>VXAB01011889.1:0-42920 GCA_013399175.1 Odontophorus gujanensis
TTTTTCATTTATTCCTTTCTCCTCAAGAAGTTATACACCAGAATTATCTGAAAAGACAAAAGTTAGAAACTTACCTTGGTGGATCAGTTTCACTATTGTCAGTAGCATCATAGAGATTTTACTATTGCTTTTGATTTCATTTATATATTTGTACAGCAGGAATACATGACAACACAACTTTTACGCATATGAAACAGAGAAAGAGATAAAAGTGCAAAACTATTTGATGGTATTCAACAATATGACTTTGGGAATATTTTTTTTTCTGTTTGTTTTTGCTGTCTGGACAGTATTGACCATATCACTGACTCCTTTTTTGGCTTTTTTTTTTTTTTTCTCTTACTTACCTACATCTCTAATATGCATAAGTAGTCCCATTTTTGCAGCTACTTTTAAACTTCATACTTTCTTCAACCAAAAATTCTGTGGAGACATTCGAACTTTGTCTAAAATATGTCCTGTTATCTCATTCTTTTTTATTTTAGTTCTCAAGCTTTGCATTTCTTAGTTCTTTCTTGATTTGTCTATCTAAAGAATATACATGAACACTATTAATATCACTGAAGGTTTGAGTTAGGATTAGTACCCTTGGATTAAGCACAAATTAATGATACTATTATAAAAAGGATTAGATCATTCAAATTTCTATTCTGAGATCTTTAATGAAGATAATGGAATTTTGGATAGGAAGGTAAAGCAAATTATGAAAAAAATCTCAGTTTGGTTTTGTTGATCCAAAGCAGATGTCCTTACTTTTCCTGTCTATAACTAATATACCCTGTTTTGTGTAAGCTGTGCCTTAAAATGAACATTTCCATTCACTAAGTGAATGACAGAAATGGGGGATCATCACTTTTCATGTTTCATTCTACTTATGAAGTCCTGCTGCTGTACAGCCAGTTGCTAAAGAATATCATCCTTATATTTTTATTTAATTTTTCACCATTGGTCTCATCAGCATAACTTCATTGGTAGCAACAATTCAAGTACTTAGACAAATTTCCAAAGACAATATCACTTTTAAAAACTAAAATAAATTCATAGTCTAAGTAAGATAATCATTACAGTACAGGCTATAGGAAAGTTTACAGATATCAAAATGTGACCTGTTACAGCTAGGAAAGCTGTAGCAATTCAATATATGTTCATAGATGTTTTCATGGAGCTAGGTATTAGGAAAATGAGCTGAATGTATGCAATATAATATGGAACTAAAGGAGATCTGTGTAAGGCAATAGTTGTACTGTCAGGGAATGTGAGCCAGGAACTTTCCAAATATAGTACTTGAACTCTACACATTTTTCTGCTAGTGACGGAAGTTTGAGTGTGTGCCTAGTTTATGGACAAAAAAACATACTAATTAAATTTGCATCTGATGTATGGATGACAGATGGCAACACATAGAACATAAATGATCTGCTATATAAACAACTGATTTAATTTTGGAAGTGATGCCAAGGCCTATGGTCACTAATTTGAGTCCAAGTAGTGGTCACAAGACTCATGCTGGTTTGTGATTACTAAGTGGACAACTACCAGCTATAGCAAACTGCAGTTGATGTTGATGATGATATAGTGATATAACCATGAGATGCCACAGATGAAGCAGGGACTTCCATTGTTTCGAACTATTACTTCAGTGCTAAACTACATGTTTTATGACATTGCACAGCAGACATTGTGACTTTGCATCATGTGCAATAGAGATGCTGTTCAAGTCAGTAATTATAATTCTCTGTGAAACACACCCATTACCCTTGACTGACATAAGAGACAAGAGACATGTAATGATAAAAAGTTCTAGCTCTGTAGACATACAATACATATTAAAGCTACTTATGCATGTAACAGAAAAATATTTATAAAAATTAGACTTCAGGATTACCAGTAGGAAAAGAAATTAAAAATTATGGTGCAGTATTTACTTAATCATGGATCAAAATACATTACAAATTGCATTCTGTGCATCTCTGGAAATTTCCCATCTTCATAACTGTGGGATAACTTTTTTAAGGACAGGGATCCATATAATCTTTCCTGGAAATTTGAATCATGAAATGATAATCAGAAAATTCAGATTTCTTTAAAAAGCAGCATTACAGAAGTATAGAATTTCAAGTGACTTATGAGTTGAAATTGCATTCACAAATCCAGTTGTGTGTATATATAAGAAAGATTTGGCCATCTGTTTTATTATTCATACATAAGTCTGCATGGATAAAAGCTGTATAGAACTACTTAATGTATTAATATGACAAATAATTAAGATGTAAATATATATGTATATTGGTTGTACTTATTGATTTACATTGTATTTGCATTTAGTAAAGAAGTGTGGCTAAATATAAGTGGAATACTTTCATTTAATTTAATTAATCTAAACCACATTCACTGTGCATCTTCCCCAAGCTTCTGAATGTTCTTATCCTGAGTAAAATTCCATTAATATTATCAACACAATCTGCTGTCATATTGCAGGTAAATACTTTTCAAACTGCAAAATAATCTCTTTTTAGACTAAAAAAAAAATCCTCTTTTGCAGCAATGACACTAATAATTTTCTGACAAATTTATGTGTAATTTGTACAGATTTCTGTCTGTTTTCTGTCTTTGTTTGTTTGTTCATTTTTTCCATTTAATGTTCCTGTAACATTTATGGCTAATAATTTGTAGTTGATCTAACCTACAAAGAGCCAATGACTGAGGGAGAGGCAGATTAAACAGCTATTTTCTCTGCTATTCATCCACACCAACTACTTAATGTTGTTGTGAAAAGCAAGAGTCGGAGAAGATAAAGATAAAGGTATGTTTTATTTTCCTTTCTTAAGTCCTCCAAGCACTTGATTCTTTTGCCTTCTGTAAGTTGTCCACATGACCTCTATTACATGGTGTGAAAGTTTTTGTCAATGTGCACCATGCAGGAAGAATTATCAGTGCAGAACGTGTAGGAGGAATTAAATGAGCTGACCATCTAGGAACTATTGAAAAATGATAACGCTAATAGATTGGCGTAGCATACTTAAAACTAGGTTCAGAAAAATCCAGGGGAGGAAACAAACAAACAAACAAAAAACAATTAATTAGAAAAATCCAGAAAAAAAAAACCAACTGTCTTGGGGGGCACAAATGTGCCTAGACAAAAGAATAAAATTCAGAACAATTTTTATAATAGAAAGAAGACAAAGAAAGTGAGGAATTCTTTGAAAATTGAAATGTAATTAGAATATTTTGGATTTTTTGGAAGAAAATATAATGTGTGTTCATATTATCAAAAGTTAAATATTTTGTTACTTCCCAGTGGGGGGAAAGTATATTATAACACAAAAATATGAAATGCCTTTTTGGAAAATGTTAATTGTGTGAAAGATTATGTTTTTACTTGAGAAAATGAACTCAGTAGAAAAAACCTGAGGAACTATAATAGAAGGCTTTATTGTTGAACTTTTAAAAGGATTGAACTGTAAATGTAAATTTTTTTTCTGTTTGATCGTTTTCTCCCATATTGCTATAGTACGTGAGAACTTTTCTAATTAATGTAATAATTAATAAACTGTAATAATCCATTTTTTGTTTGAATATGAAATGTTGAATTGGAAGTTTTTATGACATACTTCTTTTCTTTTTTTCCACTAAACCTCAATTCAAAAATGGAAACAAAGGTTACAAGGGCTACTCCAAAAGTAATGCCTCCTATTTTATTATGTTGACCCATGACATCAGAGGTGGATGTTGGTAGTAAAGGCTGAACCTTCCTACATATATTCAATTACATTTTGTTTCAATGAGACAGATGACAGCAAAGGCACAGTTTGACAGAAGGAAATGTATATGGTGTCAGTGATTTCCTCCATGAGGAAAGTAAGGGATCCACTGACATTCTTCAGTGCTTGCTGAACATTTATGGACAACAATGGATGTGAACACAATGAAACTATGGGTGGTGCACTTCAGCAGTGGTGACAGTAATAGTGGGTCACCTCTGCTGGTGCCAAATTTTAAAACTGGAACTTGTTCATGAATTCAATGAAATTACAACTAAATATATTTTGATCTGAATGTAAACACATAACAAAATTATTTTTCTACAATTTGTTAGGTGCTTGAGTGTACTTATTACTGTCAGTTTCTGAAATCTTCAGAAATTGATCAAATTTCTAATAATTTCCTGTCACAAGTTCACAAAGCATCTTGCACTTGTGTAGCAACTATTCCATATTATGTAGCAACATCATTTTAAATCTTTTATTATGTCTTATTATTTTCTAAAAATTCCAAATAATTTCAAAAATATGGACTATACTAAAATTTTTACAGAAGGTATAAATTATGATCGATTAACTACCTTTTCATTTATATTATTTATTCATTTATTTTTAAAGCGTATAATTCAACTAATGGACAACATCATGAGCATTAGTTAATATAAGTTATTATTAGTTAAAATTAGTTAATATAAAAAAAATAATTAAAATTAGTTAATATAAGGATTACCTGCTTAATTTCAAGACTGCGACAGAAAAAGAATGTAAGGATTTAAGAATTTTTAAGAAAGAAGGAAGGGAAGGGAAAGGGAGAAAGGAAAGGGGTAGGGGTAGGGGAAGGGGTGGGAAGGGGTGGGAAGGGAAGGGAAAAGGGAGGGATTGTAAGTATTACTGATGAATATCTTCAGGAAGATACCCTAACATTTTGTTTCATTGAGCTTTTATGAATATGAAATATAACCTGCAGTTTTAAACTTTCTTGACAGAAATGGAGATCTGATATGCTATTTTTTTCCTTCCCAAGTCTTTTCTGTAGGCCTACTGTGTAAAGAGAACATAAAGATTGTTTATTCTTCTTGTAAGCACAGGAAATATTCATATCTTTCCATTCCATATCCAGCAGACCGACCAACTTTGTCAGTGACTCAGATAACAGAAATTCATAAATTTGCTCGTTTTCTTCAATTCTAGTGGCAGCAATCATCTCTGGATAACATCAAAATATTGAGGAAATAAATTACACCCATAAAAAAAGATGTTTGGGGATCACATGCCCCACACACTGTTTTTAAAAGAAATCATTCCACCTTTCCCCACCAAAAGTACGGTGCTCACATGTACTTTCTTTTTGCTTGCATTTATCAAAAGAACAGTTGCCAAAGATAATTTAATAAATGCAGACATAATAATATCATCCTTTTATTGATAACAGTGAAGGGTAGTAAAATAATGTGTTTGAGTCAGATTGTGGTTTAGCATATAAGGTACAATCGGGTGCCAGATCCATCGGATACCCATGCCAATATGTAGGAGATAGTTTTTCAGAAGCAGCATCTGGCATTCTGGAAGGCTTCAGCTGCTTCACCGATGGTTTCAGTTTTCTCTAAGTTGGTCACTTAGGTATGTCATTTGTTGGGTGGCCAAACTGCTTTTCTCTGAAAAACACTTGTATCACTTCTCTTCTTGATTGTTCATGTCTCTATCATGCTTTCTGCTTGTATACCTTCTTGATAGTAAGTCAGTTGAAGGTGCTAGTGATACTCAAAAGAGTAATTATTTGTCTGCATAGATATACCAGTGTCATTATTCCAGAAAATCCTCTTCATACAGTCAAAGATTATATCAAGAAAAAGGAATTTTAGAAGCCAGGATTAATATCAGTTCCCCAAATAAAAGAAGTTATATCAGTGTCACGGTTTTATGATTTTTGTTATTGGTATTCCACATCATAACATCATGTAGTACATTGGGAGTTAAAGAGTTAATGCTTCAGTTCCATGGATCAGTGATAGTTCCAGGCATATCTGTCTCAGAACAGAAGAAGAGCTACATACCCCAGAGGATTTAGCATCGCTTTGTGTTTCTTTTCTGTTTTCTGCTCAGAGGGGAAAGCAAAAACTGTTCATGTGTCATGTGATACAGGTTCTTTTCTTTTCAGATCAACCTGGCAGTGGGTGCTCCCTATTCATCTCATCTTCAGAGTTAGCATAATGCCTTCCGTTTTCAGACATTCTCTCTCTGTCTCTCACTTTATTTCATTTATTAACTTCAGTTCCATTCATACTGTATTATATTGTGTTATTTTGCATTCCAATATCTTATTTAGTAAATTAGCATTTCTCCTCAGATTGTTGCCGCTGTTTTGTTTTTAGGCCCATCTCCCTTTTACTTTTTTCCTTTTCCCCTTTCCCAGGGTGTGAGTCTGTGGGTTCCCTCACTCCAGACATCACAGAACTGGGCCAAACCAGCCTGTAAACTGTTGACAATCAACCACAAGTGCCTTTTTTCGTTTGTGTACCTGCATCTCTGCTATACTGTTTTCTGATGCAAGTTTATTGACTTAGGATTTCTGACAGTAGAGTACATCCCAGAATATTCACAGGTGCATTTTAAAATGATTTTATATCCAGAATATCATACGATTTAGTAAGACAAAGGAAATCTTGTTCAAAAAAAGCTACTCATCCATAGAATAAGAATAGGATATCTCTTAGAAATCTCATAGAATAAGAACAGCAATCTCTTCTAGATATCCTTGTCCTCAACATTGATAAATATAAAGCACTTGGCTTCTCTTAATTGAGATTCTAGTATTTATTCCGACTTATTTATTCTATTCATACAAGCAAAATAAGCATATAATTGCAGATTTTTTTAAATTTTTTCCTACATTTAACTATTAGATCTCTTAGTTTCTAGATACAATAGAAATTGTTTTTAAAACATATGCAATTTTTCATATTGAATGTATTTTATTTATCAAAGTAATACTGAAAGAAATTTAAGAAAGTTTTTGTCAACTCAATATATAATCACTTACGAAAATATTTTTGTAAGTGCTGTTCCACAGTATTGTTACCATTAATTGTGTCGTATTTAGCTCTCAGCACTATCTGGGAAAAATGAAAACAGAGATACAAAAAATAGAATTTTTAATAAGAGTATTTCATGTTTTAGCACGATATACTTGTTACATTGCTATTTACTTTAACACTCATTACACAAAATAACCTGAAGATCTCTAATATATTGATCCTGGCACTGTGAACAGCAGAATGCTAAAAACAAGGTATGTTGCAGTTTCAGATACTGATGTATACACAACTTCATCCCTACCATAGTAGAAAGGGTTCAGGGTGTCCTGAAAACTTGCTATTTGAAATTGATGCCAATATACTCCAATATATATCCAAATAGCAAATAGTTTTAATAAATAAAAAATAAAAATAAAAAATAATACCAACATTGTTTTTAGCATATTTTACAATGACATACTGCTTTGAGGTTGGGTTATTATTTTTTTTTTAACCATTTTCTGTTTAGACTTAAGTTTTTAGTATCCCAGACTACAGAAAGACAATTTCTCTACCCCAAAAAATTATAAAAAGCCCTAGGGCTTTTTCTTCAAGCAACTAATTTGTACAACTACAGGTTGGAAATACTAAATTCATTTTAATAGAGACTGACAAGCTGTGGATATATTTTCTACAATATATTATGAAATTCTCTGTTGTGCAAGGCAATAAGAAAAAATTATTGCTTTATGTATATATATATTTAGAAACAAAAATTACCCATGAAACGAGAGACTTGAGATTAGAAGCAATGGGATTTTTACTGTCCCATTTATTCCTGTCAGTCCTATATTGGATCAGTGGATATCAACTGTTTCCAATCAGTGCTGACATGTAATTTGACTGAAAATTGTTTGAAAACTGAGAGATTTCATGCTAAGAGCCCACACAGTGATCAAGAGACATCCTCTTAAATACCTTGTGTTTCCACACCTAAAGCAAAGAAACATTTTATCAAATAAGAATATTTTTATTAATTGTGATACATAAGCATGGGAAAATAAAATGTTTTCTAGAGATGCAAATCTGTCCTACATATACAAAAAATACTCTAGCTGTGAGTTAAAGTCTCTATAAAGCAAAGATTTTATTGAAGATGGGTGAAAAAAGCAACACATTCTGTAATCTTTAGATAGATGATAGGATTCAGGACATCTGGGACAGCTCTACTTCACATTAAAGAGCATGGTAAAACGTCTTCATGTTTATTTGGGACTGTTTGCTGATGTTGTGAACAATAATGGAAAAAACAAAAGGTAATGAATTTGATAATCAAGATATATTAGCTTTTGGAGGACCAGAATAGGCCAATGAAAGTATGGTTCTATGTCCCTTTAGTATGGTTCCTACTTAGCCATGACACGCTTTATATACTTGTTTCCAGTAATATAAAAGAGATTTTGGTACGGTTTTCCCACCTCATGCAGTAGATAGGGAAAACATGTAATTAGCTTTCTCTTCACATTCTACCTAATATAAGAGGTACTTAATTTAAAATTTTAAATCATTGGCTAAAATTTGGCATTAAGCAAAGCAAGTATGGAAGAAAATATTAAAAAATATATGGAAAATAATTTTTAAAATAATGGTACGGTCTTATTTTGACATTTTAGACATAAAACATTTCAATTTCTAATTTCAAAAGAGCTGCTTAAAAATAAAAAGAAATGAGTGGGTGATCATCATTATAAAATAATTGTTATATTCTACAGTCAATTCAAAATTGTTTTTTATTTTTCACTTCAATCAAAATACCAGAAAACACTAACTGATAGAGCTTTAAGTGTGTTACAAGCAAGTTTTATGTATGTTTCAAGCAAAAACTCAATCTGTAAAACAGAAAATTCAGAACAGGCTTGTTTACCATTTTCATTAAGAGCAGAAACACACATTTATGTGATTCTTTATCAAAAATATGCAGGAATATATTTACATGATTCCTCTAGTTCTCTAAGAGTATCTAGTTAGATGTTTTCTGACACACTCCTGACTGTCCGAAACATCAGATATTTAAGTCACTGTAGCATTTTTCTTGTCTTTGAAAGCTTAAAGCAGTGAACTTAAGATAATTTTCTTTCTTACCCAAAAGGGAATAATTAGGCTATATAGTTAAGAAATGCAAGCTCACACAAATGTGTCACTGGAAGAGTCATTAGATCAGATATTATACAGCTTCTGTATTTCCAACATTTACATACATTTCAGAGAACAACACCTTTTTTTTTTATCATATTAGATTAAACAGATTAGATTTCAAGATAAAAGAATAGGGTTGAAAATGTGTTTACAAAGTTCAGTACAAAAACCTGGACTGCCCACTGTGGCATATTGGTTTATCCAGTACTGGTCATATCACTAAAGACACTTCTTTCCCAGCAATTTTATTACATGTGCCTAAATGTATAATAATTTATACATTTGAATACTTGGCCAAAAGCTTTTCCTCTGAGATGAAAAATACTAGTTTATTTCAGTGTAGTTTTATTATGTCCACGCCCAAGGCTGCCAGTACAGAAGGGATGTGGAGCTGTTGGAGTGGGTCCAGATGATGGACACAAGTATTATCTGAGGACTGGAGCGCCTCTCCTGTAGAGAAAGGCTAAGGGAGATGGGCTCATTCAGCCTGGAGCAGAAGAGGCTTCAGAGACACCTCACTGAAGCCTTCCAAGACTTGAGTGGAGCTAATAAGCAAGAGAGGGACCAACTTTTTACGCAGTCGGCCCCTTTCCTGCTCACACACTTTCTTATGGTGGGAAAAATAAAGATAGGATTTTAAGGTTTAAGAAGCTTAAATGATGGCAAAAAATAGATTTATTTTAGAATTGAACATTCTTCCATAGCTGAGAAATGGTATAAATAGAAGTATTTCAAATTATTTTATAGAAGATCAAGAAAAAACTCATATTAATTCCCTCACTGTTAAGCATTATCAAAACAGAAATTATAGGCTTAGGATAATAAAAATGACTATGAGAAGCATTCTTTAGCAATTCATGGTGACAATGAATTCATATTTAAATTTTTAAAACAGAGAAAAAGCTTTGTTTTTTATACCATTTTTTTTGAAATCACAGACTGCCAGTTTGATTTTCACACATTAATGCAACGAAAATAGAAGCTTAATTTCAAAGAAACTGTAATTTATTTTTGATTTCCAGCTGACTGAAAATTCCATGTGAAGGAAGAGAGACATGTCTAGTCATTATAGCAGCATTGTAAGATGATTCTGCAAATGAGAAGCCCTGGTAGCAAAGGTTTTCTGTGAAACGTGTTGATGGAAAACGTCTCGTGAATCTCCTGCTCCTGCAGGTTTTGTCCTTTATATTTCAGACTGTGCTTGGTGCAGTTCATCTTTACACAAAAATCACATCCCTTTCCAACTTGCCCTGTTATCATAAAGCAATATTTCTACATCTTTGTATACATCAGAACTGTATGCTGCAGCAGAACACATCTAGTGTTTCAGCCCCATAATATCTTATTTTTCTCTTTCTTTTCCCTCCACAGCTTAGGAAAGGATATATTCTGAATGTAGCTGCCAATGTCAGCAACACCCATTAAATATCATATTTCGTGTCACAAGGGATGATTGAGAAGGATTTTACTGTGCTTCACTTGCTCTGAATTCTGAATGACCTACATCTTTTTTACCTAACAATCAAAAGTAGGCAGCCTTAATGAGAAGTTGTCACTTTGTAATCACTTTTCTCCTCCTTTTCACTTGTAACCTGGTCTATGGAGCCTGCTCTGGCAGGTGGATTGGACTAGATGATCTCTGAAAGTCCCTTCCAATCCCTACAATTCTGTGATTCTGTGATTCATAAGTGTGATCTTCTAGACATCTACCATGTGACCACTGAAGAGTGATCATTACACATATGAATCTCGTAGCTTGTGTACTGTCATCAGCACTGGCTCAAATTCCAGCACAGTATTTAGCAAAGGTCAAACAGGCAAATTAAAAGTGTCTGAGAAAAAAGTCATGCCAAAGCCATTGTACAATTGTCTATGTGCATGTTTACTTTATATCTCAATGCGTTAGAGACTCAGAGTTGGCATCAGAAGTTATAACATAGGCAGAAAGTGAAGGATAATTGAACAGATTGGTTAAGAAATTGCTCTGCACAGTTGCAGGATTTTAGCCAGCTCATTCAGTCAAAAGTTATAAGCACTGCTGAGTAATCTGTCTTGGTAAAATCCTAACTATGCACAGGACACTCCAAAATTATTTACACATTCATTCCCAGATTTTCGATTTCCAAGATTATTCACTACATTTTCTCTACAAAATGTACAACTAGCTAGTATAACAAAGACTGTGTTCAGTGTTATAGAGACAGCAAATTTAGGTTGCCATTTAGATATGTTTGTGTATTAGACTTCTGTGTAATTAGTTTATGCAACGTTTGATCGTTAACTAAAATCCTAGTATTGTTTGATTGTTACAGTCTTCTAGGAGTCTAATACTTCTTCCTGCTTCTGCTTTAATACTCAAAATATCTAACATGTATCATTTTATAATTCAGCTATGTCTTGTAGTATTCTCAGTAAGGACAGCTAGTGACTGACTATGGTTGAAGGATAAAGTTTTATAGCTTCCTTTCAAAACTGATAGAAGAGATCTTTGTTTAAACATTGTTTCTGACACATCTACAGTTATTATTTATAATTTTCCTTGTATAAAGTGGTCTGAATTATAGATTTGTACTGCTACTCCATGTAAAACAGTTCAAGTAACCACTCTGAAGTAAAAAATAATGTACCAGAAAACAACCACTTCTAGCAAAACAGTAACAGCATTAGTCTCCTCTCATCCCCCAACCCTTGATCAAGTTCAGCTGGGAAAGATGATTGTTCACAATAACTACAGAGGTTTTCACGACATGTTCATGTCATGTCACATGCAGTAATCTCAAATTTTGTAACTTAATGCTTTAAGGTTCAATAGGATTTTGTAGCACAAGAACTCAGAACTTCCTAACTTTAGCTCTGGATAGGCTAAATTCCATAAGGCAAAGATTTGGTCCTCCATACAACTCATGGTACGTATGCTGCTTTATTTAGACACAAATGCTGAAGGCAATAAAATATTGCAGGTGGTAGATAGGAAGGATACTGAAAAGGACAGGTGAACTTTATTCACACTTACAGGGAAAGGTCTCCACCTGATGGAGGCACTCCTCTTCCTAAGAATGTCATAGAGTCTAAGAATTATTTGCTGACTGAAGTCTAAATCCTCTACAGTCTTATCAAAAGATTCAAAAAAATTAGCAAATTCTTTTATTTTTTAACTTTTAAAATTTCTATCATTCAGAAGCAGATCTCCTGTATATTACAGAGATTTATATCTGTGTGGGCATCTGTAAAATATCACTGCACTGAGTTATTTTGCAGTCTCTAATATGATCATTTCTTTACTTACAGTTCATGTATCAACACTGGCTCTGTGTATCTTTACCTGTCAATATCTGCATCAGGGAAAAAAAAAAAAAAAAGTAACATTTCTAAATGATTTTAATAAGTGTGAAGGTTATCAGGATACAGAATTACTCTTCATTCTTATGGGTAGGACTGAAATTGCAATTTGTATTAAAACAAAATTCCTTCTTATGTAATATATAGTTATATAAATTTAGCGGTCATTAAATGTCTTACAAAGCAGGTGGAATACACTTATACATCCTTCTAACCTATTGATGGATAACAGCAATGAAAAGACTGTGATATAGCTTTGCTCCCACTTTCATAGTGTGAAGTGCATTTCAGCACCTTATATTCCCATCTACTGGCACTAACTCAACAAGAAAAAAAAATATATACTAAAATCAGTATATTCTATTGTATTAAATTCAACTGTGTAAGTTTAAATCCATCAAGTGTCTTGTCCAGTTTATGAATAGTTCAGATGAAGTGATTTCCACCTTCAATTTGTATTTTGAACTAAAAAAAACCCAACAAAACAATAACAAAGCAACAAAAGCAAAAATTGCTACTTCATTTTGATACTTATTCTTTGAAATAAGTACCTAGTTTGAAAAGATTTTAAGAAATTTATTTTTTACAATGCAATTGGGATTTTTTACAAAATAAATTTTAAAAAATCTGTAGAATCTTCTTAAAATGCTTTCATGGTAGATACTGCAAACTGTGTCTTAGATGTAAATAATTTGTGTCTTATATATCATATTGTGAAATAATGTATTTCATTTCTGTATGAGAATGTGATATCTTCCTATGGTGTCGTCATCATTTTTTTGGACTATATCAGAAGGTTAGCTTTGAGCATCTTGTTTATAAAATAAAGTAAAAAGCTTCCTACATAGCAATGTTTATTTTACCTCATGTAGAAATATTTTCATATGTCAAATCATATTTCTATTGCATGTAACTTTATACTGAGAACTACATTTAAATTATGAAGGCTGTGGTAATTAAACAAATATGAATGATTAAATTGATAAGAATGAGTAAATGGATACAAATTACAAATATGAATAGCAGTAATATAGGAGAATACTGATAAATTATCATGGTTTTATTATTTTTTGTCATTGGTATTCCACATCATAACATCATGTAAGTCCTCTGTGAGTTAAAGTGTTAATTCTCCACTTCTGTGGATCATTGATAGTTCCAGGTATACCTGTCTCGGGAGAGAAGAACTACATACCCCTGAGGACTTTGTGTTTCTGTTTTCTGTTCAGAGGGAAAGATAAAAGTGTTTGATGTCACAAGATGTTCCTTTTTCCCTTTCTGCTCATCTCAGCAGCATGTGCTCCCTCGCTGTCTTGCCTTCAGCATTAGCATAAGGCCTTCTGCTTCTGGACACTCTCTTATTTGATTTATAAGTTTCCATTCTAATCATAAGTTATTATGCATTATCTGGCATTACAATATTATATTTGGTAAATTAGCTTTCTTCCTCAACTCGTTGCCACTGTTTTGTTTTTTAGGCCCATCTCTCTACCTTTTCCTGGTCTGTGGGTCCGTGGGTCCATGAGTCCACTCACCTCATTAGTCACTGTACCAAGCTGAACCAGCCCGTAAACTGCTGAGAGGAATGCCAGATGATATTAAGTCACTATTGTAATTACAGGTCTAAGGAATTAGCAAAAGAATTGCTGCAGCAACATGGCTGATGTTAGGGACGTAAAATGGTGCTGTTTCTGCTTCTAATTTATGCTGAGAAAGATAATACAAAGTACTGATGGTAAAAAAGTGCTGAAACCAACAGATGGAGAAAGAAAGGGAGGAAGGAAGGGAGGAAGGAAGGAAGATTTTTCCTAAATATAAAAGAATAATCCACCACTCTAACAAAAGGCCCTGAAGTATTTGCTGGACCCCACATTAGAGTTTACCATGAAGTTTATCCAACTAAATTTTAATTTGATGGAATTTTCTTGTCTGATAGGCAGACCAAGAGTAGAAAGGGCACAATGAAATCCCAGTGGATGGGATTACTCATAGAAATGCAACATTGCATCTGACCTTTCTTGGATATTTCAAATCAAAAATAGGAAAATACTCAGATATACCACACTTTTCCTGAGCCAAGAGTGTATGTAGAATTGTTGATAGTGACATTTGTAGGATAAGTGCATTTGGCAGTGAGTTTTGGATATTGTTCTTCATTAAAGTTTAATGAGCACTGTGCAGGAAGACTGCAAACACTACTTTGAGCTAATGTGTCACTGTAAAAAGTGTCATGTGCCAGACAGCTCAAAGATAACCATGCCCAGGGATAAAATTTCTTTCCATCTTTTTTTTCACCCTAAAAATTTGTGGGCCAGGGAAATAATCTCAGTTGTGTCCCCACACTCCATTTTTAGAAAAAACTTTCATTATGACAAGTAACGAAAATACATTTGTTAAATCTATTGGACTTGTTAACTATCTCCAGTCTAATTCTTCTATCATTGAGTGAGCAGTCTTTATACATTGAGTATTAATGTACCTGATGTTTGAGGCAACTCTGAAGGGCATTGCATTCTTATTGGAAAAGATTCCTATGCTACCAAAATATAAAAATGGCATATGCATGCCCCATGTCTTTGCTTTAAATCAAACCACACAATGCTTGAAAATCAATAGAAAACTGCACTGGGAGTTGTGTGTGTATTTTTGGAATTTGCTTTATGTGCTTTTGCTGTTATTCATTCAGAGAGTTAGCTTTAAAAGGCAACCATCCTGCTGCTTTCTTACGATTTATGAAAACAAAGGGATGTCAATATGTAGATAATGGTACATTGCAGTTAATTCACAAGTAATATAGATTACCAGAAAGTGGAAGCAGTTGTCAAGAGACTTGACCAGATATAAATAAGATTCATTTCTGCTCCATACTCTGTTGCATGTGAAAGAATTCAAGAAAGAAATATGGATTTTCTGGTAATTTAAGGATATATATATATGTTGTTTCAAACACACTGACTGTGAGTCTGTAGCTATATAAAAATTAGTAGTAGGTTAATGATTTGGTTGTGCAGGAATTATGCAATCATTGGACTTTCCTTTGGGGAAAAAAGATAATAGTTGGTGAAGTTATGTTACACAGAGCCTGTGGATTGATGACTTAGACATTTGGATTTAAATTATGATTTTAATTATTTAACCATGAATTTTTAATAGTAATTAGGCTTTAACACTTCACATTTTTTTAAAATTAAACTTCAATATTTTTTAATACTTTCTTACCTCTTATTAAGCATTAATATTTGATTTGTTTAAAACATTTTCCAGTAAGATATGGAATTTTTAAACAATGCTAAGAAGGAAGTTGGAATTTACTCAGTATAATACATATTTTAATAACTTCCATGTATAGTTCTAATATTCCTGTAAAATATATTAAAATATACCTTTTTTTTCTCTAGAAAATAATTGGAAGAAAAATAGATGCAATAAGAATGAAATCCACCACATGTTTCACACATGAAATACTGTTCTAGAAATTTTCTGCAGGAGACTACTGAGATTTCTGCTGCA
The DNA here is from genome assembly GCA_013399175.1 of Odontophorus gujanensis. Classification (NCBI taxonomy): domain Eukaryota; kingdom Metazoa; phylum Chordata; class Aves; order Galliformes; family Odontophoridae; genus Odontophorus; species Odontophorus gujanensis. Next base: position 15,821 of record VXAB01011889.1, read on the forward strand.
TGGCACAAGCACCTCTTTATTTCCATGTTGTAGTGAGTTTAGTAAAATACATATGTAAATACAATGCACATACACATACAAAGGACGTGCAAAATATGCCCAGTTAGATCAATACTTATTTTCTGAGGTTGTGATACGTCCTTAATGTTGTAATATACCCCTAGCTTTCATCCAATACCACTTGAACTGCCTGAAAGAAGTGAAGAGTTTCATGGAAATGATCTGGTAGCGTGAAGCTCTCCACAATGCATGGGAGCTTAATGTTCATTACAGTTATATTTTTCCCTTTCTGTTTTTTTTTTTTTTCCTTGTCCATTGGTTTGTTTGTTTTTTGTGATTATCTTCATGAATCAAAAGTTAAATTCTTGAATCAATCAAAGTGAGTTCTTTATTTTTATAAGGTTACCGTTGAGGTGATCTTTAGTCTTTCAAAAATAGTTTTAGCAAAGGGAGAAGTTTTGCTTTGTAGTGATGCTGCCTAGGAGTATTGAATATAAAGTCTTCATCTTATTTTTCTGTTCTGAATGTTCTGAATTCTCATGAACATGTACACAGAAGGTTTATTTCTGTCCTTCCATTACTATCAGTGAAATTTTCTTTTCATTCGTGTTTACTTCAGAGATGCATATAGCTAACTGTCCAGATAACTTCCTAAACAAAGCTGGGTTCAAATTTTTGTAGGTGCTTTCCAGACCAAAGACAATTCTCTCCAAGTTTCTGAGCAGCCCTATGCCCTTCGTGGGAGACACCATTCCTGTTGACATGGAACTGCTGGCACATTTCTTCAGAAGCATTTTATGTCACAGGATTTTAGTCATGCTCAAGACCAGAGTAGAATTATCTACATTGTAGAGATAGTGGAGTAAACATTTCTGGAAGCTTTAAAGAATATTTTTCACAGGCTGCATAATGATTCTGATTTGGTTTATATTAGTAGTGACAGAGACAGAAACTGTGGACAAAGACAAAGAAGAGGATATTGCTGAGATACTGTGGCCCTGCAGCACCCCTCTTGCAAGTGCTGGACAGCCTTGTATGAGTACTGTTTCCTATATACAAATATCCCTGAAAAGGCAACCTAAGCATGAAAGTCATGCTTAGTCACCTTAGAGAAACACCATGCCTTAGAAAGGATCATTATCAGTATGATAATTAACAATGTTATATCAAGGTCATGTTATAGTAGAATCATAAAATATTTTGAGTTGGAAGGGGCACACAAGGATCATCAAGTGTAAAGCCAGTTTGTAGGTATACATCAAGTTAACTGCTGTTCTACTGATTTCTTATTGATACTGTTTAAGATTCAGAAAAACAATATCCATATTTCCCTAAAGGATCTTCTGTCCATTCTTCAAATTATATAACTTCTTTTTAATCCAAATCCAGTTGTCCAGTTTATGTATCCAAATACATATCATATAGCGGATAGAAATCTGTTTGTGCTAGTTGGGAATCCTGTCACACCTAGCTCTGATCATGAGCATCTAACCTTGATTTTGGTTTAACATAGAAGACAAACGAACATTCTTCCAAAATTCTCTATATCAATGTGAGATGATGATTATAGAAATAATCATCATTGCACTCAGTCCTTATTTAAATATGTGACAGGTTTAAAGGAATATTTGGAAACTGAAGATTTGCAGGTCAGTTTTCCAGACCAATCTGTGAATTACCTGGTGTACAATAATTTTCAAAAGAGGACACCTGGCATACTTGTGTTTTAAAACCTTGGTTTATTTAAATATCTTAAAAATGTTTACATTAATCCATACATATTATAAAAATTATGTATGTTGCTGAAACTGTTTTTTTGCAATTCTAACAAAAATATAATAACTGTAGATTATATGTTAACATTTTACTAACAGTATGGCCTTTCAAGTAACAATGTAAGAAATAAAATATGAATAAGAATATGAGTAAGAAATTAAATATGAGGAAATGATATTTTAATTAAATATTCAATATTTTATATGAATTAAAATATGAGTAAGAATATAAAATAAAAAGCTGCCTCAGGACACAAAAAGAAAATTACCCATATATATTTGGGCAAAACATTGTTGGTTGTGTTGGTTGAAGAGGTAAGCTTTGGGCACAGGCAATTAACCTTCTGCATGATATGCATCTCACTAGAAGCTTTCATACTATTCTACCTAGACTGCAATATAGGATGTTCTTATTTATTTTACTTGATTAATCCAAGAGAAAATTCAATTCTACTGATAATAATTCCTCTAAGTATTGTTTTTTAAAATCAGACAAGTACCTCCTGGTGAACTTTTTGTAGGAGAGCTGTTGAGAGAGAGGGAGAGAGAGATAAAAAAAGATATCTAAATCTCCATATTTTCCATATGATTTATGGAATTTACAAAATATCTTGAAAGTAAAAAATAATGAAAGTTAGAAGCAGAGAGAATGGCAGCCTATTTTTTTCAAAGTTGAGAAATTATTCAACCAATGTCCAGAGTCTCACTGGAGTCCCGGAGTCACTGATGGTTCTGTTAAGGTGAATTGCAATTCTTCATGGGAATATGTCAACAGAATCAAACAACCTAGTCCCAGCTGAAATCACTTCTTGAATAGACAAAAATGGTGAATATTTATTAAGCCAAAGATAATTATCTTGTTTATCTTTTCTTGCCCTCCTCTCTAAAAATTGATACTGTATTTTTATTAGGTAAACACTGCAAGCCAAGAACACATATGCAGACCACTTTAGCAAGAAAAACTAAAAGCTATAAAAGTCAAATACACTAGATGCATTAAACGTTTATTTTTCAGTTTGCATCAGTTGTGATCTGAAGAAATTGAGAGCCTTAAAATCACATATACCTCAGTATTCTGTGTAACAAAAATTCCCAACTGTTCTCTAAAATAAATGCTTAATTTAACTGAGTGCAAGAAGATAGAATGTACTTTAGGCACACTGGGTTAAAAGAAATAGCAGTGTTTTCCACAGGGTTTTTTTTTTTTTTTTTAAATTCAAATTTGAATGCTTTGTTTTATAAAATAAATGTAACTAACATTCTCAGTTTATAACCTTAAAGGACTTTGAGGACATCAATTGCTCAAAGCTATGTTGTTATGTATCTTCAACATATAGCTAATATTTAACATGGAGATCCCAAATGCTTCAACATAACTGTCCACATGGACAACAATATGCACAGATGAACTCTTTAGTTCATGTTCCCAACCTATGTGCACGGAAGAAAGCTGTGCAAACAGACTGTCATTCCCCTTGCAAAACAGTGTACTAGACTGTTTTACAACCATACCTTCTTTCCTTGCATTCAACTGGATTTGAGGTGGGAAAACAAGAAAACAAGAACTCCTAAATCAGAAAGGGTTTTTTTGTTTGTTTTTGTTTTTGTTTTTAATGTAAATCGAGGCCAAAGGAATAAAGATTTTAAACCATATATACCTAAGCAACAGATTTCTGACTAGGGACCAATTGGGAATTTTCAATGAAGTGTTGAGGACAATAAGTGGGTAGATATGAGGGAAGGAAAAAAAATAAAAAAAAAATTGAGAATTTGTTTAAAATAAAAAGTTCATATATGCTTTCATAAATAGACAAATATACTCCTCTAGATGACATCTGGGATGCTCTTGCCCTGTCAGAAATCACCTCTCATTTATCCTGTGTAATGTCAGCAGGGGCTTGGACAGAATGTTTTGGCAAGAGCGATATATACCTGTGACCTTGATATAGTTCTGGCCTTTCTATTTGATCTTTTTTCTTCTCTTTGTGACAGATTTTGAAAGCATGATGTAAGAGTTTCAGGTGAATGCAGTGATTTTTTCTTGCTGAGATCTCAGGCTTTTTTGACAGGTGAGTCACTTTAAGAAAATCACGACACTGCCTAGATTAATCCTAGTTACTTTTATTGCTGTCATTTATTTCTACTTTGCAATAGATGAATCAGTTTCATTCACTCAGCTAAGATCACAACAGAATTGATTTCTTAATGTATACCTATCAATAAAATTACTCTATTTAGAACATTATTTCTGAGTCAGCATGGGTGTTATGTAACTAATTATGGCTTGTCTGATGGTCACTAGCAAGGAATAGGCTTGTAGTAATCCATGCTGACAGCAATAAAGGAATTCAGTAAATTAGAAAGATCTCTTAACATTTTGACATTGAGACAGTGAGCTATTACAACACCTGATGACACAAAGCTTGATCTGAGGTGGAAGTGTAGAAGGTATCCATTCCAAAGACAACATACTGTCTTTGGATTGTGTCTTAAAACTAGAGCAAGAGAGAAAAAAAAGGACATGGTGCTGGGAGAGTGAGCAAGGAGTGAGATGTGCTAAGCAGAATATTTTCTTGATGGGAAAACCAAACACCTGCAAGGGAGCAATTACAGAATATCCAGCAAGCTCATGTAACAACACTGATATGATCTAATGTCCAAAAACCAGTTCTATCAATGTTAATCAGTGGAACTACATTCAGATGCAGAAGTGTTTTAAAGTGATGTGTATAAAAATAAATGCTAAACTGGCCATTTCTGTACCTTGTATATTTAAGAATATAAATTTGTGAATGAACAGTAGAAGACATTGTCACAAATACTTGTACTGCAATGGGAGCCTGGGGTACATTTAAAAGAGTATGGCCAGCAGGTACAGGGATGTGATCCTCCTCCTCTGCTCTTCCTCATTGGGGCTACATCTGGAGTGTTGTGCTCAGTTCTGGGCTCCCTAGCTCAAAAAAGACAGGGATCTCCTAGAGAGTCGAGCGGAGGGTCACAAAGCTGATAAAGGGCCTGAAGCATCTCCTGTATGAGGAAAGACTGAGTAACCCGGGTCCGTTCAGCTTGAGGAAATGAAGACTGAGGGGAATCTGATTAATATTTATAAATATCTAAAGGGTGGTAGGAGGCAAATGGATGAGACCAGGCTCTTTTTGGTTGTGCATGGTGATAGGACAAAGGAGTAATGGCCTAAAACTTAAATATAGGTAGTCCCATACAAACATGAGGAAGACCTTTACAGTTAGGGTGATGATGCACTGGAATAGGTTGCCTAGGGAGGTTGTGGACTATCCTTCTGTGAAGATATTCAAGACCAGCTGGATGCTTGCTTGTGCAAACTATTGTAGGGTACCCTATTTAGCTGGGGTTTGACTCAGTAATTATCTCTTGAGGTCCTTTCCAACCCCTGTAATTCTGTGATTCTGTGTAATTAATTCACTCTGTATTTTAACACATCAATCTTTTTCTAAATAATTTGTAACTTTTATGGTTTGACTGGCAAACAACTTCAGAGCGAGGAATACAGGACTCAGGTAAAATGACCTAAAGTTCCAGATCTCAATATTCATAGATCTGGATATTTCTAACTGAAGTCTGTAGTTCAGGAAGTTTATTTTTCCATAAGTGAGATTTACCTTGAAATTAACTTTTACTCTAGAGACACTTTTTTTGCACAAGGCTTAGGCAAATAAGGCCTTTCTTAACCATTGGCTCTCTGTAATATTGTACTTTCAACTCTAAAATCCCTATGTACCTTCTTTTTTCCAGTATTAGTGAAACCCTGTTGTATGTTTTAAGGAACAGTGGTAATCCTTACATATTGATTTCATTAGCATAGGTATATGTGGTATGTTGGTGAACAGTCTTATTATTATTCATTACATTCTACGTAGCTCTTTTTTAATGTATCTATTTAGGAAAAGAATAATTCATTCATGTATCGGAAATTCGGTGTTGTCACTTGCAACACAGACCTTTAGTGATCTAAGAAAATATTTGAAGTAAAGGAGGCTCTAAATTGTGCACAACAATTGAAACACTCAATACTGCTCAATTTACCATCACTAGAAGTGCATTTTTGTATTGAAACTTCCCTGAATCATCACTTTTCTTAAAGCATGTTCTCAAATATACTTCAGTGGAATTGGACATTTAGTTTACATAGTCACCAATACTTTACCATAACTTGAATAGTTTTGATTTGTTCAATGTATAAAAAAAAATGTGAGCTACTTTTAAGGTTTCATATCCACATAATTGTTGGTAATTGGTGAGAACGGTGGTTCTGGAGAACACCTACTAGCTACTGCCACTGAAGGTAGATTTGCATTAGAGAAGATATTTATGTTGGTTTTAATCCTACTTTATGCTTTGTATATGTATTCACTTCTTAGAGATTGATAATCTCAAGTCTTGTGTTTAGCTGTACCTCCAAAAACACACGGTATATGCATTTCATATGTATCTAGGACTGATATTTAAACCTAAACAATTGTTTCTAAGTCTTTTTTTTAAACCTGTGTAGTTAGCTTCTTGATTTATATTTAATATGATTGGAGCTCATAATAACAATTATGAATAATTATGTATGATATGGAGTTATGATTAATCGCATAATATTTATGATTATGTATCTGTAAAGTAAACATACTAAAAGCTGCTGATACTTCTATGGCAAACTCAGAAGTTATGTCTGGTTACATATTCATATCTGAACAAATGATAATATTCAATAAATAATATTTTCTTATTTTCTGAAGTCTTACAAACTTTCTCTTTTTGTGGTTGTGGAGTCTCCTTTGGAGATGTTCAAGACCCACCTGAATACCTACCTGTGCAACCTGGTCTAGGGAGCCTGCTTTGGCAAGGAGGTTGGACTAGATGATCTCTAGAAGTCCCTTCCAACCCCTAAAATTCTGTGATTCTGTGATTCTTTTCCCATAAAAAACAACAACAACAGCAACAAACCTTCAGATGCTAAAGTGAAGAAAGACCCATAGTCTGCAGTCACAAACATCTCTAGTATCATTTGAATACACAAAAATTATTAGAAAGCTTTGAAAGCTCTTCTAAAATATTTTCACATGGTGATAAATCAGAATTTCCAGAAACACTGACACTTAACACATTATCCAAAAATGTCTTTCCAAATTACAGAACTTAGAAAACTGGCCATGTATGTACATAAATTAATGTCTGTAAACCTCTCCTCTCCTCTCCTCTCCNACTGAAAACTTCTGTCAGATCATTAGAGGTTTTCAAAGACAAATCTAACCTCTATGCCTTACACTGAAGTGTTACAAAAAGTAAACTATCTAGGTAAAACCAGAGCAGTACTTCAGAGGGATACATTTTGCACTCTCATCAGCAGTGAACAATTCATCATATGAGGTAGTATCAAAGTGTTTGTTTTATTGTTACTCCATACTTTATTTATTTATTACTGTTGTTTTCTAGTGTTTTGACATCACAGTAGTATGTGTGTAGGACGAGGTTCCTAACAGTGGTGTGAAACAGAAATGTTTAGCTCTGCTAAAACTAAAAAATAAAAATTGGTCAGTTAATACAGTTCAATTTTTTGTTTGTTTGTTTGTTGGCATGCAGTGTTCACAGGAAAATGATGACTTACTCATGAAATGGCACTCTGTTCTGTAAGATACCACGGCTCACAATTTTCTACAGCACCACTTTATGATTACTGCATCAGTGCAGCTTAAATTGAGAAATCTTTCTTGACTGAGTTCCGCCTGACCAGTTAGAAAGATGTAAGAAAACAGATTGCTTTGCAGTCCCTATTTCCTACATAAATACCTTGGAGGCAGACAGGGTGCTTTGGGAAGAACTCAAATGCTATGACTCTGGTGAAGCAGGGCTTGAACTATTGCTGCTGGGAACAGAATGGTCAGTGCACTATGACCATGAATGCTTCAGTGTCTTGTCTGGCACTGCAAACTAAACCCTGAGTAAGAATATATATCAACTTGAATACAAAGAGAACAATCAGGTATTTGTTTCTGACCTACTGTTAAAAAAAAAGTAGTATGTCTCTGTTTTCAGCTCACAGAGAGATGCCACAAAATTCAACATCCTCCTCTCCCTCTTGCATCTTGTAGAAGCAATTTGCATTCTGTCATGTTCTCACACACATGGTGTTCAAAACAATTAAAAGAAAATTGCACCCATTTTGCTCAGTGTAGCAGGCTGAAAATTTCAAAGATAAGAAGCACTTCTCAGCATGAATAAACCGTGAAGTGCTTTTGAAAATAAGGTTTTTAATGATAATTGACATTAAAACCTTTATTTTCTAATACATTTCACAGTTTGTGCTTGTCAGGAAGTGCGTGTTTTCTTTGAAACTTTCTGCTTGCTACACTGAGCAGAAGTGATACATTTTCTTTCAGATGAAAACTAGTGAAGCATTTTTTTTTATTTTTTATGTGCAGAAAAAAAATGATTTTCCAAAGAAACTCTCTCAACTTTCCCCCACACACATCCGAAATTCATATTCATCTGGGTAGCTGTAAAACAGAGAACAAGTGGCTCATGTAGAGTGCACTGCATCTTCATTCAAGTGCTTAAGAGAGGAAAATAACTTCTTTACTCCATAAATCTAACTTAGATAGCATGAATAAAAATATGATTCTTTCCCCTTCCTTCAGTCAACAGCCCTCCCTGCCAGTGCTGTGATCAACAATGCACGCTGATGACTGAGTAACTGTAAAATCAATAGCAAGTGAAGAAATCTTTTGAGACAAGTTTTGCAAAAGATAATCATGATTTCTTTATTTTTTTTAAACTCGGAAGAGTTAGCTTGTGCACATAATGTCAGCTGTGCAGGTAAAAAGCACCTCACACAAAAGGGACAAAGTTAACGTCCTTTATGCATAACCAGGTTTGATGTCAGAAAACAGAAATACAGCAATTGAAATCTTTGGGATTCTGATAAAACCAGATGAAATCTTTCTGAATTTGGTTTAACTGATAAAGAAGACAGTAATAAGAAGGCAATATGTGAGAGTATGGTGAGGACTAAACATAAGGACATATCATCATCTAATATAAATATCATCATGAATATAACTGGAGGATAGGACAGTTCTTTTTTTGTTGTTTTTGTTTCTGTTTGTTTGTTTGTTTGTTTGTTTTGTCAGAATACTCAATGATTTTAATGGATTAAGAAAATACTTCAGGAATTTGAACATGGAAACCATCATTCCCATTCCCAAATTAAGCTGAAATAATAGTAGCTTGAACAGACCTTCATTTACTAAAAGGGAAAACCTTAAAGAAAATTACTGAGTAAATAAAACTATGGAACATATGGATGTTGTGAAAACAGAAAAAAATGCTTACTGAAGATTACAAAAACTTAAAATATGACCTTTTCACATTTGTGTAGGTCAGTGAATTTGGTGTTCCACAAGACTAAAAACATCACTAAAAATATTTAACTAGTCAAAAACAAATGTTAGGTTTTATTTTACTTTTTTTCACTCCCTTCCTACTCTCTTCCAACAAAAAAGAAGTCAAAGTAAGAGAACAGTGTTTATCTCTTTATTCTGCATTTTCCTACGACACTTCAGTTGTAGGTCAGGACTAAATTCTGATTTCTCTGTAGAAAATAAGAATTCTTAACATGTTTTAGATATAGGTAGGTGTTATACTTCTGATATTCATTTGATATATTATAGCTTAGAGTACTGAGAACTTTGGTGTCCTCACTGAATGATATCTTAACTGTTTTATCAGCAGGGTTCAGACCTATTAACATCATTTACAATTTTATTACCTTTTGACTTTCTTGGTGACTTTAAAGAATGAAAAGGGAAGGTTATAAGGCATACTAGTTAAGTAAATGTTTTCCTCTACCATGGAAGGATTGTAATGATATCAGTAACCTACCCTGGATATATGTGATAAAATCACCCTTTGGTCTTTCTATTGTTCATACATATGTATGTGATATAGATACATATTTGATATAGATTTTTATTGCATGTAGCTACAATTACAGTCTATTCTCCTGCCATGAACAATATTGACTCTACCTAAACCATTTTTGCCTAAAATGTCTGCCTAAACTTCTCTTAAAACTCCCATAACAGTAATTTTGGAATGTCCTAGGTGGTCAGTTGTCAAGTTTAACTGTCTGGACCACTAGTATTTTTCTTGACTTCTGACCCAAATCCCCTCACTGAAGTTTAAATCTGTTACATGACATCCTAACCATAGTGATAACATATGTGTTTGCATCCTTTATTAGAAGTAACTTTCACGTGTTTGAAGACTCTTATCAAGTTTTTCCTTCATACTTCTTTAGATTAAATCAATACCAATTCATTAACTCCTGGAAAGTTTTCATGTTTCAAACTCTCTTCTCACTTCCCTGTGCATGAGTAGGAATAATCATCTTTCTTAAAGTATGGTGTTCTGAATGAATTTACTGGTGCAGCTGAGGGCTTTAATTGCCTATCCCACAGCATTTATTTTTCTGCCTTTACTTTCTGACCTTTTCCTCTATGGATTCTTATCATTCTTTATATTTATTCTATATTGTGATTTAACCTTCTCTACTGTGTGCATTTCATTAATAAATGTTATATTAGTGACCATCTCATGAATTGATTATTGGCTATTCCTTCCTTATTATCATATTGTGCTGTATAGTTGCTTCTTAAATGCAAAAGCAAGGTATGGTTTGATACTTCATAACTTCTAGGTTCTTGATTTACCTGATTACATTTTAATTAAGATTTTCACATTAATTATTGTTCAATTTACTTTTTTTTTATTTTTCAAATAATAAATTCAAAAAGAAAAGTGCTTTCAAAATAAAAAATAAATTAAGATTCTTATATTTTCTTCTTTTCACTTTTTTTTCTACATAATTCATTTAGATATAGATGTTTGTCCATTTGATTGATATCTGTCTTAGCTCCAGTGGCAAAGTGTGAACTCTGAAAAAAACATCTGCTCAACAGCACATAACAATTCTGCAAAACATGAAATTCCAAATGTTACAACCTGTGAAAAGAGGGCATTTCAAATAATACAACTCAGCTTTCATCTTTGGACAACAGACAGGCTCCTCAGACACTGAGCAGCTCATAACCAGGAGTCAATAAGAAGAGACAGATCCCTGGAGGGTGCAGCCGCTCCTAAAAAAGCCCCAGTGAAGCATAGCACAGCTCCAGTAGAAGTTTCCTGGGTCAAGTACTCTGAGAGCTTCTTCTCCCTTCATTCCTCTGCAAGGGAATGGAAGAAAGGTAGTGGCCTACAAACTAAACTTCCTAAGTATTTCTAAAAATAAAAATGATAGATCCAGAGCACCTGCCTGGATTGATTTGTTTAAAGAGAGAAGAAAATTAAAAAGAGCCATCTGTGTTCAATTCAAGCAATTTCTTCAAAAAGAGGAGCCAAGGCAGAAGTCATTCCACATACAGAAAGCATGCTTGCTGAGGAACTGAAATAGTATTTCCTCTAGGAGGATGTAGTAAAGAACTCTTGAGTGTCTGTTAGTCTCTGAATCCTATAGTTATGAATAAATTTTGCCAGTCAAGAAATTCTACATACTAAAGACTAAAGGCTATAATATTATTTCTAAGTAATGATTAATTCAGCTTCTTGATATCAATATTAAAAAAGTAATAATCATATTTGTCATATGTGGCAAAGTTTTTGTTGCAGGAGGACTGTAGAAGAGGCCACTGTGACCAGAGCTGATCAGAGTGAAAGCATCGCAATTATATAAAACTTAGGGTTTTTCTATCAGATCTGAAAGTTCTTTGAATGCTAATAAAAATAATGTATTAATGCATGAGTTCTGAATCACCTGTAGGAAGGGAAGGAAAATATGTATCCAGAGTTATTACTATGTATTCACAGACTTTGACATGTTGACATAACAATATTTTAATAATGCTTAAACACTGAGATGAAATCAGATAAACTTATATTCTGATAACAGGGCTGAGGATTTTTTACCATAGATTTCAACTTTTTCATTTGAGATTGCATTAGTGTTTAACGTAATAGCATACATCTGTAGACCAATAAATAGATTCTGAAGAATAGCCTAAATAAAGGAATTTCACACTTGGAATATTACCATGCAGATAAAGGTAAAAGGATGATAAAGAGCCTGGAGCGCCTCCCCTAAGGGGAAAGTCTGAACAACCTGGATATGTTCAGCCTTGAGAAAAGAAGACTCAAAGGTGATCTTATTAATGTTTATAAATATCTTAAGTGTGAGAGTCAAAGAGACATGGCCAACTTCTTTTCAGTGGTCTATGGGGACAGGACAAGGGGAAATGGCCATAAACTTGAACACAGGAAGTTCTGCACCAATATGCATAAGAACTTCACAGTGAGGGTGACGGAGCATGGGAACAGGCTGCCCAGGGAAGTTGATTCTCCTCCTTGAGAGATATTCAAGAGCTGCCTGGATGCCTACCTGTGCAGCCTGCTGTAGGGAGCCTGCTTTGGTAAGGGATTTGGACTTGATCTCTGGAGATGTCTTCCAAACCCTACAATTCTCTGATTTTGTGTTTCTGTATAGGCGGTTAAAATAATTTTACTAACTTTGAGACTGTTTCCTTTGGGACAGGAGAATTTGGTTACTTTTAGCTTTAGTTTATTAATTTGTTCAGTATTAAAATCTCAGCAAAAACAGCTGCTGAAGGGGGTTATTGAAACTGGTAACCTTGGAGGCAAACCTGAAGCAGCTCCAAACTACCAGACCCGACCAGTATTGAGGCTGATCATGTGTTCCTGATGGGCATGCACCCAAACACATGCATACACGTATAGACATGTATGCTCAGACAGCCCTACAGATCATCGACAGGCACACTCAGCATCCATGCAAGCAGCACCAATGGTCTGATTCCTAATCTTAACTGTGGAGGATCAGACTGAACAATGTGAATCCCTTCAGTATTCAGGCTCAGACCTGTGGTCTGCTGACTAGAGCTTCAGTTAACTCATGGTGGATTTTTCACACCCAGATCCTGATGGCTTCCCTAGGAGGGATTAGGGTTTTTTCTCCAAACCCATTACTGGAGTTTCTTGCCTGCCTCTTAGCTCCTTGTGGTGGAGATGGGGTTGTACTGGCTGAATATTCTTTTGTGATGGTCCACCTGTCATTGTTCCTCAGTGCTTCTGTGTGTGTGCATTTTGCTTGTAACTGAACAACAATCTTTGCTAAATGAGCAACTTTTGGAATTAAAAATAGAAATCTTTATTTGAACAAATTTTAAATCTATATCTTTGTATTGGAATATATCCATTAGCTGCAAGCCCATGAATAACAGATTTTTAAGTAAATGTCAAAGTCAAGTTTTCTAGTTGGCATACACCAACAGCCTAAGCGTTTTTGTTTTTTTTCCCAACCATTATTTTATTCTCCACATTTATAAAGGAAATATGATGTCAGACTTCATAAACTTAGCAAATAGATACTTTTATAGACGTGGACTGTGCATGTGTGCTATTGTTTTGCTTTGTTTTGCTGGATTTTTGCTGTCTTCCGTCTAACTTAGAAGCCAATCATGTTATTTATCCACGTCTTGGCAGATTATGATACTGCACAGAACTGAGACTGAAAATCATTTCGAGAAATCCTAAGTATGAATAATAGAAACGAAAAATGTACTTTGTATTTAGCAATTTTTTGCAATCAAGTTATAAAAAATTGAAAAACAAGAAGCCAAGGGAGAGACCACTACATTGCTCAAAACTAGAAAAAAGGTTGTATAAGAACTCAAGCAATTTTCTAATCATATTTAATTCTATCTTCATCATTCTGCACGAACATCAAGTACACTCACACAGCCACGAATATAAAATGTTAGACGAATTATCAAAATAAATTGGCTGGAGCACAATGCATGCTTTTTACTGACCTGTTGTTTTTCTTTATGTTTACTGACTGGATGCACACAGGCATGAATCAAAGCACTTCCAAATGAGATGGGTTTCTTTCCTCCCTACCTGTACACAGAGAACTGCCTTTACATCTCATTTTATTCTTCCTCAGTATAAAATGATTGATTGATTGCTCACAGCTTGCATGACTCCCCGCAGCCCCAGATCCATCTCAGCTCTTCACACTCCATACAGTTCTTGCATCATTGACTTTCTGCCAGCCATTTTGCTGCCAGTGCATGAGCTGACATTTAATGATCTTTAGACACAGTAATGTCACATTTATCACTCTTTATCAGTTGTGACAGACCTAAATTCAAATGCAAACATGAAATGCAGACTAAATCCAATCCAAACAGTGATATATTTTTGAGTGGCACCCGTCAAGATGTGTTGAGAAAGAAGTGAAAAATGACCTGTTTCCTATTATTTTATGACTATAGATATCAGTTTTCTAGGTTTACTCTAAAATATTTTTCCTTGTAGTTTCAGGAAAATCCCATTCAATTTATGTCATATCTATTTGGATATTTGAATGTTACTGAATTTCCATCATTCCCAGTCTTTACGTTTTCTATTTAATTCAGTCCCAAGCTTTACATGAAGAATCCCAGGAGCACATTGATCGCTATGATCACTCTACCTTTGTCTGCTAGAAAAAGTTTCTCCTTTTTGAATGTAAGCATTTCTATCTGACACAGTAGCTGACACAGCTCCTTTCAGTGTAAGTTTCAAAGAACAATTATGTACAGATTTAGTCTGCTTTTATCCTTTGTTTTATGCTAGCACTTAAAATTTTACAGAAACATCCAGAGCTTTGTTGGTGGAAGCACCTTAGCATTTCTTTTTATGTGGTCCTGACTAGTAAAGACTAACATTTTTACTATCTGGGCACCACTTTCCATTTATTACCATGCCCTTCAAGAAACATATGCAGGTTTCCAGGCTGCAAATACGGCAATTGGTATTTTTGGATACTTGTCAGTAATTAGAAGAGAAAACAAAAAGAAAATTTTGCTGAAAAGAGGAAAGAGAAAAATGGAGGCCAGCAATCACACATTTTTGATTCCTCCAGCCCAAGAGAAGGCGAGTGACTAAAAGATTTCTAAAGAAAGTATGATGGTTGAACAACCATGACTTGGGCAAGAGGCTGATTTCTCCCTGTACTAGAGTAGGTTGCATTTCATCTCTGGCATAACTAGTATGTAGTCTGTGAGAAAGAGCCTTAACACCATACTTTAGACAGAATTCTCAAATTATGTGTTTTAACAAAGCATAACTAATTTTAATAGGAAATATTATACAGTAAAATAAAAGTGCATTATGGATTAAGAATATGTACTTGTAACTGAGTAAAAGATGGATCTTCTGGGCTAAATAATCTTAAAATTATCTTACTGAACAAATTTTTGATAGAATTCAGCGTTGTATATTCTCTTGTCCTTTTTACAGTCTACATAACATACTGCAGATGCATTGGCTAAAACAGTTTTCATTCTTCTCTTCATGTCAAACACAACTACACTTTAATTTATTTTTACATAGATATCAGAGCTGATGCAGCCTGAACTCCAGAGACATGGATGCTGCCTGAGATCAATAGTTCTATTTATAATATTTTATCTGAGTATATTTCTTGAAACTCAATGGTACTTCTTTAGCCGAAAGACAAGCTGCCATTAACTATAAACTTTATTTTCTTACATATTAAAGTAACTGCCTAATACAAACTTATTTTTTAAATAAGTCAAAGTGACAGTTCTTATCTATGGAGCATAAGAAAATGTTTTAATAGTGAGCCCTTATTCAAAAATATCCTATGACTATTTCCCAAAGACACTTTTTGCTTTCTAGAGCTCCCTGAAAGGAAGTTGTAGTGAGACTGAGGTCAGACTCTTTTCACAGATAGCTAGTGCTAGGATGATAGGTAATGGATTTAAGTTGTACAGGGGAGGATCATATCAGTTATTAAGAAAAATTTATATTCAGAAAAAATGGTGAAGCACTGGAACAGGTTGCCCAGGGAGGTGTTGTAGTTGCTGTCCTTTGGGGGTTTCAAAAAATGTTTAGACATAGCTACGAAGGTCATGATTTTCTGAGCTTGGTGATGATGATTCAATGGTTGGAATAGTGATCTTTTAGTTGATCTTAGTGGGCTTTTCCAACATTAATGAAGAAATTTGGACTATGCTGTTTTACAAAAGATACTACGTTAATATAAAAAGTGTATGTCCCCTAGCAGCTATATGCAAGTGCTGGCGATTACTGTAGCACTACATAAGTGATAGAAATTTGGACTATGCTGTTTTAAATAGTTTTACTACTAGAGATCATCTTTACTGAGCTGTTAAGTGAATACATTGTGTAAAATGACAACATATTTAAAACACAATATTTATCATCAGGGAATGGAAAGAAAGAAGAAAAATTGCATGTTTCAAAGCCCAAAGAAATCACTGGGAAATTGTCAGTGTAATTCTATGGTCCAGGCACCAAAAGATTTCCCACACAACATTTCTGCCACGCATCTCATGAAAGACCATGAGAAAAGCTCAGGGTTGAACTACAGAGCTTGGGAATGCCTACTCACTGCTCAGAATAGATCAGAGATGAATACACCATTGTAAAGCAACTCTTCTTAGGGCAGATTTGCTTCAGAAGTGTTTCCCTCACTGTATCAACATCTTGTTCCACTCGCCCTTTTACATTCTTCTCTTCCTGCCTACAACACAGTCACTGCTTTTCAGCTTTCTTTGATCTTCTTATACTACAAGATTTCTTCCATCTATTTTTCACCTTATCTGTTCGGGTTTAATTTTTTCTAAAGGAGGAAATATCTTCAATTCTTTTTTGTGCAGCTTTCCTCAGCTGTTGTGCAGTCAGGAAGAGAAGAAAAAAAAAAAACAGATACTCTTTTTCAGAGACTCAACTTTCAGCAACCAGTCACTGGTTATAATCTTTCCCAGAATCTTAAAGTCCATTTTAAGTTTGAAGAAATAACAGCCATTATCTTCTGACTTCCATATTGCTGCTGAGGTCATAACTTTTGCTTTTCTGATATTCCGGCAGTACTTACAGTTTTATACATTATCTAGCTGTTACATTTTCAAAAACTCTTCCTTTCTGTGTGACCAGGGAAAAAGTGAAACGTCCTGGAAGCAGTTGAATTTCATAGGAGATAGCTGTGTTTGGCACAAAAATTCATCTCTGAAGACATCATTGCCTTCTGAAAATCTTAGTTTATGCAACATCAAAGCTTACATTTTCACATCAGCTGAGCTTATCAGCTTGACATCAGTACTGATGTTCTCCAGTTCTTCATTCAGAAAGCAAAATGTTCACATGGTCCTGACTAAATAGCCTTCTGGAGAGCAAGTTTTAAAGCCAGGAACTCACCCGGGCTTTAGAGACACCAGTGTAGACTTGTCTACTATTGCTTGAGGACTCTTTCACAGCTTTTTTACTATGACAATTTCATATCATCTGACTCTATATGTATGTATATATATATATATATTCGTCAACCTGTTTGGTTTGTGAAAAGATATTCGGGCATTTTAAACAATATTTCTCTTACATCAACTGAACAAAGTCTCAGAACAGAGCTGATATCAAAAGGATCTTGCTTTCCTAAACCTAGATTAACATAGGTTAATGATTAATGTGGCTAAAAATCTTTACAAAGTGCCTCAGTAGCAGCACAACTGATGCTCCTTCAACTACCCAGTGAAACACTTTGCTTTTCACACCAATTAATACAAGCATTTAATTCATTTTTATTAAGTCGTTTTTGCAATGCCTGTTGATAATAATTTTACTAATAATTGTTGTAAATAACAGGATATTTTTCATTGGCTGATTGTGAAATGTGGACACTATACATAATGTTCCTAAACAGAAAGATTTCAAATACGCACTCCTGAGATTTCCATCAGCCTTTTCAATCTGTAGTTACAATAGCCCACTGTATGACCACGGGATTAAAAAAAAAAACAAACCTCAGATAATGTCACCATGGACCTCAGTTTTAACCATGTAGCTCAAGCATATGTATTTAAACTAGCAATGAAGTGCTTTCTTTTTTTTAATAGTTTTAAAGAAAATGTGTCTAGAATGAACAGTTAATTTTAAAAAATACATAGAGACGGCTATCAAAAGTAAGTAGAATCAAATTCTGAAGGGTATTTCTGTAATCACTGCTCTGACAGCCTTGATGGCTTTTGGAATTAACTGTTCTCTGTTTACGTAATATGGATACAATGCTAAATACAAATGAAAGTACTAATGATGCTTAATTCCAGAGACTAATTTACTAGGTTTTTTTACTTTTATCATAATGACTAAATCATCGACATACTCTCCTTTGAAAATATTCTTGTTTTTCTTTTTTATTTTTCGTTTGAAAATATTTTTCTTTCTTTCTTTTTCTTTCTATACCCTCTTAACGTATTTCATTATACTCTATGAAGAAAAGATTTGGTTCAAAGCCATGGTTTGAGTGTTGATTGAAATATTCCACTCTCTTCCAACTAGTCTCCTGTATCTTCTCTCCCTGCTGCTATGTACTGTACCTGATGCTAGATATATATTTCTTTCATGAGGAGAATAATTATTCAGGTTGAATATTTATTCTCCCCATAAAAATATGTGCTTTTTGGTATATGACTGGATTTAAAACTATAAATGTTAAGTCACCACCACCGATCCTATATTAAAAACAACAAATTAGTTAACTGATGACTGATTTGGAGTGCTAGATATCTACTGTGACCATGTCATAACTTCAGTGATCTAGCTTCTTCATTTCCCCTTTCTCTCAGGATATGGTATGCTATTATACAAAACACTTTCTGCTTTGTAAAGACAAA
Source organism: Odontophorus gujanensis (assembly GCA_013399175.1). Classification (NCBI taxonomy): domain Eukaryota; kingdom Metazoa; phylum Chordata; class Aves; order Galliformes; family Odontophoridae; genus Odontophorus; species Odontophorus gujanensis. The sequence continues at coordinate 34,392 of VXAB01011889.1, forward strand.
TAAATCGATGCAATGACCTAATACTGGAAGTACATCTCAATACAATGGAAGGTTCTAAGAAGTGGCATTCAGTATTAAAATGTGATTAGACATATTTTACAGTGCTGTAGCATTTTGTGTCTGAGGTATATAGTGATAATTTAGCAGACTCTAAAACATGTTTTTGTTGGCTTTTCATGGTCACTCAGTGAATTGTTTTCAAGCTGGATTATATCTAGTCAGTTTTAGTTGAAGTGAGTAGAAAAGTTTTGTATGTATAGAAGTAGACTCAGTCACAATACGTTTTGATAATTAAAATATTTACTTAATTGTATCATTTGCTTTAAGACAACTATTTAATGTAATTTCTAATGAGGGGTACTTGAGGTAACCCTAACAAATGATGCACAGTTTCCGACCTCAGAAATATGAACTACTTCTATTATTTTATGTATATTTTTGGAGAGATGTTTTTCTCCTTTTTATTACACTTCAGACAATAAACCTTTACTATGCCTGCATATGCCAGATGTCTAAAACCTCTCTGCTGGATGTAAACATTTTCTGAAGACAAAAATCAACAGCTCATTATCATATCATGAACTTCAGTTAGTCTTAAAGTCAGTGCAAAGATGACTATAATCTATTTCTTCCTGGATAATAAGTGTACATAAATTTTCTTAATGATGTTTCATTTAATATCTTACTTTCTCATTCTATGCTGGAAGAGCCTTACTGACACTGAACTGAACCCTAAAATATAGAACAAATCTGTATGTTTGTGCAGAAATATTGGGGAAACAGTGTCTTAGTGGCATGGAAATTATTATTTTTTTTTCCTATTGATCTTATTTAATCCAGTTTTGCCGTGCTTTCTCTGTTTTAATTTTTTTAAAGACCATCAATCAAATTTATATAAGCATGAGTGGTATTACGAACAATGTATATATATGTTACATATGTATATACTCACACATACACACTTATGCATATATATGCATATAATAATATACAAAGTTATTTATATGTAAACTATTATATTTTGGCAAACACGTACGTAGGTTGCTCCGAAAGTAGTGCCTCCTATTTATTTCCGCAGAAAGTACAATAGACAAAGAGCACAGTAGCACCATTTGATACCTCAAATTCTCTGCTACTAAATAATGTTTTTTAAAATAGTCACAACAACTGGCCAATTTGCACAAATGTGCTAATGAAAACATTCTTTATAGCTATGCATGGTTTTCTGGAACATGGTTTATCTTTCAATTCACTGTCACCACTGCTGAGACACAACACTCACCTCCTGACTGTGCTCACATCAACTGGTTGGTCTCCATGAATATTCTACATGACTCAGTGAATAGCAATGAGTGCTATTTTTTCCACCTGAACTAATTCAGTGACAGTCCTTTGCTTCATATACACTTCCATGTCAGATTCCATTCTGTCAGACTACCCCTTGCTGACATCTGTCACACAGCAACAAAATGTAATGGAATAGTGGGGAATTTCAACCTCTATTGCCATACTATCCATATCCACCTCTAATGTCATGGGCCAACATACTACTTTTGAAGCAGCCTTCACATGTAAGTAACATATACATATGTATAGACACAACAAGCATAATCTTTAGTACCTGTTTCGTCCAGTAAAAGGTGTAATAGTGTAGATGATGGCTTAAAATCCATGATAGCTTTTGACCTAATGCCAGAAGAGGGCAAAAATTCTCTCTCAGTTCGATATCTCTAATTACAATCTAAGACAGTCTTCCAGGATGGTACAGTGAAGTTTTGTCTGCCAGTTTCATTTGTCTTTTTTATCATTTAATCCTAAATTTTCAGAAGTGTCCATTAATTCTGTTTGCCAAAATTAAGACTAATTTAAAAAAAAAACCAACACGTTCACTTTGAGTCAAGATGCTCCCCAAAATTATGCCTGCACAATCTCACATTCAGCACTTGGCAATCAATATATTCAGCTAGGACACACAGCAGGAAATATGGATATTCAGACACTACCATGGGATGTCCAGCACTGTACTCATAACAAAGAATTGATGCTAACCTCAAAGATCATTGCTCATTCTTCAGGATTTTATTTTTGACACCTCATATAATCTTACATTTGACATCACTAAATGAAACAAGGTGTAACAAACTGACAGTAAGAAACTGACAAGGAAGGGGCCAAGAATGCCCTTGTTTCAATTATGCTTTGTTTTTTTGTTGCTTTTGTTTTGTTGTTTTAATTTTCTTTATAGAATTACATAGGAGAGAAAATATATTTTTAATGATAGTTCAGAGTGTGTTTGTTGGTTTTTTGTGTGTGTGTGTGTGTGTCATTTGTGTTTTTGTTATTGTTGTTGTTTTTGAGGGTTTTTTTTTTTTAATGCATATCATATCCCACATGTAATTATTTTTAAATACAGATTGGCAGTGTCTAGTTTGGGCAGTGCTCATATCTCATCACTTCTGCAGTGCTTTGATGCTTTCTTGGAAACCAAGATCTGAAGTTAAAGGACTGAGTAGAAAGAGAAGAACGAACAATGTAATGACACAATTCTGACACTTGGCAGAATACAGAATTATCTGCAAGGTGTCACTCAGATGAAAAGAAAATAGTGATTGGGTATTTGGGAAATAACCTTGAGGTGAAAGAAGAAATGTGTTATGCCTTTAGGCTCACAGTAGAATGTACTATCTGAATGGAAAGCTTTTCCCTTAAGTTAAACTTCATGATTGCTTGGTTTTGTCGCTCTCCAACTATCCATCTCTATCCTTCTATTACTAGTGAAAACCATTTCTTCAAGGGAGATCAGTGGTTAACCTGGTTGAAAATGGAAGAGATTGCTGAACTCTCACTTTGACTCAAGAATTGGCGTAATGTGTTTCATTTACTGCTGCAAAAACCTGAAAACAAGATTATAGTTGAGATTTTCTTTTTGCTTTTCATCCAGCTCCACACCTATTAACATTATTCTGAGCATGCTTGAGCATAAAATTATGTAACAGACATAAGTGCACGTGGGAGATCTTACAAAGAAGGACCATTATTTTGGTTTAACAGACAGCAAATCAGCACCACACAGCCAATCACTCACTCTCCCTTCCCATTTGGAAATAATTGAAAAAAAACAATGAAATATAGAATTCATGGGTAGAGATAAAAGCTTTTTACTATGACAGAAATGAAGAAAGAAAAAAGAATAGTAATAGTCTCTCTCCTTTTGTGAATATGTATATACACACAATGCAACATCTCAACCCCCACTGACCCCCAATATGCCCAGCATAGCATCATACCAGACACTGTGAAGAAAAATCAACTCTATCTCAGCTGAAACCAGGACACGCATTTTTCTATGCTCACTCTAGGAAGTGTGCCCTACATGTACTTTTTGTGCGCAGGATATGATTGCACATCCCTACCTGCAGTACAGAGATGCTTCTTTGTTCCATGACCCACATATAGGTGTAACAGATCCCCCATCTCCCCTGTACTGGAACCAGGAGGGCTACTCCAACAGAAGAAAAGTCTTTGATTTTGCCTTTCAACAGCATGAAATGCTGGCAGCAGAGAAATCGCAGGAGTAGAGTCGTTATGTACATTTGTCACTCAATGCAACTTGAAAGAGATGCAACTTCACCCACTGTGGATGAAAAGGGACACTGGGATGAGCTCTAGTGCAGAGGAAAGGCTTGATCATCACTCCTGCAAGTGGCAGGAAGGGTGAGGAGAAGACGGGATGTGAGATAGTCAAAATCTCAGGAAGACGCTGGTCAGGAAAAATCTGCTGGTGAGAAGGACTGGAATTACTAATTATATTACTGTGGACAGGAGGAGAGCAGGGACCCTGCCAACCTCCATAATTATACCAACTCATTACAGCGTTTCTGTCACACAATTAACATGCGAAAGTCAATCAGTTCCCATTCATTTAAAGACAAAGAAAACACAAGCAGTCACAGCACATCCATGTGAACTTAATGAGGTTCAACAAGGCAAAATGCAAGGTGTTGCGCTTTGGCCTGGGCAATACCAAGTATTTATACAGACTGGGGAAAGAACTCCTGGAGAACACCTCTGCAGAGAAAGACTTGTGGGTCCCAGTGGATGAGAAGCTGGATGCGAGTCAAGAGTGAGTGCTTGCAGCCTGGAAGGCCAACTATATCCTGGGCTGCATTAAAAAAAGGGTGGCCAGCAGGGAGAGGGAGGTGATTGTCCCCCTCTACTCAGCACTTGTGAGGCCCCATCTGGAGTACTGCATTCAGGCCTTGGGCCTCCAGTGCAAGAAAGACACAGGGTTCATGGAAAGGGTCCAGAGGAGGGCCACTAAAATGATCAGAGGGCTAGAGCATCTCTCCCATGAGGAAAGGAACTAGGCTTGTTTAGCTTGGAGAAGAGAATGCTCAGGGGAGACCTCATCGTGGCCTTCCAGTACTTGAAGGGAATTTACATATAGGAGGGGGAACAACCTTTTGTATGGGTTGATAGTGATAGGGCAAGGGGGAATGGTTTTAAACTAAGACACAGGAGATTTAGGTTAGATAGGAGGAATTTTGTCACTCAGAGGGTGATTATGCACTGGAATATGTTTCCCAGAGAGGTTGTGGATTCCCCATCCCTGAAAGCATTCAAAGCAAGGTTGGATGTGCCTCTGTGCTGCCTGGTCTAGTGGTTGGAGATCCTGCCCATGGCAGGGGGGGTGGAAACTAGATGGTCTTTGAGGTCCTTTTCAACCCAGGCCATTCTATAATTTTATGATTACATCTAATCAACATCACCTACAAAACACAACATCCAAGGTTCCTCCAAGAGCCAAACTCTATTTGGCAGCTGGATAGTGCTTTATGATGATACTCACAAACTTCACAACACAGTTGCTGTGGTAAAACAGTTCAGTTTGAACAGTAATCTACAAGGTGCGTCAGATCTTGCCACCCTGAATGAAGTAGTTTACTCAAAGTAAAATAAACCGTAACCTATTCCTTTGAGCACAGGACATACAGTTCCTTGCGATCTTGCAGTGCAGACAGACGCTTATTTTGCTCACATGTTTTTGTAGAGACTCCTTTCAGAATAAAAGAGGCATAGTGGATTTGTTCAGATATCCTTGTCACACCTGGTTTGTGGAAACAAGAATCACTGTGAGGTCAGAAGAAAATCATACAGTAGGCAGAAAATGTCAGAGAGAATGGATAAGAAAACTGTAGTAAGAGGACAGGAGATCAGACGGCTGGATTATAGGATAAAAAAGATTATGAAGTAGAGAAATTTAAGGGGTAAGAGATTTCAGAAGAGTAGGTCAGGAATATAGGAATGAACAAAAAAGGGTAAAAAAATATTAGAAATTAAAAATGATAGCTCTCCAAATTCAGGATTTATTTAATGTTGAGATCTTTAGAAAAAAGTATCCCACGAGATTTTCCATTCATGAGACAACTTCTAATGTTTACCTTCCAAACATTTATGTAGTTCAAACTGTGACTTGGTCAAAGCACATGACCTTTGGAAAGGCTATGTGTCAGTAAGGTTTTCAGATAAATATATTTGTAAAATATTATTACACTGGCATTGACTTTATTTACTTAACTAGTTGTACTACCAAGGGCTCCAGAAATAATTCAAATGCAAATTTTCAGAAAATATTTCAGTTATTATTTACATTCCAGCATTCCTCTGTGACACCAGAAAGTCATCTAATGACAGATATCTGAAGCATATGCCTTTGACTAATGATCTCTCTAACGGTATTTTTAAAACTGTCTTTGCACTTCCATTTCTATAAACTCAAGTGCTTATAGACTCCACTGATTTCAAATGATTGAAATATCTTTAAGAGTTAAATGTCTAGCTGTCATCTGCTTTTGGGAAACCACAGTTTTAGATATCTTTCCAAATCTGTATGTTAGCTCTGTGATTCATTGTGTTATTTCTAAATAAGAAGTACTAACAGTTTTCTAATTCTCACAGGCACTGAGAGACTGCAAAATCCTCAAGAATTTATTGTTAGAAGTTTTCATCCATTTCTTCCTCTTTGAAATCAAGTGTAGAACATAAATGTCTACAATCTTTCCTTACAAAATTAAGCCAAAAACACCCCATAGCATTTTTTTATTTGTTTGAAAGGTGTACTAGCTGCTTTGTAGACAGATCTGTTGCTTTTGGAGCAATGATTGAACTTGTTTTGGATTGAAGCAGAAGAAATTTTGGAAGGAGAAACTACTCCCCCTTTTCATTGATCAATTATGTTTCTTGCTGGACTAAAAATCTCTCTCCATACGAAACATAGGATGTGGCATTTTTATTTTTTTTGCTTCCTTTCTGACTTTCCTCACTGGTGTAATAGCTCCTAATCAATCTTCTGTATAATTTCTTTACTGAAATTTGGTCAACTTTGTAACATTCACTCTGTCACAATCTCACACTGATATCTTTCTGGTAACCTTATCAGTGAGTTAACAGGCTCCACCACTATAATTATTAATAGCCACTAAATTAATATATTTCTGTTACTGTTCAAGCACACAAGAATACTATATAAAAATTGAAGTAAGAGAATACACTGTTGTTACTTGTGATGATATTAAGTCATTGCTTATTACTTGAATAGGGTGATACTGTATTGTCTCATGGCATTTATGACATATAAGAATTGTAGCACTAATATAATACTGAAGAGCACCAGAAGTAATGCAGACTATTAACAATTCTTAAATCTTATAAATAACTTCATTCTAGAGATGGTCTAAAGAAAATTATTTTTTTCATGATATCCAAATTCAAGTCTTTTTTTCATAATGAATTCTTAAACAAGAACTTAAATGCATGTGTACAGGGACTCCTTCTGAAAGAAAAAGTGCTTATGAACCACAATTGTATGTCAGCCAGATAACAAAGCAGAATCAGATCTCTGCAGCACCTACAGGAGATAAAAAGAGATAAGGCAGAGATTTAAACAAATTGTATTTTGACTTATCAAGCTGGTCATCTTATCTACCAGAATCTTTTTTACTTGTTCATGAATTAATACGATGAGACATAACTCAGAAAGTGTTGTAAATTGCATTAACTCTTGGTTATACCATAAGTAATAGTCAATTTGCCACTTGACCCCTCCACCAGAACAAGATTTGGTCTAGTTGTGTGATGAACTGGATAGAGCAACCTATCATCAGTCACTCAGAAATCTCTGGGGGAAAGTGTGCATGCAGTCAAGCTAAATCAGCTCTGCTACTTGTTTGTTGAACCTTACTATCACTCCATTGAATGAAAACATTAGGCAGTAAAAGAGACAGTTGCTAGAACCGAATTTCCAATGATCAGACAAGAACTTTAAGTTTGAAACTTTAAAATGGAAAAAAAAAAGCCCTGTCCCAATCTTTTGTTAAATGTAAAAGGAAATTTAACCTTGTATATGGTACAACCTTATCACCTTGTACAATGTTTATGTACATATTTCAAGTTGTGCATGTTTTTAAGCAAAACAAAGAGATTTTAGGGTATTTAAGCAGTTTATTAACCCTCCAAAAAGTCCAAGAAAATGAAGTGCTCAAGTACATTGAAATCACTGATTAATTATCTTTCTTGTTGTGGGACAGCCACTTAAGCAGATTGAATAGTAAGTACGTGAACAGTAGTACAACTTCATCAATGCAGGCATATACTATGAATATTTTCACCTTTCTGTAAGAGGTTAAAATCAGTATCTTTAACTAGATCATTCACTAGAACAATCAGTTCTTCATCTTGCTTCCAAGCACTGCTAATTTGCTATCAAATATCACATTTTATTATTTGTTCGAACTATTCTGAAGCACAATTACACCTCAGGGAATATATTGCACACATTCTTATCTATGGACAGGGTAAACTCTGGTTTGTTTCTTTTTTTTCAGCAGTGAATTCCTAAACTAGAATCTACAAGCATGTCCTCTTCTTTGAGCAGCATATCAGTAAACGAACAAACAAAAAAGGTCTTTTAAGAGGCATGAGATTGTGTTCTTATCCTCAAAGGCTGGGAAAAAATCTCTGAAGAGAGCATTTTTTTTACACACACACACACATATATATAATATAAATGTGTAAATATATATATATATATTTCTCAATGTAAGCTTGCTTTTTATGTAATGTTCTTATTTCAAATTAAATTCAGTGCACCATCCACAGCAACAATTTAGCTTTAAATGCATGTCTCCCTGTTTAGTATTTAGGCTTTCAGTTCAACTTTTAGCTATCTTTCTACTTAGTTAGTCATATGACAAGACAACTTTATGACCCATGTGATACAAGTCTTACCATCTAAAAGGTGAAGAGCAAGTCTGCACTGTATTTAAACCCAAGTGTAAAAAGAACCTCTATAAAATAATTGAAAACATTTAATCATATAATTGATAACACGTTTTTAAGGAAAAACACTTCCTGTTGTTCTTAACAATTAATGAGAATGAAGTTGTCTTAAATGAGCTTCTCAATCAGTTATATGAAACATGAAAATTCATATTTCAGCCATTCTCCTCTTTTTTTTTTTTTTTTTTTTTC
>VXAB01011889.1:42933-81609 GCA_013399175.1 Odontophorus gujanensis
TTTTTTTTTTTTTTTTCTGTGAAGATGAAACTGAGAAGTGGAAAAGATTAAACATTTTGTCTAATCTTTGGAATTTATGCTTTGTTGGTATAAACCAGAATAAATTTTATAGAGAAAAGAAAGTTCATATTGACAATGCACAGTCAGAAAAGTAGAAAGTCATGTTGCCTTCACATTTTCTCCCTGATCTGAACCGTTCCTGATACTGCCTATTTGAAGGCAATAGGGTTCATTAGAAAGTGTAAAAGATCTACCTGCATAGAGCCATTTTTGGAATGAGAACGTTATATTGCATGAAAGACAGAACTTAATTCCTTTTCCTTGTATTCCTAATAATATAAAATAGAGCAAGCCTTCAAAGATTTCATTATCTAAACTATTGATTCTGCAAATGGTAGGCTTCAAAAATTATCTTTATTCATAGAAATATCTTGTTGCTGTAAGGTATTTATAGGATCAAGACTAGCCCTAGGTAAGCAGGGAGAAGAGTAAGTTTCTCTAATCAGTTATATTTTAAATTCCTCTACAAGATCAACAACAGCCTATCTCACCTGTGATATATTAGGCAATGGAGAGTGAATTGAAGTAACCACTGTCTGTATCTAACATATTTACTTTTGCACAAATATATTTGAATCTGAGAAATATAGATGTTCCTTTCTGGAACCCAGCCTCAGTAACTGAAATGGAATGGTCATTACCCTATACAAAAATACTATATAAAGCTATAAAGACTTTTGATTTATTTTATTGTCTTTTTATTTAATACATATTCATACAGTAAAACCTATCTGTCCAAAGACAGTGTTAAAACATCTGAGATAATTTTCTTCTTTGTAAAATATTACAGCCCTTCCTGACTTTTCTCCTTTTTAACATTCCCACCTAAACCACCAATTAAAACCTGCATTTCATGCATTCTCAATGCCTTTTCTACACAAGTAGACACTAGCATGTATGCTTATTGCCAGCTTTAATAACTTCACTGAGATAGGAAAAATGGTGATAATATCTGTATCTATTTATGTGTATTCCATGTAGATTTCCAGATGGTAATGTGCAAGCAAAAAGTAGCTCTTTAAGAAGTGTTGACTCTTTGAAATGGTCTTTCTGAGACTAGGTTATAGGTAATACCAGTCCTTCTTCTAATATTGGAATTGTTTCATTTTGGTCTTTTCTAATTTATTGGTTGTTACTTTAACCATTTATCATAGATATGTACTTCAGTAATTCACTGACATATGGTCATCATCAACTCCAAATATCTTTGACGAAAATATGAAATACTCCCCGGTTCTGTAATTCTGTCCCAGGCATAAGATGTGCTAGACAACGTGCCTGTTGTCCTGAAATAGAGTCAGGACCCTGGCTCATAAACTCAAAAAATCTCAACAAAGGTCTCTGAAATGGTGACTCAAATTCTGAGTATTACTATGGCATTTACAGTTTACACAATGAAAAGTAGGACTATAGCTAACTAGATCCTACAGACTCCTTTCCTTCTGCACTTTAATTAGAAGATGGTAGTGGTGGGCAAATATTCCAGTAAGACTTTCTCTAGACCTTTTTCCTTGCTTCCAGTTTTCATTGGAACTATTGGGATTTTGACTGTAGGTTTGAATCCACACATATAGGAAGCTAGTGATAGTTCTGTAGGCTCATTTCTAGATACTAATATCTCTGAGAATGCTGTGCTTACTTACCCCTGCTCCAGTAGATGATTGGGTAGGTGCTCTCTCTTAGACAATGTTTAAATTATTTTTTGAATTATTAACATTTTTAATTTCACAGGAAAAAGTTTTTGTTTTTATCTCTCTCTGTGTATATACATACAGATATACAGAAAACTGTTCAACATCTGATAATGACTTGCTATTTTCTATTGCAGAATTTGGGGTAGAAAGGCTGCCATGGCAAAATACCGAAGCATTATCATTAGCTCAGGTGTGTTCACTCTGCAATTTAAGCTTGCAAGCACATCATTTTATTTTGTTTTTTTGCTTTCCTGAGGAAAATTAATTTTCAGCTTTTTCAGGTACTTCAGTTGATACACCAGCTGCTTGAAGAATATCAAGTCCTGGGAGAATTAAATAAGGGAAATTTGTTTTAGTTGTCTGCCATGTTATTCTAGAGACTGAAGTAAACTTCATTTGCAATTACATTTGGTTTAAATTAAATGAAGATGAAATACTGTTTACCAAAAAACACATATTTAAAATGGGAGGGAGCTTTCCTAGTAACAGGAATGATGACAGCTCAATTGGTGAGGTATGATTAGGAGAATATTTCTGAGATATAAAGGAGTGTTTGTAAGAAATAACCTTTGGATTACAAGGAACAGGCAGACAACTGCAAAAGGAAGATCATAAAACATTTAAGTAGCTGGGAAGTGATGCTACGATAGAGTAGATATGAACCTGCATTATGTTTAGTTTTCATGCTTTTCAGACATCAGTGATAGTGCAAGTAACCACTGAGGCTAAAGTTTGTTATTTAACCTGTTGGTAGTAAATCCCAACTTCAGTCAAATAATCCTGGCACACAATGAAGAACCAGTGATGCTTTCTGTGGTAAGTGGAATGTTCTTCTGAAATGATCTGCTTTCAGTCAGATTAAATGGACTTTTTCAGAATTCCAGTCTTCTGTGAGGCTTAATCTCACTCCATTGGACGCATACCAAGATTTATAGCACCTTCAACACTTAGCTGCTGTTTTATGATTCTTCTATCAACGGATTGACAAGAAGGAAGCTTAAAGAATTGTTTGATAATGGGATGAGCTGCTGCATCAGTTTTAATGGGGTTACAATTATTGTAACACAAGGTGAGACTTAGTATAATTCTCAGTACCTCTAACAAAATTTATGGAGAATCCTCTTCCTGTTTACACACCCTGAAAAACTGAAACAAATTCAGGAAACCAAGTCATCTATAGACATATTGTTTATCTAAATGGCTGTCAATTATTTCCAAATTGCCAGGAGATGCAGTAAAAAATACACACGAAAAAGAGGAAGAAATTTGAAAGTGATCTAATTAAATTTTGGAAAGAGTGCCAAATTATTCTGTAAAATATAAAGAAAAAAATTCACTACCAGTGAGGACAGAAAAATCTGTTGCAGCAGATGATTAATTATGGAATTTGTTTTAAATGCACATTCTACATTAATTTAGTGACATGACCATAACACCTCAGAGAAATTTACTATCTTTCACAATATATCTGCATTATCAGTGTTGCTAGGAATGCAAATTCAGGGCTTTAAATTTAAATCTTGTAGTGAAAAATTAGTGATGCTTTCAGCACCTTGTCTTTTATTTAAGTTCTGTGGAATATATACATTTCTGTTGATACGGTGATTCTGCATTTTAAAAGAACAATTAACAGGCAAATAGTTTGTGTGAGTGTATTAATGTGGATGTTAGTTATTTTTATTTCCTTGCTAGTTTCTAAATACACAAATGAAAAATTTAAAATTTATATGGCAGTTCTCCTGTTGTTAATACTGTTCATATTCAAATGCTTTACTGGAGATTGTACTGATATGAATGTTCTATTATGTTACCAATCTTCTCAGAAGATAACAAGCAAGAAGAAAAATCTATAAACCTGGAGAAATATGTAAAAAATCATGATCTCAAAAATGCTTCCTCTAGGTAAGCACTAAATAAATGAGGCAAAGCACACCAGAAGTATAGAAAAATATAGAAAACCATAAAAACAAATAACAACAAAAATAAATAAATAGAGAGGGGGGGAGAGAGAGAGAGTGAGAGAAAGCAATACCAGGCAAAACAATCTTCATCAGGATTAGAATGAATGGTTTTTCTCCAATATTAGCTGATTTTTCCTTTGTAGTGTTGCTTTTGTTTTTTTTTACTTTTTGGTTTTTAATTGAAGATAGAGCTTCCATTTATAGACTGAAGTACACACCTGTATATGCTGAATCTGCACAGACTTGGCAGCATCAGCATATACTTCCTTACAAATGCTTGACATCCATCCATCCTCAGTCTATGGAACTACCAGCTGAGCAAACAATCTAGTTTTCTTTGGACTCTTGTTTTGTACAACCAATAAGGGTACCAATTAATTTCACAGTTGACTTGGTCACAAAATATATTTCCTACCTATTTTTTATCTTCAGAGAAGGGGAAAAAAAAAATATAGACAGAAGTTTGTGTTGTTTTTTGTTTGTTTGTTTGTTTTACTAAAAAGAATCTTTATTAAGAATGGAAAAGCAAGTCATCTCAATACACACAGGGATAGTTTTTTCTGAAGTGCTGATGTTTCAAGGGCAGATCCCAGCAGGTGTTAATCATCACATTGCCATTCTCCTCAGTTTACTATTGGCTAAGGACTGGTCTTTGAATTTCACTGTTATATATATTAGAAAATTAAATGCTTTAAATATTTTTTAAAACAATATTTTTTAAAATGCCGTATTTGAGCATCTAACGATCTCTTTTTGAGCAATAGCAAGAAAGAGGTTCAACAGTACATATCTCTTTGAAAGTGAGAAAATATTTTTACGTGTTGACTAGCTGAGGAATCTGATTTGCAATGCAATTACTTCTTCTCTGATTGTTGCCACTGCCAATGAAATACATTTATAAACATAGAAAAGTATGAAAAAAATAATGAGAGAATGATAAACCCATATATTTCTACTCTTCACAAGTTTTTCATATAACATTTGACTTTGTTGTGGTTTAATCCAGTAAGTGGCTCAGCACCATACAGTCATTCATTCACTCCCCCCCGCTTTCCTATTGGGATATGGGAGAGAATCAGAAACAAACAAACAAACAAAAAAGTAGAATTCATGGGTTGAGATAAAACTATTTACTAAGATAGAGAAAAGGAGAAGAATCATAGTTTTGACTATGTGTATGTATATATAAGCATGTATAACAATATACAATATGATATACAAGAAATTGCTCACCACCCCAACATCCTGTTAGCTCTGTGGAGTGGAAGACAGTGCAATGAACTCCCATCCTCCTTCCACTTGATGTCAAATGGTATGGAGTATCCCTTTGCCCAGTTTAGGTCAGCAGTCCTAATTCTGTTCCCTCCCAGCTCCTTGGGCCCTTCACTGCAAATGACCTTGTCTCTATACAGCACTGCTGAGAAGTAACTATAAACATAGATGTATTATCAACAGTTTTTCTACTAGAACCAAAAACACAGTATGACACTAGATGAAAGTTGAAAAAAACAATTCAATCCCATCTGAAACTAGGAGTTTTCAGGTGTAATAAGTTTACTTGCTCAAGATTGTTTTTAATATTACCTAAATGTCTTTTTGTGATTTGCTCTAACATTAAGGTTTTTTATTTGTCTACTTAAAGAAACATAAGTAATATACAATCTTATGGATGAAAAGAAAAATCCACTTTAAGGAGTCAAGTTGAGTTTATATTCTAACGTTAATGAAGTGAAAATTAATGGGTTGTCATTTGGATAACCAGCACACTGCTGAGGCACTGAAGTTCTTACCACAGCAGCAGTTAAAAAAAAAAAATATCCTTTTTATGAATGATTCTTTGTCAGGTAATTAAGTTAACCAAGTTTCAAAGATACCCAAATGTCTTGTTCCACATAGTATTTGGAAGAAACAAGGCAAATAAATACTTTGGATATGTGAATTTACTGTCCAATTGGACATCCATAGAATGAAATGGAAATACTTCTAGAAATCACCACTATACAGACACTGCTTTTTTTTCTCTTATCAGGAATTCTATGGAGTAAACTGCAGGGTGGAAAATCAAACTTCTTCCACTTAGGAAGTTACACACTGTAGGAGTTAACTTTGAATGCCTAAGTTTTCAGTTTACTCTCCACTGAAAAGATAAGTGGCTAAAATACACACTTTCAAACAAGGTTAACTCAGGTACACTACTTTCACGTAAACTGCACAAGCCATGTAACAGGACCAAAAACTTCATCATCATTTACCTCTGAGAATTTATTTCTTAACTGCTCTAAGATGAGCTCAGTAGCTTACCTACTATTTTGTGTATCTTTTTTTTCTCAAGTCTTCCCACTGTTGAGGTTACTGTGACTACAGTGATATTTAGACTATGTGTAAATTTTCTTTTTGACAATCATTCTTACTATGTAAATAACTGTTTTCTTGAGGAAGAGAGAGGGAAAAAAATGAACATTAGGATGACTGCACTTTTTCTGTTCCAGGAAGTCATGCCTTAGTCCTGTGATTTAAACTGAGGTCAATTTGATTTTTGTTTTGCACTTACTATGCAATATGTCTCACATTTTTAATGTAAACTATGTGGGGCAATTTGGGTCTGGATAAAGATCTGAATAGCTGAAGTTTTCTTGTGAATTACTACTTCTCTCTTCACATTTTGATTATTTCTCTTGGTTATGCAGTGGATGTATGTCTGTGTTCTCCTCTTCCTTCATTCAGTTTTAGAAAATTAATTGAAACATTACTAGAGATGGGCCTATGACAGTAATCCACATCTGAAAAATTTCAGATGTCTTGAGAATTTATGTCCCCATTTAAGAAATTTCATGACTGGCCTTTATCTTGGTGAAATTATATAAACCATCAAATGCATTTTGTTATGTTGGCTGTTCTCGTATTTTTTAGCCTCCAGGTGCTACAGGCAATCCAAGACATGAGTACAAACTTGGAGAAAATTCACTGAGAATAGCCCTGTGAAGACCTGGGGGGGCTGGTGGATGAAAAGCTTGATATGAGTCAGCGGTGTGAGCTTGCATCCTGCATCAGAGGAGAGGTGGCCAGCAAGGAGAGCAGGGTGATTGTCTCCCTCTGCTCTGCCTTTGCAAGGACCCATCTGGAGTACTGTATCCAGCACAAGAAAGATATAGAACTGTTGGAGAGGGAACAGAGGAAAGTTGCAAAGATATTTATCTGGAACACCTCTCCATATTCAGTCTAGAGAAGAGATGGCTTCAGAAAGCCTCTCTTGGGGAAATTCTTCACTGAGTGGTGAAGCAATGGAACAGATTGCTTAGAGAAGTTGTGGATGCTCCATCCCTGGAGGTAAGGTTCAGGGACATGCTGGATGGGGCACTGGGTGACAGTGTGTGACAACTCTGCCAACAGCAGGTTGGTTGGAACTAAATGATCTCTAAGGTCCTTGCCAATCCAAACCATTCTGTGAAATGTATTTTGTCCAAGATCAGCACAAGTAAGAAAGTTATGCAAGAAGATCCACTGAAAGGTACTAGCTATTCCTTGAAATACAACACTCTGCCTTTCTACTTCTGTGGAGCAGAGTAGTAGAGTTCGGGTGGGTTTTATGGTAGGGTCTACCACATAAGCCATAGTAACTGTGTTTGTCAAGGAAGTGACTGGAGATGTAAAAATGTTTGAAAAGATGTATTTTCTCCTCAGAGCAAGGAGGAACACTGTGATTCTTTATTTCATCCTTCCTTAGTTCAGAAATGAGTTTTGAGAGTATTCCACAAAGAAGATATAATAGTAAGGTAGGTAAGTAGAACTGGTACTATTTAACATGAAAATGTATACATTAGAATATCTTGAAAACTAAACAAAGCTTCATGAATTGAGAAACCTTATAAAAGGAAAGCAACTCTGGTCAAAGAATTGACAATATCATCTCATTGCAAACAATAATATACCTTCTCTCCTGGCCCCTGTTTCATTTTCAGTATGCAGTTCTAAATGGCATTAACATAAATCCTTTAAATTTGAACTATAGAATCTTATTACTTTCATGTTCAAGGCAGTCATTCCACGTTAATATAAAATCACTAAGGTTAAACATTTTCTTAATAATATATATTATTAATAATTGACAGTAAGATCCTTAAACTCATAAAAAATTGAGTGTGGCAACTAAATTTTCATGCATAGCCTTTGCACTATCTGTGAGTAATGGTACAATTTAGACTTCATTATGAGCACAATTCGAAAAACGTTAATAAATAATTAATATAGATTATAAAAGGCATACTGTGGATTTGAGCTCATGTGCTTTAATTACACATAAACTCATCAGCAAAATGTGTTGCAACTGATTATCAATCTGTTTTATAACCAAACTTTTTCCAGTCTGATACTCTTACATGCAATTATCCAGCAGAAGTAACAATTGCTGAAAATTGATAAGCTACTTATAAATGCAACCTTAATGAAAAATATGTCTAAGAGAACATTTGTACTGGCAAAGTTATTTAAAATAAATAAATAAATAAATAAATCCCAATTTCTATGATCATTTAAAAAATCTAAGCACAGATACGAGTTCACATATTTTTGCTGCAATATACATGAAAGTGGTATTTTTCCAGTACCATTTGTTGCTAGCAAGGTATGGAAGCAAAATTTTGCTGATTCCAGAGAAGGTCTTTTACTTGGTCAATATCATCTTTTTTTTTTTTTTTTTGCAGCTATGACAGATAACATTTGCTTTGCTATTTTAAGAAATCTAGTCTTTTCAGTGCTTTCTGCCAGATCAGAAGTGAGCTTAGTTTTTCCACCAAAATAAAAGGTTTTCAGTACTGATGAGAGTAGATGCCATACCACTGGAGAGAAATTTCCTTTGACAAGTACAAGGTTATGTCTTCCTGCCAAGTAGCAAAATGAGCATAAAAGACAGCACATGATTTATATAATATTCTTTTTTCTTCTTCTTTTTTTTTTTTTTTAAAGAAGGTTTTACTGGAAATTCTAAGGGCCAAAAGTAGAGAATTTGTACTGTAACTTGTCAGTTACCTACTACTCGGCTTTTGCAAAACTGGAGAAGAAATTGAGCATGATGATGGGTATCTTTTATCTTCCAGACCATTGTAGAAATAAGGATAACTAGACTGATAGAAAATTCACTGAAGAAACTAGTCATTCTTCTTAGAAACAGTGTTATATTGAAAGACATTTACACATTCACTCCAAAAGAAATTGAAATATATAGTAATATTTCTATACAAATATATTTTAATTTCTCTTGGTGAATGCATACAAAAATATATTATTATTTTCACTTCCATGAAGAAATATTAAAGATTCACATATTCTAGGAGTAACTGTCACTGCTACACTGTGACACTTACAAAATAAGACTTAATTTTGGAATACTATGAATTGTATTTTCACAATTTGGGCCAATATATGGTTCCTGCAATCTGCTACTCTGATTAATACTTACATTTCTGTCATCACTGGACAAATCGCTCCAGTTTATTCTACTGAAGAGAAAGATAGGAAGAACTTTTCACTGTTTGTGTCTTTAAAAGCATGTACTGATGACAATTAACTTACACATAAATGCACTGATATGCAAACAGTATGCAATGAGTTGTTTAAGAAGTAGATTGGCCCATATTTTTTTCAGAAGAATTCTCATTCTAAAATAAAATAATGGCAGTTCAAAATATCTACATTATTAACGTCTCTTTTATTTTTTGCCCACTAATCTAACTTAACCTGAAAGAGCAGAAATTATCGTGCTGTAAAAATCTAAATGATCTGCCAAGGCAATAAATTTTCAGGACATATATTAGTGGAGATTATGTGTAAATGTAGTATGAGGAAATATTTATTTTATAATCCCAGTCTGTCATCTCTTCCAGGCTATCTGATAGGACAGTCAACATCAGGGTTGTTATATTTTTCAGTATCTGAAGCAAGTTTATTATATCTTCACATCTCAAGCCTTACTGTACAGAAACCAACCATAGCTTACATGAATACATGTATTGTTCTTTGCTATGGCAGAAAATGTCAAGACATTTATTTAAAATTTGTAAATATATATCTTTTGGATTTGTTTAAAAAAAAATCGACATTTTTTTCTGACAGTGACTTATATCACTGCTCAGCCCTAGTTTGTGTAATATTTGATTCTCAGTGCCTGTCTTGGTTGGGTACGGATGTTCAACTCTGTCTATGAACATAGTAAGAAATTATAACTATCAAGAAGGGAAAAAATTATGCTTACTTCTAGTAATGTTTTTTTTAATGCATCATAGATTTTGTTGGCCAAAGAGTACATAGATAATGCTAATAACATATAAAATCTTTGCTTTATATCAAGAAGAAAGGCTTAAAATTCTGTACTGAAGTGTATACCTTGCAAGAGTAATATATTTTGAAGACGGAGAGCATCCAAAAATACACCATGGAAGTAGTTAGCAGTCTAGAATTAAATCAAGTCACTGAGTATGATACACAGCTTATTTTGATGTTATATTAATCCTGAAAATTTTTACTTTTATCTTCGTTACAGCTTTATTCAAATGAAAATTAGTTTTCTTTTTATGCTATTGAGTATCTCTGCAAGGACTGATGTTTGTTTAATGACTGTGAAGTGAATCGCTGACCAATTTTGAACATGTGAAGTGTTTCCAACTCTGAAAGTTGTCGTGATAAATCAAAGCTACATGGAACCATTTTTCATACCAAGAAATCTGAGAGTAAGCTTTTGATTTTCTGTTTTGATACGTACTGTGCACATTATTAACATTCATTATGAGTATGATCATTTTAGAATTGTTATTGATATTTGAAATTTCTTATGCTTAAAATGAGGAAGGGTTTATTGCAGTTTTTCTACCAAAATCGGTAGTGACCTAACACTATTCATTCTCAATTTTTTATTGTATTTTAATTTACAGGACCCCTTCCTACCTTCTTCAAAGACCTGAATTGCATAGGTTTATTCTATTTAGTATATCAGAGTCTTCAGATTGTTTTAGTTTCTTTTGTTTTTAAAAATTAGACAAAAAAGAAACCGAATATTATAAATGTTATGAAAACATTCAGTTTCAAAATAAATCAGATTGTTTACACCACCAGCTGAGATAGAAGTAGATTCTGTGACATTGAAATTCCTCCAGGCTGGGGCATATAACTTATTTCCAACTCTAACAGTCTTAAATGAACTTGAACTTGTGGTCAAACTTTGGATTGATGAGGTTAAACTTTTGTATATATTCAGAGTACTTATATTTTACTGGGAGAAGGGGCCTAGCCCTTCTGTGATCTAGGAACTCACTTCACGGCCATGACACTGTGATTATTTTTCTTTGATGAGTGTACTCTATGCCAGCTCCTAGTAAGACAATAAATAAAATGTTTCCTGATCAGAAGATCAGCTCCAGGATTAATTTTGTTTTCTGCTTTCATATTTTAATAAAATGTAGACAACGGCATATGTCTGAATAATCATAAAATACCCCAAAATTGTCATAAAACGTGGCATAATAAGAAAATAAATAAACATGATCATAAGACCCAGTAGAAAAAAAGACCGATGAGCTTCATTTTCAAAAGCTGGTGATCACTTATCCATAAGGCAAAATTTAAATGTAGCTAGCAAAACTGTCTAGATTTTTTACCTCCTCAATTCATCCCCATGGAAATGTCAGGACTATCTCTGAATTCTAGTTCTGAATCCACTAGAAGAACAAGACATGCCATATACATGAAGCAAAGTAGTGTTCTGTTACAAGAAATGAAAGAGGTTCCACAAAGCCTTTCAACAATTTGGCTATTCAAAATTAGAAATGGCTTTGTGGTAGATGAGACTTGAATATGTCTGTATATTAATGTTGCTGAATAAAGCTATCACAGAGATTTTTCTTGTTTAATACAAAACAATATATTTTTTCTTTAACTGAGAGTCTGCTTAACATACTACTTGAACCATACTACTTGATCTCGCAAAATCAACTTGAAATCTCAACATTAATTTTTGTAAATAACACTAATGAATGTTCTGACACAAGACAACTAGTGATTTAATCCACAAGAAAGTATAACTGAAGTTTGTTATTGCCCCTATTCACCGTCTCTACAGAGTTATGAAGAGAGAAGCAGAGCTGGGACAAATGCTCCATTAGTTTTAATTAATTGTATTTGAGTGGATTTCATTTAAAGCTGGTGATTCTCAGGCAAATTATTCAAGTGTACCCTAAAGAATCATATTAAGACAATATCATTCTTCACTGAGTCTCTGTTTTAATAAGCACGGAAGAACAGTGTAAAATTAAGGTTGATTGTTGGATTTGACCAGAAAAAAAGTACTAGCATCAGCCAGTTCTGTGATATACCCTATCCACTTTTGTTAAGAACTATAAAAACTGTCATGAACAGTATCGTATTAATGTCTGTGCTGCTTGTGCTTCTCTAGCATGACATTTATTGTTGAACGTACAGCATTGGATTGTTCTTATTCTTTCTCTTCCTCTTCCTCTCTCTCTTGTTGAACTTTTTAAGGCAACTTTTTATCATACTCTCCTTAGCTAAATAACCTGACAAAAACATCCTGTGATTGTAGCTCTTCACACACTGGATGTGAGAAGTAAAAATACAAGATGTGTGGGCAAAGCATTTTACTAAAGTTACCAACCCAGAGGTGGGGCAGTTAAGCCTCTCCTCCCACCACATGGGGATGTTGGTTGACAAATTAATATGATCTTATGTTATAATGGATCCAATTCTTATATTTGATTGATATGTTTGTACTTTCAGAAGGTCGTTTTTTAGGTACTCTATCCTCTCATGCTTGGAAACTGCATCATCACACCCAAAGCATGCAGAAGAACACTACTGGTTCATCAGGTGGCACAGCACCTCATGACTGTGAACAAAAGGCTGAATTGACTCCCCAAAAAGTGCTAATATCACATAGGATTATGCTATCTGCTTAACTGATTTTAAGCAGCTGGCTGTAAAATCCAATTTGAAGATCAGCAGAAGATGAATATTCATCAAAGGAACTGCTGATTTAACAATTTATAGAATCAATTCACCTTTTTTAAATGGTTACATTAAACTCCACTGATTTGGAAGGTAAAAGGTAATTTCAAAGGTTCTGCATGATTTTTATTTTTTTTTTCCATCTGTGGTTTAAAAGCTACTGGCAATTCGAATAATTTCAAATAGCTGTACGACACTTGCAGAATAACGCAAAAGTTTGAAATTAAGATGAGGAAATGACTGTGTCATCTAGCCTTACTTAAGTTTTGTATTACAAGGTAGAATGCAAGTCATCAGTTCTTAGAATAAAATGCCTGAGGTTTACAGGTAATTCTTTCAGTTTCAGCTATCATAACTTAAACAATTACAATTTTTTGAAAAAAAATAGTAGTATGTATATTCTGAAGAGCACATACTTTTGTTTATGGGAAAGATTTTCAAAAGTGTTAAACTTTAATATTTATTGTTTATTTTTACTGTGTTTTTTGTTTTTGTTTTTGTTTTTTACACATATATGTTTTTGCACTAACAGAGCAAATGCAGAGTTGCATGTGAATACCTCCTCCCTTTCTTTATGTGACTCAGTAGCCAATGCATAGCAATACATTTAAGCTAAGAAGAACTTCTTTGGGAATAAATGTGCTGATGGACATATTCTTTTAATACTGCATTGAATTTGCTTTCATCCTGGTGGACAAGAAGCTGGACATGAAACAAGTGTGTGCTTGCAGCCTGGAAGGCCAACTATATCCTGGGCTGCATTAAAAAAGGGGTGGCCAGCAGGGAGAGGGAAGTGATTGTTCCCCTCTACTCAGCTCTTGTGAGGCCCCATCTGGAGTACTGCATTCAGGCCTGGGGCATCAAGCACAAGAAAGACACAGGGCTCTTGGAACAGGTCCGGAGGAGGACCATTAAAATGATCAGAGGGCTGGAGCACCTCTCCTGTCAGGAAAGGTTGAGGGAACTGGACTTGTTTAGCTTGAAGAAGAGAAGGCTCCGGGGAGACCTCACTGTGGCTTTCAAGGTACTTGAAGGGAGTGTATATATAGCAGGGGGAACAACCTTTTGTATGGGTTAATAGTGATAGGACAAGGGGGAATGGTTTTAAACTAAGACAGAGGAGATTTAGGTTACACATTAGGTGGAATTTTGCTTGAATTTTGAGAAAAAAAGTCTTACTACTTACAAGTGATCTGAGGAGACATTATTCACTGAAACAATTAAAATTATTCTGTTGACTAAAACACTGATTCTTAAAAATCATACTCCTTACAAAATTAAAACTTCATATTTTATAAATACTATTCAGTCTCTTCTTCCTTTCTTCGAATATGAAACCTAAATCTTTTAAGATTTTCACTAAGCACATTTCTCCCTTCTTATATATCAAATGGGGATTATCTATGATTTCTGACTAGAAGTATTTGGAGAGCTATTGGAGGAAACATAGAATTGTGATAGTCTCTTACAGTTTGTATGGAACTGGAAGTGAACACTTTCTGTCTCATACACCTGTTGTAGTATCTTTCAGCCAAAAGTCTTTTTCTTTTTTTTTTTTTTTCCTCACAGACAAAGCAGCAGGAATCTGTTAGAATAGCTTTGGCTTCATATTTAGAAATCTGTGTAGGATGCTTTGAAGAGATTCTTGGAGTAAGATGCTTCATTTCGTTTTGCATCCTTGTGTCATTTTATTTATTTGTTTGTTTATTTTCATTCTATAATGTAACACACTTACTCCATTACATTGTATAACATTTGTAATAAGTCAAATACAACCCAAAATTTTCTTCAAGATAGTTTTGCTTCATAGAGGAAGTGTGGATTGTTTATTTGTTTATTTGTCTGTTTGTTTTAAAACTCTTTGTCATGGAACTACCAAGTAATGTATAATTGAAAATATCAGCAGTTTAACTACCAATGCTTGCTTGTGGTGGAATAAAAATGAGCAGTAGGTAGTGGTAAAATGTTCACAATTTAAGAATACAAAACACAACTTTCAGATAAAATAGCTTTCTTATTTTATTTTGCTTTTTATTTCTTATCCAAAAGATAAATGACCTTGCTGTCAAAGCAATGCAAAAAAAGAACATTGAATCAATAGCATGCAGTACAGCACTGTGTGACCTGCTTCATAATATACTCAGACCTAAAATTGTTAAATTTCTGAAAAATAGCAAGTATGCTTTTTGTCACTGTTAATATTTTTTTTTTAACCAACCTCAATGGAGAAGAACAGCTACAAGCGGGGAATAATTTTCTAAGCAAAAAATCCTGCAACAAGCACTTGGCAAGCTCTTATGTACACATTCTACTTAGAAGTATGAGGTAAATTTTATGTTTGCTATAACCAAGCTAAGAAAATAAATTAATCTGCAGCTGAATTTAGGTTTTTACTATGGAACGTGTTTTGCCTGGGAGCCTGAGTTTTTTCTTAGAGATCTTTTCATAAACAGAGCAACCCTAAGGTAATGACATTCTCCTTTAGTCAGATACATTTACAAAATTCATATCTAAGGATCTTAATAGTATTGTATTTTCTCTGTTGTTTAAATGGAGCATTCTTATGAGTATTTAAATAAAAATGCACTTGTTTGTATAGCAACATTAGGCAGCAGGTCAAGCTTTCCTTCAGAGATGTGTTCCACTTAAAAGGCAATGTCAAAGTTTTTGAATTACAAAGATTGTAAGTCCCTCTTTCATCATAACTTACGTCTGAGTCTTTAAATTTTTTATTTAGTACTTGCATTGATCTCTTCTTTATTTCTACAATGTGTAACTGCTCCCGAGTGCTACTGCAACTATATTTATAGATATATATGTATATATAAAATCAAAGATTTTAGTTTCCAAATTTAAGCCACAATTTATTTAGACATATTTAAAAGTAGTGAACAAGAAAAGAGAAAGAAATAAAACGCGTATATTCTTTGAAAATTAGGCAATCAATTTCTTCCAGAGCTAAGTTAAATGTGTAAAGGCTCAATTCTTCAGCTCCGGCAAACTTCTAAGTTAGTCAATAGAACTTCATTTAGTTTCATGGGCCCTGTCTTTCACATCTTTCAAACAAGGGATCCATATATTGAAGTATCAGTTAACCAGATATAAGTGCTAAGTAACTGAGTTAAGTATGGGCAGGAGGGTGTCTGCAAAGTTTTGGGAATGTTTTGCGGCTCTAGAATCTAATAGAAGGGGGTTTAATTCAAGCTGTAGTGTGCTGTTTCTTTGTGCTAAAAACGATGTTCTTGCCTTCTCAGTCCTTGCATATTTACAAACACTATTGTGTGCTATATTTAAAGAAAATCTGACAGTGACTCTTCAGATTCTGTCAAGTCACCTGAAAACTCTGCTCATTTTATTTCTCCCCTCTGGAAAAGCCTCAGAGAACAAATGGGTCTGGCAGCATGCCTGAGAAGTCAGCAGATTCAGACACCAATGAACCAAGGCGGGAGCAAATCTTGCAGTTAAGGACCCATCATTGATTATGCCCTGACTCCAGCCCCCTGTGATTAAGCCAGGAGGCTGTTACCTTGAGCATGCTAGATGATCTCTACTGTCACGGTGTCATTTTTTAACACCCCAATGCACACTTTCCCACTGCAGCTTGACAGGGACAGGTGTTGTTGCTGAAAAAATTTGCATGTAGAGGACTGTAAATGTTGCACCGAGGCATTTGCAGCCTAATCCTCCAGAAACCGAAGGGATAAATAATAACTTGCTGTTTTAATATTAGAACAGTAAGACTTTTGTGTTCCAAATATTTTATGATCCTTGTGTTGCAGAGAGTGTAATTTTTGCCTCTTTCTGCAAATCTGTATTTTATATTTATAGGCATTTTTATAGCTGTTTGCACTATAGCATTAGAAGGGTGCAGTTGCAGAACCTGAACTGCATTGGTGTCAACAAGTGTCATAAAACAGTCAGAAGGTGAACAGGTCCCAACCTGCAAACCTGCACTTTTGTTAAACTGGGAATAACTGGATTAGGAGTCTCACATCTTGTACTACACAATGCTCAGTGATATGTGAATGCAGAGTCACATCTACTATGAAAAAGAGTCTGGAATTTCAAATATGTATACAGGAGTTGTTTTATGTTTTTGTTCTTGTTTTATTTTTTTCAAGCTTCTGTTAATAAAATATTTATTGTTAAAGAGGAAAAACTTTGGAGACAAAGTCCATGTGAAGTTTACATTTATTTCCAGAAAACTAATGTCTAATGAAGTTTCAGCAACATTTCAGATCACTAGTCCTTAAAAAAGTTAAAAACATATCCTTTTATTTTGTATTTCATTATATTTGAGAGTACTTCCTGTGATGTGCCCACAGGTCCATACATATCACTCAACAAAAATGTTGTCAGTTTTCCAAAATCAAATGTGTTGTGGATTCATCATGGCAGGAGGTAAACACTTGCACAGATTCTTGCTTATTTCCACTCTCTCCCTTTGTCATATGAGGGAAGATATAAGTGAGAGTACAAGCAATTAAATTTGCAGGTTGGTGTATATATATATATATGTATTTTACTAAGTGAAGGAGAAATGGAAGAAAAGGTAAAAAGAAAAGACAGAAAGGGAAAAAGGGAAGAAGGATAGGGGAAGGGAGATGCAAAGGTAATCACTCAACACATTCCACTAGTAGAGTGCTGCCTACTCTGTTCTACAGCAAAAATAGCTAACCTCCCTAAACTTCCTTTTTTCTGTTTTATTTCTGTGCATAATATTTTATGGGGTGAGTATCTCTGTAGACAATTCATCTAATCTGCCTGTATGTATCACCTCCCAACCTCTTGCACACTCCAAATCCATCCAGTCGTGGGCACAATGAGAAACAGGGAAGGCCTTTACACTGTGCAGACACTGTACAGCACCAGCTAAAGCATCAGTGTATAATCAGTGTCGGTTTGGTTACAGTCTAAAACTCAGCACCATAGGATCAGATATGGCAAAATTTATCTCCATCTTCTACTGACCTAGTACAGGATGCTGACTACTGTATGAATCATGTATAATGATCCACAACTTCCATTTAGTGAAACTCTTTCCCTTTGTAGGATATGTCATACATTTTTAAGTTTTTAAAAAGCCGGTTTGTTTTCCTCCCATTAAGAAGGTAGTTCAGGGTCATTAGTCAAACTTCTGAGAACAGTTTGTTATATGAATAAAAGCTTAATTGAAAGCTCAGATGTGGATCCAAGATTTTTCCAAAGTTTTAGTTTAACAATGTAGGCTAATATCCCAGTTCTGCCTATAAGACTCTACCTATGAAATTATGTGAGCACATTTTATGTTATTGTGGTATTAAATTTTTATGTTTATAGGATGTGAGTTGCACTAGGGAAAGTTTAGATTAGACATTAGGAAGAATTTCTTCATGGAAATGTTGATTATGCATTGGTACAGGCTACTCAGGGTTGACATCCATGAAGGTATTTAAGAGACACACGGACATGACACTTAGGATATGTTGAGTATGTTTAGTGGTAGTGTTACATTGATGGTTGAACACAATGACCTTAAGGGCCCTTTCCAATCTAAATAATTCTCTGACTCTATATTATTTAGCAGATGTTTCTTCTCAGTGGAAATTAATCTAAAATTAACTAGAACCAAAGCTGATTACAGTGAAAAAAAATGCTTAGGTGTGTGCACCTTAATTAAAAAAGCCAGTTTAAGTTATGAATTTAGATAATCTTTAAGTGAACTAACAAGTAAGCATATATGCTTGTAAGTGAATAAACAAAAAAGCATATATTCAAATAATACTTTAAATAATTTATTCCAGTAAAACATGCTTAATTACTTGTAACCATACCCTACAATAGTCACCTGAATTTATTTTTCTATAAATCAGAAGATATAACAATGAGACTGAGTATCATAGAACGCAGAACAGAAAAAGTTACTCTCATTTATATTTTCTTATTATGATTCACATTCATCACATAGGGTGAATTAAATCCACCATAAAAAGTGTTATAAATTTTCATATAATTAAGATGAACCAGAATGTGTTCAAAAAATATTCCATGATAATTACAGTTGATAATGAAATCGATATTTCAGAATTTGATACTTATGTTGCCTTATTTTCTCTTATGCAATTTATAGAAGAGAAAGTAGATAAGAAAATTTAGATACTTTACTGTGTGAGAAAAACTGCTTGTTTTGACATAACACATTTAGACTGTGTCCAATAGTATATAAAATAAATCTTTCTTCATGATCCTTTATGATATTAAATAGCAGTTTGTTTTGTACTAACATGTATCTCACATTGATACCCCTAATTGGTAACCTTCCTTTCCAGAGTAAATTAAGAATGCTCCTGTGAAGAAAAAAAAAATTTAGTTATTTGGAAAGAAGAACTAGAAACAAAGATAAAATGAAGTTTTTAATTATATGATGTGGACTGGAGAATGGTTTGTATCTTCAACATCTGAGTATTGTCATTGGCTATGGAAAATCTACTTAAATCCTTTGAAATTCTTCATTTAAAAATCCTTATAAACAAATTCTGAGAGATGGAAAGATAAGCCTACCACCCCCTGTGTGACCAGCAACATCAATTTCAGAACTGTGGTCCAAGAAAAGCAAAAATTTTACTTGTGACAAAAATATTCACTGTGAAATGTGACCAATAGAGTTTCTGTATTATCATAGCAAGCATTTTAGTGTAAGGTATGATTCTGAATTAGTGCATTGAAATAAATACAGCTATCATTAATGAAAGAGAAATGTTGTTTCTTAAGGAAAAACAAAGCTATTTGAAAAATACTTGAAGTTTAATACAATAAAATCTATGGAAAATAGAAAGGGATGAGATTTATAATGTAAAAATGTGATAGAAAAGTTGAACTCGCAGGGGAAAAATATTTTGAAAGATATCAAAAAGATGAAGTTAAAAATGTTTGAAGGAGTTTAGAAACAAATTTGAAAAGCTGGAAGATAAAAAATAATGAACTGCAAATAGACAAAATAATAAACCAATATCTATTAAGTTCTAAGCAACTGTAAAATTTTGAATATCAAATTTATTTCCAGGGGTTTGCACATAATATAACTGGGTTTTAAAATTTGCTTCAGTTATTAGAGCCACTGTAAAGAATTCCAGCTAGTTTCCAACTGTGCATAATAGTTAATTTCAGTGGTTTTTTTTTTGTTTGTTTTTTTTTTTCTGATGTTTATTTTCATGTATTTGTAGTCTTAACTCCTGGCATTAGTGCTGAGAAATATAACATATATATATATATTTATCTCCTGCAAATTCTGACTAAGACTGGGTGAGATGTTTATTCCAATTGTGAACATAATTAAAAGATCTAATTTCCACAAGCTATTTCTTGTGTAGCCAGCTATTCCTGTCAAACAAGCTTGACAAAGGAGGTTGATTCATACAGATATGTTAAAAAGCACTAGAAAACTGTTACAGGCCAAAAATAGCCTCTATCTGATTAGCTGGTCATTAATAGAAACAGCGTATTCAAACATCAAGGCTAAATAAACAAAATAGGTAGCTGTAATTTAAATATGGTAAGAGAACAAGCTGAAAATTAGCTATAGAAATTAGTGGCATTTGTGTTCTTACGCTTGCTGAATAGCACACCAGAATAGTGAATGAACAATGAGCAGAGTAGTACTGGCATTATTTTCATTTTATCTATCTGTAAATCTGGACATATATATTAGCTTTGGGGGTGCTTATAAAGAATCATCTGTATGGAATAAAAGCTTTAATCTTGTGTAACTCTGCCTTGTCAGTGTTCTGCAGATGCTGCTATCTTTCCCAAAGGGACTGGAGGTCTTTCCTGTTGTTGGAAGATGAAAGCTGTATTAAGAACCACGTTTAAAGAACACTTACAAGCTCTGAGATCTTTTGGAGAAGCAAGTCATGCACATGAAAACATTATTTTTTGTAGATTTATTTCTGAAAACAAACAGACATATGGAATATTAGCAGTTTGTAAATTCAGAGGTTGTTTACTGTCACATCTATAGAGTTTAAATAAACGAGAGGAGAGGAGAGGAGAGGAGAGGAGAGGAGAGGATGAGGAGAGGATGAGGGGAGGGGAGGGGAGGGAGAAGACAATTCCCTTGAANAAGAAGGGGAGAGGAGAGGAGGAGGAGAGGAGAGGAGAGGATGAGGAGAGGAGAGGAAACATTGTTTCACTCAGGTAGAGCACAGAATGATAGAACTGACGAGAAATGGCAAGATATTAAACAGATGTATTTTCTTCCGGGCACAAGGTTTATGGAAGAAAAGATCATTTCCAATCTCATTTCATTTGTAATTGAACTATTCCCTCTGAAAGATAAATTTTCACTAAATTGCACAATGGCATTTTCATGGCTTTGGCTTGGCTTAATATTGTGTGAATTGTGTGAAATATTCAATTCCTTTTGAGTACAGGGAGATGCACATGAAGTTATGAGAACTAAGAAGTTAAATTGAAATTAAATAGAAGCAAAAAAAAAAAAAGAAGAAGAAGAAGAAGAAGAAAGAAAAAGATAAACTGAAAACAAAAATCCCTAAACACACAAATGTAACAACTGTAAATGTAAAATCACAAACTTGTTCCATTCTGCTTTTAGATAACTTAAAACTGAATAGTATTTTAGACTGCTTAATTTTATTTTCTACTGTTCACATCAGAGAACTCAGCATGTACGTAGGTTTGGTTTTTATAAATTGCTAATTTTTTTGTTGTGCAATTATGAAATGTACATAATAGTAGCAAACTGAGATTTCTTAATTATTTTCTCATATATTAATCCAGCATCAGAATTAATAATTAGAAATTATCATATTGTCCTTTTTTATTAACAGCACTGGTATCAGATTTTTAAAATGTTGCACTTTATTTCAAGAAAAACTACTGCAAAGGATTGTGACATATTATGAAGTTCAGACTGAATTTTGATTGTGAGTAAAAATTCCCACTGGCAGCATATTTTTTTTGTTTTTCTTTGTAGAAGGGTAAGGTACTTGGGCAAACTACATTTAAAGCATGCTTTCCATCATTTATTTGGGTTTTGATTTAAGCACCTAACTAGTGCAAATTAGGATTGTCTGGCCCTAGCTTGCCCCGTGGCAGGGTTGAGAAGGTTGCTGGGCAAGTCTAAAGGTTACAGGATGAGACTGCAGTTGTTAAACAGAACTGGGAGACCTGGAGCCTCAAGGGGCTGTCAGCATTGACAGTGGGGCATTATACATCTCCTGGTTTTGCCCTAGTGATGGCAAGAAGGGGACTTTGCCAGGCGTTTAGGCCTTACCTACTGTTCAGCATCCTGCTTGGTGACTGCAGTCAAGGACCAGCTTTTGACTATAATGTGCTTTTCAACCCGCAAGTTGGGAAAAAAGAAGCACACTTTTTTATTTCATTGTATAGTAAGGTTTGACACAGAGGTGTCACTTAATCCTGCTTAATCTTTCATTTTGCAGAGCTGCAGAATGAATCTCCACAACAGAATAATAATAAAAAAAAAAAAAAAATTGAGAGTATCTATAAGTTAAGAAACATGTGGTATCAATTTCCTTTCTTTTCATTTTGCTCTTATTTCAAAAAGAGCTTTCTGATGATTTTTCAGAATTCTACTTGTTAATCTTCATTTGTGCTTCAGTGGTAAAAACATAGCTGGGGGGACAATTTACTATCCCACAGTTAGGGGTTAGCACATAGCAATCATTTTAACTTCTGAACTGCAATGAAATTCTTCTAAAATTTCTGCTAACACTTGTTTAAAAAAAAAGGAAAAACAAATAAGCACAAAAGCCCACCACTGTCTGACACAAAGTACAACATTTATATATGATTTAAGCTATCTGTTACAAAGAGGTAATAATCAAAATGAAGATATATTTTTTGTATATATATATTTTATAAATAAATCTGGAGATTATAACCATGGTCTTGCACTTTCCCAAAATGTAGTGCCCTGGGGAACAAACAATTGTTACATATTTTTCATTTCCTTCATTGTTTTCCCAGTGACCACAGCAATTTAAGTGCACATAATCTACACCCCGGAAATATGCATAATGAAATGTAGTGCAATGTGGACTGCCTCTAGGTGATTCACTTGCTGTCTTACCTTCTTTTCCCTTCAATTTTTTTTATTTTATTTTATTTTCTTCTTAATTTTTCCTTTTATTTTCTTTTTAGAAATGAATAGTTCAATATGTTGAGGGTAGATAGGTAGAGGTATGTATATATAGGTACATACATTAGATGCAGGTTTAATTTACACAATTCTTTAGTAATTTTTCTTACCTGTTTGTAAGTTGACTCTACAGATAGTTGTCTTGTTCTAGTAAAAATGAAGTTTGTTTTCCTTGTTCAGTTGCAGCAAAGGTACAGTCTTTACCTGAATGCTTTGGCAGCAGATTGATTACAGTAAAAACTATATGGTAGTATTCCATCTTTTTTGTTATTTAGTGCGATGAGATAAAAGAAAGAAGGCACTATTTTTTGTAGTTAAGACACGAGTTCTTAATTTCTAAAGCTTTTAAACCTTAAATTTGTATTTCGTGATAATGCTTTCAACATACCCATTAATTTTTACTGTGTTAATGTTACTCCACGATCAGAAACTCAGTACTTTCCAAAGTGTAAGGTTTGCACTTCATCTTCATGATCTTCTTTATCTATAATAATCAATAAGAAGTTCTGAGATTACCGAATGAAAGTTTCTTTAAAACATAGCTAAACTCCTCTAATTGTCCCTCACAATGTCAAATTAAACTGTGATTTGGAGTAATGTAAAATGTATCTTATTCCTAAATTCATACAAGACCCCTCCCTGCTCCTAAAGCATGGTTGTCCAACGTTTTAGCTGGCCTGGGATGCACTGAGCAACTAAGTATTCTCTTGGGCAGCATAGGAAATATATAATTAAGTTAATGTACGTAAGTAACAAAACTTATTTTTAATGTATTTTTTTATTAAAACATAAAAAACAGAGCAACAAAAACATAAAACTAGAGGGATGTTTGACCTTGTTTTTGTGAAACTAATGCATCAGACTGGTATGATGGCAGCAGTTGCCACTCCTAGTGAGTTCTCAAAGTGTTTGTCAGAGATTTTTTTGATGAAATATTACTCTTCCTGTGTTTCATCCTTGAAAATAGTTGTTCACAAATGTGGATAGTACCAAAAAGAGGTGATACAATTAAGGCATGACTGTGAAGTGAGGGCTATTTTAATCTGGTTAGAAAGGGCTCATGGAAGTCTGGTAAAGAGACATGACCAAATTTTTCCTTCAGTTGAATGTCTGACTGCGACTCTATACATTCCATTTGAAAATTCCCAGGTAATGTATTTATGTCAGAAATGGAGTCACAAATATACTATATGTGTGTATGTGTGTGTGTGTATAGTGTATATATATATTTTTTTTTTCTTGAAATCTATTCTCAGTTTTTGTTATCAAAAGAGAAGGCACAGCTGTATTATTTTTTTATGTTCACCAGACACTGTTTAGCCAGTGTATCAAAATGCATGAAATTATTTGCCATAACTTGAGTTTGCCATAAATTAGTTTCATTTCAAATGCTGATATGGTTTGAAATATAACACAGGTAAGGTGATTTTCAGCTTAAAGATGTATAATGCATATAAATGAGCAGTCAAATCCACCAAAAATGCTAAAACTGCAAACCATTTTCCATTTTCAAGTTCTGGCACAAATTTTCCCTTTGATTCCATAACAGACTTGATTTCACACTGCAAATCATAAAGTCTTTTTAGCATTGTACCCCGACTTAGCCACTTTCCTTCAGAAAAGTAAATGATGACCCAATTATCAGCATCCATACTTGTAATGAACTCCTAGAATTTGTGATGATTCAGTCCCTTTGACTTCACAAAACTCACGGCTTTGATGATGATATTCATGACATTATAATTTTTTAAAGCTTTTGCACATATATTTTCTTGCTGTCTGATACAGTGATATTTCATCTAATGTGACATGCCAGTGGTAGTTGCATCATTTTCTATTAATTATGTGTCTTACTTTTTTACCAACCACCACTGGGGAATCACTAGTAGCTATGCCAGATATGTTGACAAAGTTTAAAGAAAATCACTTTAATGTTTTTTTTACTGCCTAATACAACTCAAGAGATTTAATTGATTCTTTCAATGGCACCAAAGAAGCCATTTCTTCAATGACATAATATTCATTATCAATACCTTTAATGAAAGTGGCAAGTTGAGGCGTACCAGTAGCATCAGTATTTTCATCTATTGCCTGAGCATAAAATTTGAAATTAGCAGCTTTACTCTCCCAATTTTTATGATAGATTTTCCTATTTGTTCAGTTCACTGAGCAATAGTCTTTTGAGAAGGACTGATTTTAGAAAAATCAATTTTTTTTTATCAGGAGACATTGTACCAGCCATGCTTTCTATACAGTCCTTGGTAAACAAATTATGACACAATTTCCTAGCAAATTAAGGGTAGTGTTATATTACATATCAGCACTGCACTGTGGTTGCCCTCTATGGCAGCAGTGGGCATGGAACACAGTGCAAGCTGTGCCAGGTTGCATATGGCCCCTGGGCCGTGGGCTGGACATGCCTATAACCTACAGTTTCTCAAAGACAAGCACCTTCTAATCATGTTTAACTCTTTCTCCGTGAATCCAAGCACTTGTTATAAGTTTTTATTGTTTTAACACAGTCCACCCTCAGCCAGTTGTGAACCTAAAACAGTCTGTTTACATTTTCTGGGAACTAACTTTTCTAAGAGAGATGATCTACTTATTTTTGAGAGTAAATATTATTTCTCATAGCTGTTTATTTATTTATTTATTTATTTATTAAATATAGATTACTTTCAGAAGACATTTGTTGTATTTTAACCACCTTCACATTACATTTATTTTAAGAATATTAATAGAGAAAGTAGAAGTATTAACCTAAAAGTGCAACAATTTTCCATCAAATTACAGTATCATCCAGCTTTATGAAGTTGACCCCAACACAAATTAATAACATGCTAAAGAAAATATCAGAATAAATGAACCATTTCCACAATGAAGGGCGGTGCTGAGCAAGTTTGACAGTGAACTTTAGAGGTTCTCTAATTAACATATCACTAAATAATGCAGAGAAGAGATTAAAACTGAGGGGACGGAGTTCATTGTTTAGACCTGTCAGTTACTGTTATTGTCAAAGAGGTACAAAAGTCTGAATTATTAGGCAATAAAATGACAGATGGAGGACAAATGCAATTAATTCATAGTAACATTCACAGGAGAATGTTGTGGTTGGTTCAAATTTCCATCCAAGAAGAGTCTTAAAATTCTGTGGATAGCAATGAAAATAATCCCATCTACTCTAAAAGAGTAGAAAGAATTAAATAATGACATTTTACATTTTCTCAAAGTACAAGATGTAGAAAACACCCGTAGATACAAGAAGTACTTGTAGACAAATTAAAATAAATATTTTTCATATCTTACTCATTCTAGGAAAATGATTTTCAACTTATTTTATTTATTTACTTATGAAGGACAGTTTCTGAATAGCTTGTAGGTTTATCAAGGGCCATATTCAACCACAGACATAATACTTGGTAGTCTGCATTGAACATCCAGTTAATAAACTAGTAAATTGGAAAAGCTTTAGAGAAATGCAATTTGAAGAATCATTATATCCTGTTTTTGTTCATCAGCTCCATCTATACTTATTAATTCCTGCAGAAACACAATCTAGCCGTGACCACGATGGCAAGCATTGCACATGAATCTAGCTTAGCTTGGCAATATTTATTTATTTTTGCCTTATCCTACACAAGTTGAAAGATTGAGAGAAAAAGAGAGACAGAGAAGGAGAGAGATGCCACAATCCACCATCATCAAGTTCTACCAAAATCATGAGATCTTAACCTTACCAAATGAACAGTGTTTCATTAACTGTTAAATATTCAGATACACATTACTGAAAATCAAATGTTAACTTCCTGTAACAATAACATTTTGATATTTCTCATTTGAAAGAAGGTTGTAGTGAGCACCAGATTTTTCTCTATTTCAAATAAAAAAAAAATTAAAAATAGGGAGTTAAGATCACATGAAGCCCTTCAAGCTTTAATGTTTGGCTTCAGACCATTTTGACTCAGAGACTCATGAAATCTACTGCAAGCCATAGATGAATTACAAAGCAAGTAAAAGAGAAATTTGATGTACAATTATACATCTGCATTTATTGGATTTGAACTCAGAAGGGAATACTTCCAGCTGAAGAGGCTGTAACAGTCAGATAGCACATGAAATTTGGTTAGCTCCATGTGGCAGAAAAAGTGAAGAATTACCTGTATGACCAGACTGGAGTGTCTTTGATAGATGCTGTTTCCAAAATTGCTCCATGCCTTTATATTACAGGAAAGATTTAGAAATTATGTTCACGATTTGCAGTAACGCTACCCTGTAGGGATATTACTCACTTCTACAGTGTCCTTGAAAAAAAATTTAATCATCGTTCTGCATATGTTTTTTTGGATTAAACTTTTAGTGCCAAGGATTGTGTACTAGTAAGTTATTTATATTTTTCCCATTCTGAAATTGAGGTTTTCTTTTCTATACTGGTGAAGGTTATTTCAGCTCTGCTGCTTCCTTAAGAGATTCCATCATACAGAATGAGTTATGTGGGTACCTCAAATGAGTTTGGGTTTATGCCCTACATTGACAGCTAATTCTTGAATTAGGCTGCTTAAATTGTATTTCATCAAATACAATGCCTTCAAGACAAAATAGGGCTGTAATCTCTAAGAAAGTAAAACAAAAAGTGCCTAGTGCATTCATCTAATTAACAGGCAACTAATCTGCAGTAACAATTAGGAAATTTATTAAATCTATTTCAAAAAGTTTTAATTAAAATGGGTTAAAAGATTTGTAGTCTAAAATGATATTTGTATTTTTGTAATATCATAGGACTATAACATTATATAAAAGCATAGCCCTTGCCATGCAAAATTTCAGGGCACATGGGATGCTGATGAATGGACACCTTAATTTTGAAATCAAAGGGAAAGAAAAAAAAAAAGATATAATTATGGATGTTACATTCACTGGTAACTGAGTTAACCATAAGCTTTCCACAGTTTTGCACATCAAGAACATACTGATTCATAAAGTTGTGTCCTATTAAATAAATAAATAAATAAATAACTGAATGAATGAGCAGTAAAATAGTGCTTAAATGTGTATAAGAACTATTGTTTTGTGATGAAACAAAAAGCTCTTGAAAACTAATTCCAGATACATTATCAAATCTCTTTTAGAGTTGATGGGATTTTGATCTCCTTCCTGAATCTCCTTTCTCTTTAAAAAAGGAAAGTATAAGTAAACAATCGTTTCACAGGAATGAACTGATTTTCCTGAGTCTCCTTTCTCTTTAAAAAAGGAAAGTATAAGTAAACAATCGTTTCACAGGAATGAACTGATTTGCAAGTGTTTATTTAGAGCTTTGAAGATATTTGGTCAGATTGTTTCTCTGTTCTCCCACTGTTTTAACTGTAACTCTTAGATGATGGATTTTGTTTGGTAGTAGATAGTCACTGAGAACAGAATTTCTGCATTTCCTCTTCCATTCTGTCCTATGGTAGAAAAGCTGTAACAGTAACATTAGTTGAATTCTGTTGTTTACATGGCAACTTAAAGCAGAGAGCAAGTAGAATGTGCTAG
The DNA here is from genome assembly GCA_013399175.1 of Odontophorus gujanensis. Taxonomy (NCBI): domain Eukaryota; kingdom Metazoa; phylum Chordata; class Aves; order Galliformes; family Odontophoridae; genus Odontophorus; species Odontophorus gujanensis. Next base: position 71,346 of record VXAB01011889.1, read on the forward strand.
GAAACAAGTAGAAAATGCTGGGAAAGCTGAGATCTGGAATAGGAAGAAGAACATGTGGGATAGCTGAAATTTACTGAAGTAAAACTAGATTACATAAGGACTGTTTCACTGCCCATAAAACCTTTATTAATTCTGGTCAAAGAGATAAAGATATCTAAAACTCTTCAGCAAAATCAATTTGTGAATAATTGAAGAGAAAATTTAAGAGAAATTAAAGAGAAAAATATGGTACTGCAGAGCAATGTCAATCTGATCAGAAGATCATTGCAGACTAGATTACTTGGTGGGATTCATTACAATAGCTTAGACTCAACTGAATTGTCATTATGTAGATCAAGATTTTGCCTGCACCATTCTGTGTGTTTGCCTTTCTGATCAACATACGGTGAAGAGAGAGATTAATATATAGGCCTCAGATTACTCTTCTCTGTCCAGAGAACTATGAGAGGAAGTTGCTCCTTTACCAAGGTTGTCATACTGACTTTGGATGAACACTACTGTCAATGGTTTATGGGCTAGTTCGGCCCAGTTCATGGACCGACACCCTGGGGAAGGGGAAGGGGGAAAGGAAAATGGAAAAAGGGAAAAGGGAGATGGGCCAAAAAACAAAACAGTGGCAAACAATCTGAAGAGGAAAGCTAATTTACTAAATAAGATATCTGAATGCAAAATAACACAAAATAATTGGAATTGAAACTAATAAATCAAATAAAATGAGAGAGAGTGTCCAATAAAACAGAAGGCCTCACGTTAAACGCTGAAGACAAGATGGCTAGATAGCATCTGCTGCTGGGCCGATCTGAAAGGGAAGAGACTGGTCTTGTGACATGCAAACAGTTTTTATCTTTCCCTTTGAGTGGAAAATGGAAACATGCAAAGCAACGCAAAGGCCTCTGAGGTATGTAGTTCTCTTCTGAGACAGGTATACCCAGAGCTATCAATGATCCACGGAGTTTGAGCATTAACTCTTTAACTCCCACTGCACTACATGAGGTTATGAGGTGAAATACCAATAACAAAAATCATAAAACCATGACAACTATGTGCTGATTAATGACCTTCAGTTCAATCCCAGGTGATGGTGGCAGGGAGCATAAGCCTGGGGTTTGAGATGCCCCTGCTGAGAGAGACATTTAGATGTGCAAGCCAGAGAGGGTTTCTGTCCTGACAATGAAGAGCCCTGCCCTACCCATCAGGATTGATAGCAGGGGAGGCTGGCATAGCCTGTCTTGTTTGTTGTAACTGATTGATATAATAAAAATGGGAAAACATGAAAATCCCGCTCACAACATGCTCCCTTTTCTACAGTGTGTAGTTCACAAGAAAAGCCAGGTATAAAGCTTGCCTTCAAAAGATCATCCTGGAGGTCAGTCAAAATGTGACAAGGTTTTGTAGGAAACAAACAAGAAAGAATTTAGTATTAGTTACAGCAATTTTTCTAGTATGTTCGCAGCTTGAGGCTGCTTCTTTTCTATAATAGTCATCAGTAATTCATGCTGGACACCCATTGTGTCATCCTCTATTGAAAATCTTTCCTTTTTTTATACTCATAAATACGTTCAAAACATAAACTAGATTTTGAGTTAGAAAGAACAGATTAATCCTTCTTATGTGGCTTTCAAAAGTAATGTATTTTGTACATTGAGAAAGAATTAATCTGAATATTCAAATTTCATGTTCTCAAAAACGACAGGGATGCCACATTTAACATTTATTCTGCCGAGAATCTTATCTTTTCCCCTCTTGATTCTTATTTAGAGTTAGTCTATCAAGTAAAAAAAAAAAAAATGTAAAATACTGGAAAAGAAAATATAAATCATCCATAAGAAAAGTTATTTTAAAAAATATGTTACACACTACATTTGAATGTGCTTATGAATTTACCTTCCTTTGACTTCTGTTATCTACCTTCTTTGATAAATCTCAGGAATAAAAGCTGTAACAGTCAGCAAAACTACAAATGGAAAAAAAAAAAGTTATACAGTTAAATGTGCTGCTAGGAAGCAGACACATTTGAAGTTGGCATTGCTTCTGACAAGCCTTTCAGGTGTCAAAAAGTGTATATTCACTCTGTGTGTGTATACGCAGTGCCTAGCTTGCAACACACAGGGACTTTCATTAACAAATATAGTTGCTAACTTAGCAAACTCTCTCCTTCAGAAAATTATAATGCAACAGTGGGCTAATAATAATACTTGTGAGGATGACTCTAGATCAGGCTGAATTGGCTTTTTCTCTGAAAGGTACTGCTGTCAGCATGATTCAAATATCAGAAGAGTGCAAATTCCTAAGCTGTTTTGATTTGTTGAAAACCTCTTGAGAACAGTATGAACTGCTTTTATCTATCAGTACTACAAAATAATTTGAGACATAGCATTCTGCTTCTCCCCCTCACCCAGCACCCTCCAAGGAGGGGCCATCCAGAGCACATTTAACTACGATGGATTGCAGGTGTTACATGTTTAATTCAATTGGCAGGGCACTGGCCCATGTAGAGTGTTGCACGTCTTTATCTTCTATAGTGCATCAGCAATAGGAGGAGTGCGGTGATTTTTTCACTAGCCTTGTGCCTTAAGGAGAAGTAAAGTTAAATAATTAGCTTTCATGCAGTTCTATCCTATATAGTCACTGGCACATGGCATGTTTCAATCAAGTGTTTATCTTCAGTAGTGTACTCCTGGAAGTAATGTTGGAGTGCAAGGAAAATCAATATCAGTTCACACTTTGGTGTCTTCTCTGGATGCAATAGCTTAAGATAAATCTCCTAAAAATGACCTTTCTAAGATAGCCTCAGTCAGTGATTCAAGGTGTAGCAAGAGAAATCATCAAATAAATGATCCCAAATGCTAACACCTTTGCTCACAGTTAGCAATGGGTTAGAAATGGGATTTGGTCCATTCTTGGTATTAGTTCCTTTCAATTTCATTGTGTAAAATATTAGTGATGCTACAAAGAAAGTGCTTCTGATAAATACAGTTTAAAAAAAGCTTAAATCAATAGTTATCTTACAGAAAGATACCTGGAATAATAGAATATAGAGAATCAATTGTTCCTTAGTGGTGTGAGATTTCTGTTTTCTATCATTTGAAATATGACAAAAATACCAGTGGCAGCTGCCTCTGACACTTTAGATGCCAGGTAACTCATACTCATTTGGAATGTCTATGTTGTGAATTTATTTGTACATTTGCTGGAAAGACTGCATGCAACCATGCCACTGATGGTTGGAAGCAGGATAGAAAAAAATTACAAGTTACTCTGGACTTCACAATGCGTGTCATTCTGTGGAGCATTACTAAAGGAGCTCTGTACTTAGTTGCCCATCCCATCTGTTTTTCCTTCTGTTTCTTTATAAGTCTGCTTCTGTAAAGAAAAAAAATCTAGTGTTTGTTTTTTTCTTTTTTTTTTTTCCAGGTAGAGAACTATAACCTATGCAGACTTGAATGATGTACTATTCTTTGTCCATGGCAACAAGCAACAAGGATAAAAATGTCAAAATAGCTTTTATTCAATATTTTTTTAGAAGCATTACTAGTAGTGCCATGATAGCAGACGGAAGTTCATAATTTTTGAAGGCAAATAACCATTTAATTAACTTATATTTTTCTCTGGATGTGTATGAAGAGGATGTTTGTTTTGGGGTTGATCTTCTGTGTATGTTGGATTTGTATTTGTTTTTTGCAAAAATGATACAAACAAATTAGCAGGGCCATAGGGTTGACCTGTGTTCTTTCTCTGTATTTACTTCGAATACCAAGAAAGCCATGGATATGTGTGCAGGTAAGTGTATATCTCCTTCACTGCCTTCACTTGTTTTCCTGTTTCTCCCATCAAATAGTCAGGAGTTTAGCAAGGGAAATTAGGAAGATCACACATCCGTGAACAACAACCCTCAGATAACAAAACACTATCCTAATTCTCAAGTGTGGCTGTAGAAATCTCAATTCATGACAAGGAAGAGAGAAAATGAAGAGCCAGTCCTCAAAAGCATTGTCATAATATGAAGGTAAGATGCTTCTTTTTAACTCTGAGTGCTATTTTCTAAACTCAATATTTTAATCCACTTTACTGGTTAAAAATACACAACATTATAAATTGAATAAAGACCCATATGAGTTCTTCTCATCTTTGTAGAGACAAGAAAAACATAGGGTTTTTTATTTTTTCTTTATTTATCAGTAAACTACCTAATGGTTATCATTTAATCTTTATTTCAAATTGAATAAGATTCATATGGTTTTTTGGGATTATTTTTACAGTAGGAATTGTGTGTCAGCTGTGGAGTATATTTTACAGCTATTGTTCTTGATTGTCCTCTACTGAAATTATTTTGAATATAAATGTTTACTTGTTTATGTCTGAAAATTAACAGAATAACTTTAAAATACCAAAGAATGAAGAAAGGTCAGACAGTCTTTCTTAACATGATCTCATCAAATGACAGACATAACACTCACTTAGATTCCAGGTGACTTTGGTAATCATCATGCATCTGTACTTTCGAAGTAATGTAACATTTTAAATAATAAAAAAGTGCATTTTATAAGCATGAATATTCAGATAATTATTTTTAATACACAAATTTCTGCTGGATTTAACAGTCTTAAAAGGGTAAAAAAACACTGGAAAAAATGAATGTCATGTGAGTAGAAAGCTCAGCAAACTTAATTAGTTTGTAATTTTGAATAAATTTGTATGGACAAAAATGTAGAAAAAATTTTAAAGGATTAAAAATTCCATTGAATGCAAACACTGTCTTTAAATCAATTTATAACTCCTGTTTTCTTATCTAGGGCAGCCCCATGAATTTCTTGCACTCCAGAAGTATGTGCACATGTATACATATATTTCATCCAGTATTGGAGTATAAATTGATATTCAATTGACTTTTTGGTGAATGAATCCACGCACTAGATTTATGCCTTAAGTATCTTATTTGAGGTTTCTGCTGTTTCTATGTATTGACTGTAAAAGAGAAAAAATATCACCAGCCTCATGCAGCAAGTTCTGAATCAAACAGGCATCAGTATATTCCTTCTTGTGACAGAAAGCAAAGATCACTCTATGCTTAAATGCCTTCATAATGCTTGAACCTTTGGCTAAATGATGCAAGGAGATTATCTAGGATTTGCTTTGTGAGAGAACATTGTCTAATGAGTAGGTTATTGAATTAATCACAGTAGCATTTAGTACTGATAACGGATTTAAACTGTGAATTACTCAGATACAGCAGAGAATCCCACTGCCATCTCAAAGAAATATGTAGGTGACTTTAATATTCAAACATTTACTGACAGGGTGTAAGCTGGGAAAATGATTTCTTTCACTGCAGCAAAAAAAAGGAGGCTGGTAAGGCCCATTAAAAGTTCCTACCGTTTCATCTTTGTAAAATTGGTTAAGAGGTTGGTGTTACGATGACAAAATATTTTCCCCCCAAAGCTCTATTCACAAGTTGTAGCTTATATACAAAAAACTGGAAGGTCTAATGGATGCTAAATTTAATTTCAAATTATTTATGAATTCTCTTCTGTTGCTGCCTTTAAAATAACATGCATGAGTAAGTGCTATAAGTGTATAATCTGACTGCTTATACTGGCAGGTGATGCTCAGATAGAAACACAAACCTAAAGGCACATTGGATATTCCACTATGAGCCCTGTGTAATTTGAATGTCACTAGTATGCTGCACAAGGATTTAATCTACATTCCTAGATATAAATTGCAGTTGTTTCTGAACTGCCTTATTGTAAGCACAGGTGATTTATATAGAACAGAAGGAAAAATTATATTTTCCCAAGTTTTTAGAATTCTTTTCTTGAAAGATTTGTATCCGAGTTATCGTTTGTGCCTTTGCCTGTAAAAACACAAAGTAATTCTTTTCCTCTGAGTTTTAAGAGATCACAAAAGAGTGTTGATGGTATATGTAAGCCTGAAAAAAAATAAAAATAAAAAGTTACTGGGTTAATTGGTACGTAAGCCTTATTTCTAAAGTCGTTCTGTTCTTCAATGATAGGTAGTTAATGAACTAAGGCCCAGTGCCAGACCGTACTGAAAAACAGCAGTTGCTGTCTTCAAGCTTATGAAAAAGAAAAGAAAATAACACAAACAAAACACAACAACAAACTAACACGGAACCACAAGTGCTGAGAAATTATTTTCTCCTATTTCTATCAATATTCACTCATTTTCAAAAATAAGAGCAAACTGCTAACAAAAGTCATTTTCAGTATTTTCTTTTGTGTCACATCATTTCTTCTGTTTAAAATAGATGTATATTTATTTGTCAATTATTCCGAAGTGTGATTAAAGAAATAATGAGTCTTAGTCTCACTGAAAGGCAGCGGTATATATTTACATCGATAACAAAAAATAATCTGATTTTCTAAGACTTTCTCCCACCACACTTCCTTTCCACGTGTTCTACTAGATGCCATCCTGAAGGTAAACTGATTTAATCTTTTCAGGACTGAAGAAATTGGACAAAGTCTGCCTTTTGGAAAGAATTCAACTAAGAGTCAGAGATTGCCCAAGAAGAGCAATCGGGTTGAGATTCAGTATCATCACAGAGACTTTTTCAAAGAAATGTTTGCTAGCAGAGCTTTCTTCTTTCAGCTGATAGAACTAGTGAAGGCATTTGAAGAGTCAGTTCCCAGGTATCCCATTCAACACAGGAAGACTGTTCTGGTACATCTTTGGTAAGTTTGCAAGCATGTAGTGCTTAAGAATTGAAAATGCAAAATCCTAGAACCTGTTTTAAATCTGAGGCATTCAACATTTTTCCAACTGTACTGTCATGAAAGTTTAATGTCTGCATGAGTGGAAGCATAGATACTGTGGAAATCATTTATTTTAGGTCTCAGAACATTCCATTGTCATGACACAGTATACTCCCTTCTAATTAGGATTTATAATCCATAATCTAAAAATAAAATTTAAAATGTGTGTATCTGAAATATTTCTAACCATTTCAGTTTCATGTTTTTTCAAGTAGGATTGAACATTTGAAAATGCTGAAATATGTTATAACTAATACAGAGAATTCTGCTATCTTCCACTCCCCCATAAAATTTATCAAGTTTTATGTAGTTTTAATAGGTTTCTACAGAATTTCTCTTAAACAAACAAACAAACAAAAAAACCCATATGAAATTAACTAGAGGATAACTTTATTTCTCTGGATTTTAAACCCAAGCTTAAGGATTTCTGTAATGTTTGGCAGACACATAATTTCCTAGTACATTCCAAAGCTAGTAAAAAGGATATATCATAATGTTCACTTTCTCTTAAATTCTGTACTTTTTACATAAAATTAAAATTGTTGTAAACAAGTTAATTTTTAAAAAAGAAGCTTCCTGATGGATTTCTAATATTAACCAAAGCCCTGAGGATGAAGTGCACCAAGCCATAAGGAATAAAAGTAGTCTTGCATTAAGAAGACCGCCCTGGAGAAAAGATGAATTAATCTGATTTGCCCTGAAGTAGTCAGATTTGAGTGTTGAACTGGGAAAAATGTAGCAGATTGCATATTTGTGCATATTGTATCCTATAGACTCCTACATGAAAACAAGAAGGTATGCAAATGTGTACATATTTTATGAAAGATGTTGTTGGCTTTCTCACTCTAAGATACTGAAAAGGAAGGGTTGACATTTGGGATTTTTGACCACTAATAAAAACTGCTTGTGATGAGTGTCCTTAATTCTTAGGTCCCTTCTTGTATATTGCATGCATTAGAAATATCTGAAGTACTGCTATGTGAAGTTTAACATTTACTTTTTTAATGTAGTGTGCTAAGAATAGCAAGTTAATTGGTCCCTGGAGCACAAAGGATTAAAGTTCAACGAAGTCATAGTTCATGAGATAGAAGCCGTGAGCGACTCTCCAAGATTCTCCTTTATGGTAGGCATGAAAAGCAATATTGTGCACAAATAAATTTGTTTCAGCTTGGAGTCAACTTAACATACATCTTTTCTCATTTAATAGATGTGAAATGAATAAGGCAAAACAAATACAAAGTAGAAAATTCTAAGGGTAGAAATTTAATTGGAGAAATTTTCATATGACACTAGAAAATAGTTTTCTAGGCATCGGAATAATCTGCCTAAGAAAACTAGGAACTGTCTATCAACCACTATACATTTAGAGAAGGCAGACCACTCAACTCATGTGAGCATTTTGGAGGGGAAACAAGTTAGGTCAGTTCTCAACATGCTCCACAGCACAGTTTTCCATAATCCTGAGCCAAAGAGCAATAATCCAACATCACTTTTGTTGGTGATTAACTTTCATTAGACACAAATCTGGAAGAATCCAGAGATGTTGAGAGCTGTAGAGATGTTTGCTGGCGCAGTGCATGCTATAAGGCACTATCATGGACTCAAGTTCTTTATTTAATACTAGGTTCCTGACCTAGTATATATGTATATATATACATATATATATATGTATTTATACATATATATTTATGCGAAGGAGATACTTTTGACTAATTGAGTGTGGGTAGCTATGTAGGACTCACTTCGTTCTAATAAAGAGAACCGATTCTCTCTGGCTTAGTCTAGAAAATGTAATCTCAGATCATATTTCTCCCAGCTTCTACACAATATTTCAAAGCGAGAGAACTACTTACATGTACATTTACTTCCATAATCATATTTTATACTTCATATTCAATATAAAGCAGATTTTCTATAAAATACTTGAATTGTTTTACTTTTTGTGCATTGTATCTGGGCCTCCTGCCTTTAGTATATAATGGAAATTAAGATTGCTACATAACTTTGAACAAATTAAAGATTTTATCTTTAGATTTTTCCTCCAATATTTTTAGAGTGATGTTTCCATTTATTTCTTCAATTCCTGACATAAATGGCAGATGTCATAAAGTGGCAGATTATTAAAAGAACAGACAACAAACTTCTTACATAATTAAGGAAATGTATAAAGCAGGTATAGTATAGGATAGAGGGAAACTGATGAGATAGCAGCAACTAGTAGCATATTTTTTTGAGTATTGGTGGAGGATCAGATAAGAGATAACTGAATAGCAACATTTGCTATTTTTCCAGACAACAGCAAAACTTGCCTTCTCCACATTCTTCCAGCTCACTTCCTCTGGTGAGATTTTTCATGTGTTCTGCTTCATACATATTGCTTTAATAAAATTTCAAGTGATAAAAATTGTGTCTTTCCCACTGAAAGCCTTTTATGTGTGTATGTGTGTTTGTGTGAAAACATGCTAAGAAACAGAAGTGGATATCTTCTCTCCTTTGGCTAAAAATATGTCCCTATACTTACTCAATACAATCTCTTTATGACAGATTTTCTTCACTAGATAGTACTCTAAGGCTGAAAATCTTTCATGGTTTTTGTATCCTATTTATGGCTCTTCAATATAGTATAAGCTATTGGAATTAGTGATATAAAATACAGTTCAAGAAAGACACTTTGACAGTTCCCTAGAAAACTTGTATGAATGACTCAAAATGTAGCTACTTATCTGCTTTAGATATCTGAAGTTATCAATTTCTTCACGAGTTTGAACACCCAAGCACCAAGAAACTCCAGTCCTGTTCAGTGCAACTGTCAATACTGTGACTTGGACTGAGTGAAACAACTTCTATCACAAGTTTCAGACTATTAAAGAAAGTCTTCTGGTGATTCATAAAATGAATGTTTCAAATGCAGCATCTAAACAGGCGTTTCTATCATCCATTATTAATGGATGATATGGATTATGGATAATGGATGATAATGGATTATTCTCTGGTTGAGAAAGTAGCACGGCTTGGTCACTCAATCTTTCTCTTACATACTGAGACTTCTAGCTTGGGTGAAAATTCACACCTACGATGAAGATGGCCTTGGTGCTGTTTGTGACAGTGTCAGGCAGAAATAGACTAAGATGACAAGTTATTTAATATAGCCTCCTGGTTAGCCATCTGATACACTTGTTATTGATATGATTACATTATGACTCTGTAGGTTAGGGTCACTTCAGGAAACTTGTGAGACATAAAGCTTGCCTTTGTATTAGTTTACATCTTCTGTAACTACTCATGCATAAAAATGAAAATAAAGAAAATGTAAAATGCTGCCTCCAATGGTAGCACTTTGCACCTCTTCTACCTTATGGCATGGCTCTCTTTTGGTTTATTGTACTGTATATTTTTGTACACAAAATTTCAGTCAAGTAATGGAAGGGAATAAGTACTTCAGTTTTACCTGACATAAAATCAACATTTTCTTTTTTTTTTTTTTTTTT
>VXAB01011889.1:81673-103886 GCA_013399175.1 Odontophorus gujanensis
TTTTTTTTTTTTTTTTTTTCTTCAAACAGCTTGAAAGAAAACAGCAAACTAGGACAATAAGGCTTGGATTACACTCTCAAGTTAGGTCTAGTCTAGTCATTTAAATGCATGACTACAGCACTTATGCAGGATAGTGAGAATAGGGACTCACTTCCTTAGTATTTTCACAGATCTGAAAATCTCCTTCCTGTTTTCTAGAAAAGCCTAACTTCAGAGCTTTAAGCCAGTGCATCACATTGTCTTCTCTGATAAATCTCTTTCAATCTGTTCATACTGGATAACTGAATACAGCCAGTGACAAACAATCTATCCAGTATGGAAGACGTTTATAACCTTCCTTCCAGTCCCATCGGTAATTTCAGTTTTTGGCTTTGTGGGGATTTTTTTGTTTGTTTGTTTTTGTTTCTGTGTTGTTGGGTTTTGTTATTGTTGTTGTTCTTTGTTTATATGTTTTGTTTTGTTTAATAAAAGATGTATTTGAAAAGCTTCCTCACAGTACCCTAGAGAACTCACCTTTAAAGGTAAATTGTATAACTTCAAATATTCTTACTACCTCATCACTAAAGAAAAAAGGAAGTGAGCAGGTAGCCCTTCATTTAGGTCTGTGAGTTTAGCTTATCTCTTGTTCAGTTCAGAGAAAGCTGCTGCAGCCAATCAATTTTTCAAGAGGTTTCAGGAAATACAAAACCTTTTTTTTTCTTTTGTGAAAACACACTATCCTTCCATGTTTGTGCCTTCATCCACTTGATGTGATACAAAAACAAGGGGGAAAAGAAAAAAGTAGTTTTACCCAAGGAAATTAAGTATTTCTTGTTGAGATGTTATTCTATACTCTCTAGATGAGCAGGTGAGCAAAATGTCAAATGGAAGGTGATGCTGAATGCTGTGTTTTGAATTGGTGACAATGAAATGGCAAGTAAGTGAGGTGGGCTGGGGAGAAAAGTTTATGTCAAGAAATTAAAAAACAGTGTGGAAAGATAATAAAGTAATAATTGAAAAATAAAAAAAAACAGTATGGAATAGTGAACTGCAAGAATTAAGTTATTACTAAGTGTAGAGGAGAGTACCATGTGCACTTCACTCTACAGTGTAATAACATCCAATCATTTCCCCCATGGCCGTTCTTCCTTTTTGAGCATTCTGGCCATCATTAACTGTGAAGGACAAGGAAAGGAGAGAGAAGTGAATAGGGAGGGAGTATGTGAATCACCTGATGACCTGATATGCAGAGGTCAAATAGTGTGACAGTGACAAAGCAACTTATGTAGAGCATAATGAAGGGATATTTTTATCTAATTTGCATAATGGTATAGTAATTTAAGCGTCATCTTGTAGCTGACTGCTCCCTGTTGCTACTATGATTCGGGTAAAAGATGTATGTGAGCTTATGGAGTCAAACTTACTGTGACTTTAAACATTTGTTTCTCACAAATCTACAGATTACAAATTTTTTAGTACATAGAATAATTTTGCAGACTTTTAACTTCTATTCTACATGAGAAACATTAACATCATGACTTACAATTGTCCAGATCTTCTTTGCTTCCTCTTCAAGCATAATAAAACAAGCCAGTATAAATGTTACCTGTAAATCCACAGGTATATTAACTACCTTCACTTACCTAATATATCTGATGACTGTTATAGCTACACTCAAAATCTTGTTATAGGCAAAAGAAACATCACATGGAGCTAAGAATTTACTGCAAGTCTAATTAAAATTTTAACAACATAATCAAAACACAACAGCTATTATTAGTCCAGTTATGACAGTGCTATCACTTACAGCCCAAATTAACATAGAAAAGCCTCATTAGCTTAAAATTGCTAGAAAATAACATCTACCAGTCTCTCTTCCTTTCCTCTTCTCACAGTGTTCCTCTGTGCCCCAATGCTGATGATTTTAGTCTCTCTCAGGAAGAATAGGGTGTTTTGGTGGGGGGTTTGGTGCAAAGATGGGGATTATATTTAATTATCAGCATCTTGAGAACCTTACAGGGAGGACTAGGATGATAAGAGCTTCCTCAGTCTTAGGTCACTTTCAAACCTTCTTTTATCATAGCTCACTCTCTTCCTATCTGTTCCCAGCTGTCATTGCTATAAGGGCTGCTTTCTGTTACTCACTGGCTGCCCACCTCTGTCAGACTGGTGCTGTACTGAAGATCACAGAGCAAAATTAAAACAGGATACCCCATCGACACTTTTCCTCTCAGCAGCTGCTAAATCAAATGGAACACAGCTGAGGCCACAGCACGCCCAGATGAACCTGGAGACCCTGAAGCCTGCAACCTGCTATTAGCCATGGCAAAATCATATTTACTGGACGTCACTGTGATCCCTTGATCAAATTTCACTTTAGTGAGAACTGGCCTGTGCAAAACACAACTGTGGCAACTTCCTTGTACTGAGACGGCCATGTCAGCACTTATCCTGGTGAGTCAGGAAGAACATATAGAAATAGCTGGGATTTGTGCAGTAGTTCAATATTTTCTTGCAGTTCCCCTTGTAAAGCTGACTAAAAATGTCGGTTAGCAGTTCGGCTGCTAATGACTTTTTTGGTCCTTGGGATTTTCTTGGGTGCACAGTTTTTTTCCCTGTACTATGTCTGATAAGAAAGAACAAAAGACATTTTAGACAGGGGTCACGCTCTTCCAAGTTGCAACAGTTAATGCAAACTGTCAGCCTGCAGCTGTTAATGTTAGCACTGCTTTTGGCAGAACAAATCTCCACCTAATGTATAGAGTATCATGAGAGTTTTAGAGGACAGCCAGCTGAGAATTTAAACTTATATTATATGTTAATAAATACTTTTCATCAAAAATGCTGAAAGCAAATCCCCCTGTAGCTGTTGCGTAAAGAAGAGACGGGCTTTTTAGTCTGGGGTTGTAGAAAATCTCAGACTGGTACTTCTTGGATTCAAAAATGATATTCCTTAACTTCTTTAACTGCCCCCACTGTAAACAAAATACCCTTCCCAAATGTTGCTTATTTTTCACCTGTAATAAAAACTTCAGTCATTTGAAGATCTATGATAAGATGTTATAAAAGATATTACCATGGAAATGTGAACTACTGCAGTAGTTGGATGACTACATCTAGAAGGCAGGTGAAACATAATCAAAATGTGACTACATATTTTATGAAAACTGGGTTTCATATGTGTACTGGTAGGTTTTTCAGGATATTAACTGAGAGTTAGACTGTTAGACTACACAAGTAAAAATTCCTTTCCAAGACATATTGCAGGCTACGTTCTTAGAAATCGTAAAATAGGGATGGTAATGTGAAGTATTTTGCATCCAGTTGTTGTCTACACAGATGAAAGCTAAAAGTTGGGCCAAAATCTTAAACAAATGGGAGAGAAGAATTACATGAATACAAAAGCATTGCAGTATAAAACAAGATGTAAGCACGAGCAGTTAATTACAGTAGATTCTTCTGCAACAGAATCATTCAGAGAAAGAAGCATAGAGGAAGAGTCTCAGAACTGCATAGGAGCATATATAACATAAAAGTAATTAGATGCACAAATGAAGGGGGATGTTTATAAATAGAGAAAATCAGATTCAACAGATAATAGTGAGTCTTCCATTTTATTTCATACCCCATAATATTTGCTTTATTCCCTCTAAGTTTTAAAGAAGTTGTATAAAACTCATTCTCTGCATTTTTATATTCTAAGATTTTAATCTTATTTTGCATTTTCTAAAGGTGTTTTTGGTCCTGATTTTCTTTTCATACAAAACTCTTTTCACAGAAAAGTTATTTTCCTTTCGCACGTTAACTTAATGTTCCCTAACGTGTTCAATTCTTATTTGCTCACTTGGAGAGAGAACTGTGAACCTGACAGAAGCACTTAATACACAAGCAACTGCTTCCTAGTAAGCTGAAAAACTGAAAATTAGGTTATTTCTTTTTTAGTTTACTTATGTCTAAAATACTTTGTCTGACTCTTAAAGAGGTCCTAAGCTTTTCTTTAAATTTGGGATAACATTATCAATTACAAGATTCATTTTTTTTCCCCTTTAAGAGTATAGTGAGTTTTCTCCAGAATAAACAGGAAAAAATGAATTGGAGTATTCTCCAACACATGAAGCAGTAAGTTTCCAATATCAATCTCTTCAGAAGTTTAAATCCATTTATTAGTGTGTTGCTTCAGTCATTTAAGTTGTGTGAAAGCCATCAGCACACTTACTTTTAATTGTAAAATAATGAAAAACAACTCACTCTAATCATTATTATCTTCACTTTAAAAAAAAAAAAAACATATAAGGAAACCATCAGGAACCATAACATACAGTTCCATCCAGAAAGGATACTCATTTCATTTTATTACATTATAACTTTCTTAAATAGTATTTTCAGAAGTTTTGCTTGGCTAAGATTATCCTGTAACTGCCTATCGTTTGCACCTTTCCCAAGCCTGGGCCAGTATTTTAATGTATAAATTGAAGAAGTGTCACTTTAATTGCGTTCCATTGCAGTCACAGAACCCAATATTTTACTACAGAGACATAAATAACGAGTAGTTCTTTGTGAAGTTCCTTACTCTATCAGATAATCATAGTAATTTTAAAAAATTGGGAAAGAAATAAACTAACAGTTATCTAGTCCATTTACTGCCAGTTCAGAATTGCTCATTGTAATGTTTTCTGTCTTTTGTGCAATTTTGTTTTAAAAGCCCCACGTAATATGGCTTCCACTATTTCCATGGGGAGGCCATTCAATTTAAAAAAGAAATAATGACAGCTCTTAAGTGGGTTCCCTCCACCCCCAGCCTTAATTTAGGCACTCTGAATGATCTGCTTCCTTTGGGCATATTTGCTCAAGGTGACATTAGAGAAGACTGGGAAGTGAGCACTTTCAAAATATTCAGGCTAAAAAATCCAGCCAAATACACTGAAATTTAAAGGCATGACTGCAACTTGTGCAGTAAATTTTGGACAGTGTCTTTTAAAGTACATATCTGTTATAAAGGATATTAACATTCGGATATTTCAAGAATTTTGATGTATAATTAATAAAAATAAAAAATATATAAGATTATTAATAACTCTCACAGAAGGCTAGTGCATTCTGTTTTGCTAATTTTTGTGAAAACCAATTCTTTCATAATTCATTTCCATTACTTCTGATGACAACCTGGAGATGGAAGACAACCTTCCTCTGACCTGAAATAGTTTTTCTGCATTTCCTTGTCTGTCATATCTACACAGAAATTCTGCCATCGGCATGAAATTATCCCAAAAGACGTCTTAGTCTATGCCTGTTCTACTAAATTAGTAGCACCAAGGAACATTTTGTGGACAGAGATTCAGTCATCAGTATAGTTACACTCATAGAGCAGAGCCTGACTGCTTGGGAACCCTTCACGTCCCATTCCCTACTCTCTCATCTGCTCCATACTACTAAAGTTTTGATATCTGTGCTTATCAGTGGCAACAGCCTTTCTTGCTTTCTGAATGTACAGAATGAACATACAAATGCTTCTGTGTGTTTCCTCAAGAAGTCTCTAATATTTGTGAATCTCACACCGACTCTCAGCAAACCCAACTTTCTATTGTTTTTAAATTTCTGAAATGCCTCTTCTGTGACATACTCACTGGAATAAAACAATACAAAATAAAATAAAACAAATAGCAGATAGACAGCCCTTGTGTTGAGATCATTACAAAATGTACTGGTCCTCTGTACTTTGCAATTTCTTTTACTTCTCTTCCGAGAGCATTCCTCTCATTTATTGTCCCTCTTCTGAGGGGGTCATGGTCCTTTTTTTTTGTTTGTTTGTTTTTTGTCTTTTGTTTAGATAAAGGCTTTTAATATAAATAATAAGACAGACTGATGTAACCAGAGATAACATAACAGACTCTTACAATGGTCTTTAATAGAGATGTTACCCTTCAGTTTTTTTTGTTCTTCCAGAGATACGAACAAAGGAATACATGACCAAAATAATCCTGCTGTCTTGGTCTTTAGTTTCCACCCAGTCTTTGTTTTGCTGTAGGATTTTGCTGATAACAAAATACATAACATTCTCAAAACTCAAAAATACTAGATTTTTATTAAAGGATTTTACATTTCTATCATTCTTTTTAAAATATTGATTTGTTTTAGCATCATAGGATTTAGCAAGTTTCAACTTATCTAAAAATGCAGACACTTTTCTTTGGTATTGTTAATATGAAGTAAGTTTTTTTCAGTTCTGAATTACCAAAAATAATTTTGATACAAGAAAACATACTAGAAAATAAAATGAACTTACAAAGTATGTTATTTTACCTGTTTATTAGTTAATGTGGGATCTTTTTAAATACTGACCTTTTACTAATGAAAAAAATGCATAGGGCGGGGAAAAATATGTATGGAAAACAACTTCTAAGTAAACCTAATATTAATTTTTATTTTATGAATACCAACCCTGTAGCAGTTTTTCAAATCATTGAAAGCTGTTTTATTTTTATTTTTTTTTAAATTGTGTTTAATTATTAGGCATTGTTTTCTTATTTTATTGGTACCAAATTACACTTCAACATAGCTATACATGTTGTTCAAGCCTTGTATGAAAATATATCGGTGAGGAACCTGTAGGCACCAAGGGGTAATAGCTGACAGAATATAAATTTGCATATTTATTCTGTAATTCTTCAGAAATGAATGTACAGAGAGAACATAAATTAGCTCTCATTAGCTAATCAGTGGGCAGGGATTTGTATAAATGAGGAAAAAATTTATATGGTATTTCTAAGTCTCTACACATTTATCTGTGTTCTGTGATTGGTTGAGACAATTCAATTTCAGTATAATAATTAAAAGCTACATGGCCTAATGGGAACATCCAGAAATTTGAGAAGATTGTAAATGTTCTTTATCATCACAAGTTAGAAAAATCCATTCAATTAGTACACTAAAATTCTGTGTGCTGCTGTAGTATATTTTAATCAGCTGCCAAGGTGAAATATATTTCCTTCAGTATTTCATTCAGATAGAGTTGTTTACAAAGAAATAATGGTTCAATAAAGGAAGAACAGAAAATAAAGCCTCTATTATATCTGCAAAGCAACTTTAGAGTTTTCTTCCCTTTCTTTCCTCTGCATTTTTCTGGGCGAGGACACCCAGAACAACTGCCTGCTAATACATCAAAGTACTGTTTGAATGCTATTTCTAAAGGCTTAAAGACAAGATTTGAACTGAATAACCCATTTCAGGAATCATTTAATAACAAAGTGCACACTTAATCCTTTTTAAGGCACTGATCATTGTGTCATTTTGAAACCGGTTGTCTTTTGATGTCATGGATATGTCTGAGGTTAAGAAGACCATTGAAGAAACAACTACTTCTGCTCATTACAAGGTCTCTTAAATGACAATTAAATTATATTAAAGTGTTACTGATTTGGTAAGAGCATCATTAATTGTTATCTAGGGAAAAGTCTAAAAGCCTCTAAATCAAATATTTGACTTTGTCATTCCATGGTTTGTAGCTGTGTTATCAATATATAATGTGATTTTGCCATAACTAATTTCATCAAAGGACATGTGGAACATTGTTAGCTTTACAGTCTTTCTACCTCTCTCTCTCTCACTTCCATTCTATACTACAGTATAAATGTTGAAGCTGTTTATAAACAGGATGACCCCATATGTATGAACTATATTAAGTGAAAGACTTTGAAGCTAAAAATACAAACAATTTCAAATAAAAAATTGATCTTCTCTTTAACTTAAAACTTCTATTACTTGGAAAATGAATTCTAAATCAGTATATCAGCTATAATTATTTAAAAACAGCAACAATAGCTTTGTCTTAGCTCTGAACAATCTAAGCACGTCATCTGCTCATAGAGAGCTGTAATTGGGAATGTATTTATGTTATTTTAAAATTACAGTATTCAGTTAAATTGAAATCAGTCTAAACTAGTGTTGCTATTGTGTGCATCTGTCATACCTTCCAGTGTCAGATCAATTTGCACTGAAGTCTCGATATGACCGATTGTACATTATTTATGCATATGCAGTATAAATGTAGGTAATTTCTGCTTCAAACCAAGACAGACAGACTGTGCTCGGAAATAAAAATATCTGAAAAAGAAACCACCATTTAGAAGAGTGGTATAAAATTTAAGTAGCCTAGTAAGATCTGTGGTGTTTGAAAATGTTTGCATTCTGCATCCCCTGTTTCCAAAAGAAGCTGATGATTTTATAGTGGATATAGTGATTATTTTGAAGTCTTTGGCCATTTCTGAGATGTAAGTGCTCTACATTTTTTTTTCTAAGTGCAGATCTGGAAAGAGAATGTTAGGTATAGAAGACAAATTTTGTATTGATGAAAATGGATGCAGTTCCTTGGATTTTTATGAAGTTGAAAATACAAACACTAGCTGTGAATTCATCTTAGATATTTTATTTTAATATTCTGTAAAAGTAGTTCTAAAATATTATATCAAGTGCAAAAGAAATACTGATACTTTTATATTTGTACTGCATAGATCTTCTAAGGTTTCTTTAAGACTACAGTGAGTTGACCTTAGAGAGCTCCCAGATTCCCACCCAGCCTCTCTCACTCCACAGGGTGGTAGGCAGTGGGGGTTATGGTTGGTCCATAGCAGCTCCTCTCTGCTTTGACTTTCTCTTCACACTCCACCTGTGCTCCAATATGAGGGTACAGTCCCTGTTGTGTGGGCTGCACTTGGGGGATCTGCTCTGCTGTAGTACTCCATGGGCTGCAGGGGGACAGCCTGCTCCACATAAGACCTCTCCTGGGCCGCAGGGAACTTCTGCTCAGCACCTGGAGCACCCTTTCTGTGCTGACACTGGTGTCTGCAGAGGTGCTACTCTCATATTCTTCTCACTTTCTATGCAATGTATTGGCAGCTGGGCTCAGCCGTGCCCTGCACTGGGACCATCGCTGTTGCCTGAAGTGGCTGCATCTGGCACTGGGCAGCTCCAGCCTTACCTCACAGAGGCCTCCCCTGCAGCTATCTGTTTGCTGGTATTGGCTTTATAAGACAAGGAACAGACCTCCAGTGAGCCTTTTAGATTTTTCCTTGCCTGATAAAGCAAAACCTTACACATGACTTCCTGAAATATATTTAAACTGATAATCATACCTCTCATGTACAATAATTTTATGGAAAAGAAGCATAAGAAAAAATGTAGAAAGAAACAAAAAATAGGCACCAGTTAGCAGGTGACCTGAAATCACAGACATGATGAAAAATCATTTTACTTTAATTTGATGTTACTAGGACTGTATACTTTGCACCCTGGTCCCAAAGAGTAGTATATAGCAGATACTTGGAGCACAGATTTGATGATGGATGGTCTTAGATACCATTTGAAACCAAGTTTATAGCCTTTATGTGTCAGACATAGAGATGCCTTCCTGTTCATAATGATGAACTCAGTATGTTTCAGTGAAAAAATTAAAAAAGTGCTTTGATTGATATTGCTTTTAATTTAGTTGGAGCTATAAATCATCCCGTGACTTTCTGAGAAGGATGTTGTATAAATGTTTTTTATTCATCATTAGGTCACAAGGTGCCCTGTGTCTTGGTCTCTTGACTACCATTTTTTTTCACACCAAATATGATGTAATGAAATTGGATTCAAAGTGTACTTGTGGTGAATACAGATTCCAGACTGTCCTCTTATTACAATCAGTGTGATATCCAACTTGATTCCTATATTGCTTTGACATAGGTGACATCAAAATCAAGTTCATGGTTGCAGTAGCATGCAATTTTAATTGAAAGAATTAATTATCAAATCTGAGGCAGAGGGAAAGAAGACAGGAAGGGCAGGAAATTATGTGTGAAGGTTGACCTATACAGGCATATTCCTTCTTCACAACAAAGATGAACATGAATTGCAGTCTTTCGACAGTCTAGTTGTTGCTATATGTTAAAATAAACAAACAAACAGAAATGTAGTGGAGGTCACAGAAAAGAACACGGAAAGAAGATAAATATCAGCATTAATTACTTGTTACTACTGTCAAGTAGTTTTGTTAATAATCACAACTATTCCTATCTACTTTGTCAAACAGATCTTCTTTTAAAGCATAGCAAAAATTGGTAGTCTATAGTATTCTTTAACTATATTTTATATAGTTCATTATATATTTCATTCTGTAACTATATTTTCTGTTGTAGTTTTATTCTCAATTCCCTGCTGTTATAGTGTTTTCATCTGTCCAAGAGTCAAAACTGAAAACTGCTGACCTTCATGGTCTTTAACAATGTGGTTAAGGGTTCCAAAGAGACTGTTTTTTTCAAACTATTAAGCTCTTCTGATTTGTAACTTTAGACCGAGTTAACCTTGTGCAGAATCTGTATCATTGTCTTTAGTCAGGAATTTATGAATAACCTCACTGTGAAAACTAGCATGTCTAATCTGGTCTCCTTTCTCCGATAACAGGCAAGGAAAAAAGGGAAATGCAACAAAATTAATAATCCAATTTTCTGAGCAATCACAAATGACCTGACCTGACAGTGTAAGAAATTCCTTTTAATACCAGGAAATTTAGAGTGTAGCATGCTTCAAAAGATAGGAAATCACAGGTGGGGAAAAAAAGTCTTTGTAATATAAAATATAAAAGGAATGGTTATGTTACATTTGTAATAATTTTTAAACTGAATTATCTGGAGCTATAAAATTTCACACAATCAAGGCATTGTAAAAAGAAAATTATTTTCTTGTCTCTCCATTTAATTAAATGAGTCCCAGCTCCTCTTGCTTTCCTTTTTGAATATTCAGAAAAGGAATGCATGTTCTGAATTGGTCTCTTCATCTCCAATTTCATTTGCCATATTGTTATTCCTAGCTGTTCCAATTACAGTCTGTTCCATTTCATCAATGAGGTTTCTGGTGGAAACAAAACTGAAAATGGCAACTGGGTACTATTCCTGCTGCTGCTGGTATGCCCTGTCCAGGAACTGACATAGTAAGTTTGAATGTTTTCTGTGTGTATACTCCAAACTTCACCATGCTTTGGGTTTCTTAGAAAATGAATGAGTATGGTTTTTTTAGTATTCCAATACATTGAGTTGAACAGGATAATGAAAATCTAATTCAGTTACATGCACTATAATTGTGATTTTATTTTGATTCATTAGCACAGAGTAATGATGATTTAAAGAGACCATCAGTGAGTAAATACTTCATCACTTTTTTAACCGACATATGTGATTATTTACTTTCCTATTCATTATTTTCTTCTAAGCATGCAGGTTCCTGACACTTGAGAATGGCTGTCATAGGAAACACGTCAGATTCCTATGAACAGAAAATTCTGATTAGCTAAAAGGAAAAATAAATGAAAATAATAATAATTTTTGAAAAAGAAACAATGATTGAGGTCAATTACAGGGGCAGGTTCCTCGCTGAAACTGTGGACTTTCAATTTCTGACGATACTCACAGCTTGCTAATGCACACCTAATCTAATGGAGGCATTAGACTTGTTCATTTTCAGTGGTCCTCTCCCACCTAAATTATTATATAATCCAGTGTTCCTCTACTTCATATTCCCATCACTATCCATCTACTTGAAAGAATGCAACCCTATCTCTTCTGGATATTATTCATGAGAATTTACAGGTTATGTTTCCAACTTCTACTTGTTCTTTCAAACATACATAAACATGAATCCATAAAATTTTAAATTATATTGAATTCTACATTTGAAAGACTTTCATTTACAATGCAAGGATTAATGCCTAAACTGGTTGAAAACACTGGTTACATTATAAGTCAGTATACATTTCAAGTCCTTGCTTAAGTAGGAGGAAGTACTGAGTAACATATCCTAAGGCTTTTTTTTTTTTTCTGAGTCCATGGATTATGGACAGAATGAGTTCAGATTAGTAGGGAATTATCTACTGAAAATATAAATGGAAAGCAAATTATTCCATGTATTTTCACTTCAGTGATCTCTTGCTGTGCTCCCTTACAAGTACTTCCAGATCCTTTAATAGACCAAAACTAAACTATCTGAACTCAAGCTCCTTTTCAGGGGAGTAATTTCAATGCAATAGTCTTTCTCTTCTCTGATGTTACTATGGCGAGTGTTGTATTACAATAAAAGAGAATGAGGCCATATTTACTCAGAAACTGATGGCATATTGATCTTACTCTTTTATGCAGCGCACCTTTTAATGTTGTATTTGTTCTTTTCTTAAATACAAATGAAATCTAACTGAGAGATGTATGAGGAATTTGATCTATCATGTCCCCTTTTGAACTCCACAGACCCACAGACTTGAAGGAAAGATATATATATATATATATGTCTTATATATATGTATATACGTTACTAGGCATTTTGCATTTGCTTTATGTATTTAGTATGTTAGGGTTGTTGTTTTCATACCTTAGTTATGCATAGCCATATTCCATATTTTGTTAAGTACAGCTGTCATATTAAGGCAGCTAATTTGTTTTTACAACTTCTAAAATTAACTATCAGTGTACTTGTTCTTTCCTTCACGTTAACATGATCATCATGTCTAATCTTCTGTATATTTATTTTGAGATAACATTCTTTGTTCTTTGAGATTTTGTACTCCCTTATTGCTCTTTTAATATTTTTAGAAATTAAAGGAAAGAAATGACAAAGTTATCTACAATGCTTAAATGTAATAAGACATTTTTTTTTACCCAGGCATATCTTCATTCTTATCCAAGCTCTTTCTTTAAGAATTTTTTTTTTTGCTCAAATTATGAAATAAATTGAGAGTTTTTAGTATTAATGCATGATTTTTTCTTATGTATCCTGTGCTTATTTCAAGACATTCATAAAAGAACTACTTATGAAAAGCTCCCATCTTAAATGGTTCTGCTCATTGAAAAGGTATCACCAATTTATAAACAAGAGTCATCTTTCAAATCAGGATAAACATTTTAAGTGTTCTTAGCAGCTTCTAACATATTCTGTACAAAGCTTCCAAGACTGTTTTCTACCTCCACTAAATCAAAGATTCTTTTGCGCTCCATAAAAGATGTACTTACAACAGCCTACTTCAGAACTTGACTTACAGTCTCCACATGACCCAGTACTGATAAATTACTTATGAATCTTATACTTGCTGTCATGACTTATTAATATCTAAAAACCCTTTTAGTCTCTTACCAAACACTTTTATGAAGATCTTCTTGTAGAACACTAAAAATAAGCCACTGGAAGTGCAACTCTTGATGTCCTTGATGTTTCATTCCTTAATTGAAACTAGTGCCTTTGAATTTCTGCAACACCCACATATTTACACGCTACATATGGTACAGTCTGTTACTTTAGAATGACTTAAATAATGGATGGAAGAACACAAGCTTTTCAGGTAGTTTCTAAAATTTAGCATGAGTTTGAACAGTCAAAAAGAGATATAAGGCAAGATTCACAAAAATCATTAGGGACAGTAAAGCAGAGTACAGATAACAGTTGGTATTCACGTTCTCTCTGATTTCAGTCATAAATATAAGTAGAAATTATAACTAGAAGTGATTTTTTGTTTTTTGTTTTTTATATATACATAGCTCAATAATCACAGTATTCAGAAGTTGACAAAATGCCAGTGATGTAAGGAAATCAAGCCCTTACTCTGCTTAGGAGGATATAAAATTGTATGTCTTCATGTCCAACTCAAGCATTACATTTACCAGTTTATGAAGATGCTTTCCATCTCTTTTGTCTGAAAATACATCACATTGAATAATTCAGTGTGACCAGGCCACTAAGGAATTAGGAAGATAGAGCAAGGCTCTCTAGCCTTTTCATGTAATTCCCAAGAAAATACGACAAGATGTTGAACATATCTTCCCACTCTTAGGCTATTTTACTTAGCAGTGCATTCTAGACATGCCTTAGGATATCAAAGATATTCACAAGGGAGTGACAAACAGGACACTGACGTTTACAAGAAACCTATCCCTTTTTGGACGTATACTAAGATGCCAGGATGGAATACCATTTAAAGCAATACTACTTTTACATTTAAACAAGGCAGTCCACCATCAGTAAAGTAGTATATACTTTAAGTAACCTTGATATTTCTAAAGATCAGTTAGATTCTTTAAAGATAAATATATCCTATCATCATGATGAGCATATAGCCCTTTCTAACAAGAGACTCTTATATTAAAATTATCATTTCAGTACTTCTAACGCTGTGGAATTTTCCAAGAGGCCTTTCCAAATCCCATATACTCCAGTGTACCAAAAAACATTAAGTGAGTAGAGAGTGCTGGGGAAGCTTCCCTAGCCCAAGGATACAAACTGAAAAAGTGCAGGTGGGACCAAATCTAATGTAAAGATTTTGGTGTATTTTTAATAACTTAAAAGCATTCCCCTACACTAAAAATATATATACGTAGCTTTAGGGCTAATTTTCTCTTAAAATATTTAATTATGGGGATCTCAATGCTGCCCTCTGAAACTACACTTCGATAAGTTGCTTAGATCTTATATTACTAAATCTGATTTGTTTGGGACTTGCCAGTACTTGTGTTTGCAAGTGCTATCCAAAACAAAGAAAAATCAACAAAAAATGAAGTTTATTAAGGAAAATAAAAATCAAAGGAGTTAAAGTTTTACCCAAACATTTAACAACTTCCGTTATGTTCTCATGTATTGAGGAAGGATTATGGCCAATAGTAACTCTACCTAACCTCAAAGGTCATTATATTCTCCATTGTAATAACTCAGAAGTAATGTTGAGAGGTTGTCACTGTCAATCCCATTTAAACCAGAGTAAAAGAAAATAAATCCATTCTGAACATGTACTGACCCATTTTTTTAGCACGGAACAACAAGAAAGTAAAGGTAATTTAATATAGCATAGTAACTGCAATTGCAATATTTTGTTTCAATTGCTGTTTCAGATAACTGAGTACCATGATTTCAAAAACAAGTCATTTGTGTAATATCAAAGACAGAGAGATATTGTTGAATCTGGAAAACACCTAATTTAAGGGCAATAATTAAATGCATTAATTTCTTTAAAATCCTGACAGAGAAGCAACATATAAGGATCTAACTCCTTTCTATCAGTATTAAAAATGTGCTGAATTTATGAAAATGGGATAGTATTAAGAGATCAAAATTTTGATGCCAGAATATTTACACTTAAGTTGTTTTGGGTCATTAAAAAATAAACTTATTTTACTTCTGTATTTTCAATCACAACAACATTGCAGAATGTTTTCTTATTTAATTAAATGCTTATTTCTTTCTATTTCTCTTTATTCAAAAATACCTGAGTTTAAAACAAATCAATAAATAAGCTTAGGTGGTTAATCCAGGAGGGTTAAATTGCTTAAAAGTGAGAGAATGATAGTAAGTTGTAAATATGAAATCACTGAATTGCTACTATTATTCTATCCAGCACTGTTTCCCAAATATTATGCTAAAGTAATATACTAAAATAAGCCAATGTTCTTTAATCATATTTTCTCAATAGCTTATAAAAACTTAAATCAAAAGATTGGCAACATTCCCCTTATCCTACAATGTCATTTATAATTTGATTAAAACTTCACGCCACAGAAGTATAAACACATTATCTCATTTATTTTACTCAAGAAATTAAAAGCAAAATCTAATAGGTGGTATGTTTGTATGAGTGGAACTGTAATTATTTAAAAGTGTAGTGTAAGATGTTTGTCAGTAGAGTTGTGTAAATAACAGATATTTTCTGTACTGGGGAAGCAGAATTTCCATGTGAAATGATGAGCTTTGCTTTTCTCTCTGTAGCCATTAAATTATTTTAACTAATATTTCTACAGTTTATTTCAAAAGAGTTTTCAGAAGTGAAAAACATAGGCATGTCTAAATATAACTACTTTCAGTTTAAAACTATTACCCCTTGTCCTCTCAACATTTACCCTTTTAGAAACACCATCTTTCTTACAAATCTTACATGGAAAGGTTGCAATAAGATCTCCCTGGAGTCTAAACTCTTTCAACCTTTCTTCTTAGGAGAGGTGTTCCAGAACTGTGATAATATTTGTTGCTCTCCTCTGGATCTATTTTAACAGGTTCACATCTTTCCTGTGCTGACAGCCCAAGAGCTATATGAAGTACCTCTACTGTGGCTTAACCCAGCAAGCAGGTATACATCATACAGCCTTTTGCTCACTGCCCATAATCTCAGTGTGATGGAAGAGAGAATAAAAAAAAAAAGGTAGAACACAGGTTGAAATAAAAGCTATTTACTGAGACAGAGAAGAGAAATAATTGTAATGTTAATTATATATATATATATAAAGGAAGTCACATCTGCACTTGCAAAGCTAGTTAGAGTTAGTGTTAAAGATTGAGAAGAATTGATATAATTATTAAGTGGCTATTAGGACTGCAAAAAAATTGTAATGTGTCTTTAACAGAATGTTGTAGAGATAAATAGGTCAATAGAGTACTAATAGTTATGGCTATCTACAGAATCTCTCCCAGAGAATTTTCAGAATCCTTAATAATAAATGCACCTCATATCTGTAACATGCTTAGAATGGCTATTAATCTTTAATTTTTAAACTTACTATGAATGGAACTTTCATATGAAAGGCAAAACTTACTGTTATGAAAGTAAAGGGGAAATTCACATGTGCTTGAAATGTTTCCTTCCAAAAGTATTCTTCCTTGAGGCTGCTAAAACTGTAGCTACATCCAGCCAATGTCGTCTCTATACATCCTCTTAATCTTCATTACTTTATGAATTAAACAAACATCATGAACAAACAACTTCAATATAGTCATGGACGACTCATTTTCTCCTCCTCCTGATTAAATGTAATAAATTAGATCATACTGTACACTAAATTGTAATCATGTGCTAATTAAAAGTAGGTGGTCCTCTGGGGAACTGGCAATAAGTTATAGGAAAATTGGTTAGGAATAAAATTCCTCATAACTCTGCTTTTACTGTTATTAATAATGCATTATAAAAGTCTGTCTCTCTGTCAATACAAATATCTCTGAAGTAGTTACTAAAAGCATTCATCCAACATGAATTCATCTAAGGCAAATTAAACAACTGATGCCTGGCTGCTGCCAAGCTGAAGATTTTCACTTAAATGGTCATAAATCTACCTTTGAGAAGCCAGGTCTGTTGGGAGATGATGGAATTCACTTGACCAAGTAGTGGTTTTCAACATTCTAGACAGATTTATAAAGAGAACTTTGAATTGGACATAGTGGGGATGTGGAAGTTTCAAGTAAGAGACAGGAGATAGGGATTGCTGATTTATTTGGTACCAATAGGTAAATGTCCGCAAAATTCCTCAAAGAAGGTGTGTTTCTCTAAAAATGTGATGTGGTCAGTAGCCCAATTAAAATGTTTCTATACTATTGCATAACAGGGTAGCATATTTGAGAAATAGAAAGTCACTCTGCAGCTTGTACATGCATGAGTTATTATCACAGCTACAATCCGATTGTTATCACTGAAACTTGGTGGGACAAATCACATGAATGGAACACTACAATCAATGGCTATAAATCATTCAAAAGAATAAGCAAGGAGACAAGGTCAGGGAGGAGGAAAAGAGAGGAAAGGGGATTACTCTATCTAAAAAATTGACTGCACAGAGCTGTATTTTGAAAGCAGCAAAGGCTGAGATCTTACATGTATAAAATTAGGGGCCAAGCAAACAAAGAAAACCTCATGGTTGGCGTTTACTACATGCCTCCCAATGAAGGGGAGCCTGTTGACAAAGTGTTCTTATTTGAAGTACAGGAAACACCATGCTTGCAGTCTCTGATCCGGTTTGGGGCACTTAAATTTCCATATCATTTATTGGAAAAACAACACAGCAAGCTGTAAGCAGTCCAGGATACTCTTGGTATGCTTAGAGGATGTTTTTCTAATTCAAGTGGTTAAGCCCAAGCAGAGCATACATGTTAATGAACCTGTTGCTTACCAACAGCACTGAACTACTTAATTCAAGATTAGTGACAACCTGTGTTGCAGTAATCATGACCTGGTGGAATTCATGATCCTGAGGGATATAGGCCCCTTGAAAAGACTGAATTCTGGGAGAGTGAACTCTCATTGTTTAAGGAATTAGTGGATAGGACCCACTGGGAAACTGGCCTCAGGGATAAAGGATCAGAGCAGATCTGGCAGCTCTTTAGGGACACTTTTCTCAGAACACAAGATCTTTTGATTCTCGTGTTTAAGAAATGAGGCAAGGAAGACAAGAGACCAGCACATCTGAGTAAGGATTACTTGATTAAAACAATGTGTAAAAAGAAAGTGCATAGGGAATTGAACCTGGGATATGTATCCTGAGGAGAATATGAGGACACAGTCCAGGTAAGTAGGGATGAGATTAAGAAATCTAAGGCACAGTTGAAATGTGAAGAATAATATGAAAGACTTATATCAATATGGTAGTCAGCAAATGAAGGCTAAGAAAATTCATTGCTCTGATAAATAAGGCAGGTGAATTACCAACTATTTTAGCCTAATCACGAAACTGGCATTGGGAGAGGTGAGTACTTCCCTTCCTTTAAAATTTTTGTAACAGTGTTACTACATTGATGAGTTCTTCAAAGGTTTAATTATATTATTTAAAATAATTGAATCAGTCAGGAGAAACAAATGGAATTTTTTATCTGAGATGATGGGATAAAATTTTTCTACCAAACTGAAGGATTAGTTATTTGCACAGCCTTAATTCCAACCATCTTATTTGTCTCATGATCTAAGATTTATAACAGGCCTATATTAGGTTTGATTTCGATAAAAATGGATTAGCACAGACCTCTTTCTCAGTGTTAGGCCTGGCTTTCACAACTATTTTGTACAGAAAGATATTCAATGTGCCACGCAAACTGATTATACAGAAAATTAAGTGGCCTTCTTTTATAAACATCACATTGTTGAATTGAATCTATGTAAACTGTGGGATTCAATGTCCACCTTTCATTCATGAAAAATATGTCCAATAATTTTAATCCTCTGCTTGGTTCCTGCTGTTGAAACGATCTCAAGCTCCATTTTTGAGATACTTTAAAACCCAAAATAGAGGCATGTGACAATAAATAGCATTTTTTTTTTTTTTACCTCCAAACTTTATTGCTGAAAAAAGTATAGCTGTGTTTATGACAGAGAAAAATAGATGCAAGAAAAGTCAAAGCTATATCATAGCCTTGAGGGAAAACTTAGAGAAAGGAAACTTTTGCAAATTGAATACTGGCTAGTAGATCATCATTCCTGCTGTACAATTCACCCATTTTAAAGGAAAGAGAGTTTTGTATGATTTTTAAAAATAAATGATTTTCAACAAGAATCACAGACATAGTATTTTATCTTAATAAAAACAAGACATAAAGCCACAAGTTCCAATTTCTGTGATAAGAGTTCTTATGCATTTGCCATTCTCTGTTACCTATATTTGAATATTTTCTGCTGTGATTATGCTATAAGGACATTAAAATGTAATTCAAGGAACTGTCTATTGATAAAAAAGTTAATCTTTCTTCTTAAAAAAGAATATTGTAAACTGATAAAGTTTATTTCTTAATCATGGAGGTCTTTTTAGATTATTTTTATATTACTGTAATATTAAAGACACATTCTGTTAAGTAGAATGTGTCTTAGCATTGTGAAACGTCAGTCAGAAGCCCAAATGCTATTCTGTGGAAGTTGGTATCATTTAAGCACCGAACTGATATTTATATCTTTGAAAACCTTCACAAGTGCCAAATTTTCTAAGATGTTGAGCACTGATCAACAGGAGATGGGCCTGCTCAGCACTTCAAGGGCTCAAGCCCATGACGTCTATTATAGCATTTAGCACACACCAAAGGGAACTCAGTTGCAGCTTAATTGAAATTGTTCCTTTAAGATAATGCTTTATTTTGTGAATGCCTGTTTTTTTCTTAGTATATATTATGCTTTATACCTTCCCTTGTGGTATTAGTCCCTACACTTGCTGTGGATTTTTCATGTCTCAACTTGATTAAAAGAGTTTATTTCCTAAGCTTTAGTGGTCATATTATCTGCTTCTATTAGCTTTTTTCTCATACAAATATGTAAAAATAGAACACAGAAAGTTAATGAATATATAAATAAAAAGATTATCCAGGCAGCCTCCTATACAGAACCTACATCAGCATTATACCAATAATAAAAATAATGTGCATGGTCAAGTGCTGTCACTCTCAAAGGAATAGTAAGCCTGACATAAACAGCAAGGATTAATGGCACATCTTTAAAAACTGACAAAGGAGAAGCACATTCATTATGTTACTCATTGACAAATATAAATTTGACCAGTTGACTTTTAAAAATGTAATGATTCATCTTGTATCCCATCCAGCTAATAATTTAGGCTTTGTTTCAGTAGAAAATGAGCATTTGTGCTGAGCTTCAAATCTGTACCAATACCAGTATTGTTCAGCAAACCATATGCCTAAGATTACATTAGTAAGTATGAAGAGGAATGTTGAATTTCACATGTGTAGAGAAGTCAGAGACAAAATTCTCTATCATAATTTGAGTGTTTCTAAATATGTGAATTTTTTTCAGATTCTAGTACAGCTAATGGAGTTTCAGTACATTTGGGATGATACTCTTCATCCCAGTATTCACTGCCTATTTATCACCCTTTAACTCTGGACAGCAATAATTCCATCCTTCCTTGTCCTTTCTATTAGAAATTGTCCTACCTTATGAAACCAGCAAAAAATTGCATTTACATTTTTAGACCAAATGGACATATTCTCAGATTGCCTTACTAGCTCTATCACTCCTGGTGAGTGACCTTCCATTACAAGGTTGCTTTCATTGTATTTCTTTCAGGGTAAACCATGAACATGTATTGGTGAGCCATATTAATAAATATAGACCTAAACCTGTAACTGTACAGTCATTATCAGACTGTATTATGCATTCCCTCACTTTTAGTTCATAGCAGGACAAGATTTAGCTGTTACCATCTTTGAAATTTCATATATTCTTCCTAATACCTTGAAATTCTTAGATTTGGAAACAAACAGATAATTAATCACATTTATTCACAAAGACTTATGCCTCCTCCAAAAACATCTTTATTTACTACTTGTCAGGCAGATCTCATCTGTTGTTTTTTTACACACTTACAAGATGGATTTATAAATATTTCTGGATTCACCGACAAAATTGTCAATTTCTCATCCATGAAGGTGCATGAAGATGCACCTTTGAACAATTTCATCACAATAGCTACACTTTAACTACAAAAGGAAGATTATCATTCCAGGAGATCTTATTTTATGTCCATTCCTGTTGCTGCTCTGTGGAATGATTCTTGCAAAATTCATGAAATATTGCACAGAACAGAAAAATCATTACAAGAACAACAGAGAAAGACAATAACACTTCAAAAATGTCATTGTCTTCTGTTACGAGGTAGTTTAAAATATCTACACATCCTTTTTAAATAAACACATAATTATACTATGTAGATTTCCTGTCACCCTTTTTTATTTAAAAATAAATAAAATAAAATATTTATTTATATTTATTTGTATTTATATTTACCCTTTTTAAATGAAAAAAGGTGACAGGAAATCAAGCATAGTATAATTATGTGTTTTGTAATAGTGACAGTTAGCACATCGTGAACCATTGAAATCACATACAAATGGCTTGCATTGGTATGAATTCACCCCCTCCTCCATCTTTCTTGAAGCCTTCTACATAGATTTTGCCAGTAGTGAGAGGTGCTATAAATCATTTCATTAGGATTTAAATTTATTTGCAGTATTTCAAAAGTTCATAACTGAAAAGGGTACATGGTTTCATGAGTTCAGCTGTGATCTGCTGAGTGTATTGAACTGCATCTTCCCTTAGACACTTCTTAAGACACCTCCATCACAGTAATATTCACTTAACATCTATCACAGTAATATTCACTTAATATTTCAGATGCCATAAGTAGTAATGTAAAGATAGAGCTGTATTAAACTGTTAGAAATCCATTTCACCCATTTATAAAATGAAACACTTTACAAAATCTGTGGTCTCTAAGAATGCTAAATCTTCCTAAGCTGAGCATGCTGAGAAAACCCTCAAATATTTTGTATTAAAAAAAAAAATAATAATAATCTGATTGCGAATTTATAAAGGGCATATCTACAAAAGACAGTAATCTACTGATTTATTTCACAGCAGTTTTGTATTCCCCCTGCAAGTTAAAAATGGCGATGAAGGGTAAAAAACAAACAAACAAACAAA
>VXAB01011889.1:107026-118881 GCA_013399175.1 Odontophorus gujanensis
AAAAAAAAAAAAAACCTTAAAAAAAAAAAAAAAAAATTAGCTGCTAACACTCATATACATGATTTTGCTTAGAGTAGCAACCTTAAGGCTTTTACTTTAAAGTCTTCTACTTTTAAAATCCTATAAAGGAGATTTACACCTACATATACAAAGAATAACTGATATTGATGATATGTGGGAAAGTATTATATGTATAATATTTATTTTAAAAATGTTAATACCTGGTGTAGTGAAAATCTCGTTCAAAGCCAATTTACTTCTGTTACTAATAGAGCACATATGTAAATCACATGGGTTTTAGGAAGTACGGAATTTGCTTTTTTTACACCCAAAGAATCATAAGTTTATCTGAAAAATTCATCTCAATATTTCATTTTATTTTGCCATTGGCTAAAATGCTGTGTTGTTTTTTGCTTGTTTGTTTGTTTCCAACTTCTGTCAGTTTAAAGCTTTATCTTCATTTTTATGGTTTCATTATTTCTGATTTTTTCTTCAAGGGAGGATGTGGACATTTTCTTGCAATTAAAAAAATAATAATAAAAAAGCAAACCAGAAATAGTAATATATCCTGAAGACAGAATGGGAATTCTGTCTTCACTTGAACATTTTAGTCTGAGCTCCTGCCACTTAGCATATTCTAGATGTTTATTCGTAGTCCCTCACACAATTCTATATGGCTTTAACCAAAACTGTTTCTTTTTCCCAGTAGATCCTAAATAGTAGCTTCAGAAATGCCTGGAACGTGGTAGGCTACATTTTCCCCCTACCCTGTTCTGATAAGGACAGGGCCTAAGGACTACACTCAGTCTTTGGAGGTGATTGATACAGATAGATGCACTCCAGGAAAACAATCAAGGTACATCTCTTGGTCCTTTGCTCAGTCAGAGGTGTGTATATGTGAGAGGAAGAGGAGATGGAAGTGTATTTGTCTGTTAATGTATTAACTACTATTAAAAATTTTGCTAGAATCTTTTAAAGATTTATTGTATGTCTTTCTCACTATGTCCTTTATGTCTTGGCAACAGAATCCTTGTATAGGTATCCTGCCTGCAAGTAGACATATTCTTCATTATTCTTCAGTAAGATAATTTCAATAAGAAATGCTTCCTGTGGACTTCCTTATCATAGATGCAGTGAGCTTCTTGTTAATTTATGCCGATCTTGATTGAACACTTTCCCTAAATATCTTCTCTTTCTTCTTTTATGCTTCAAAGGTAGCAGACCTTCCAAGTAATGTTTCTTTTTCCAGATATTTGAAATATTCACGACTTGTTAATTTGTTAAAACATACTTTTGTCTTGCTGTTCACAAAAAGCTTGACAGTAGCCAGACAGCTGTGCATACCGTTTATCACCATGGCTGCTCATAATGTTCTAATTATTACCTTATGCTCCTCTCATCTGCTAGATGCCTATCCTCTGAAAGCACTAACTGGATATTTTATTTTCTTCTTGCTATCTATAAATTTATTTATATACATAGACATATATACCTAGTCAGATGCTTTTTTTGGTGAATATTATTGTACAAAAGCAGCTCCAAAAGTAATGCCTCCTATTTTATTCTCTTGGCCTGTGATTTCAGAGGTGGATGTTGATGGTATGGCAATAGAGGTTGAGCTTTCCCAATAATATTTCATTAAATTTTGTTGCCACGTGACAGGTAGAACCAGAGGGGCAGTCTGACAAAATGGCGTCTGATGTGAAAGTGGATATGAAGCAAAAGTGTGTCACTGAATTCCTCCATGCAGAAAAAAATGGCATATTCATCAACACCTGTTGAATATTTGTGGGGAACAAACTGGATGTGAACACAGTGAGGCAGTGAGTGTTGCATTTTAACAGTGGCAACAGTGATATGAAAGACAAGCCATTTTCCAGTCAGTCATGCAGATTTTTACAAGC
The DNA here is from genome assembly GCA_013399175.1 of Odontophorus gujanensis. Lineage (NCBI taxonomy): Eukaryota > Metazoa > Chordata > Aves > Galliformes > Odontophoridae > Odontophorus > Odontophorus gujanensis. Next base: position 108,931 of record VXAB01011889.1, read on the forward strand.
ACATGTAGGCTTTTGTTCATGACTGATGAAAAGGCATAGTTAATAGTGACAACTGTGCAGAAAAATAATATTCTGTAGCTGATAATTTGCTCTTTTAAATATTGTTATTGTGCTCTTTGTATCTCTTGTAATTTCCAGGGAAATAAATAGAAGACATTACTTTTGGAGTGACCTTCATAATATGAATGGTTAATGATGAATAACATGGCTAAAGAAAAAAAATAATAAAGAGAAAAGCTTGCTGAGTATTTTCTGCACTTCTTTGGGATTTTCCTAACTATGGTGCAGCTGAGAGAATTAGCTAACCAAGTTGAGGTATAGTAGCAGTAAACTTTGCTGCCAAGGTATGGCAGCTATTTCTTAACAATTTAAAGGCAGGAAAACCATTCAGACACCGTGACTCCAAAATCAAAGTGTAGATGAAACAGGCAGGCTTCCTAGATAAGTACACACTACCATAATGCAGAATCCGTGATAGGAACACTCTTTTCTGGCTGACGTTAAGAATAGAGTAATCCCTGTCTTTAGCCATAGCAGAACACAGGATGCCTAATGGGTCAAATCAAGCATACCTCCTCATAAAGTCCATCTTCTATTAAGTGCCTAGGTTAATGAATGTGCAAGCAAAGAATTTATTTTCACATTCAGCTAGAAATTCCTTTTTAGTGTTTGTATTCCTTTTATAAACAGAATATAAAAAATAATTAGAGCAAAGTCCTCTAAAAAATGGACTTTGAACACTTTGAAAGACTTTTAAGGTTCGACTCTCACTGCTGTCCAGAATATTTTGCTTGTATTCTTATTAGGTACAAATGATTGGCAGCTTGCTTAAAGCCAGTTTATGGCAACAAAAAAAGATAGTATCAGATAGCTAAAAAGTTTCTGTAGCTTTTGGTCAAACAGTCTGTTCTATTCTACCATTAAAATGAATGCTGTCAAATCTCAAAAAGTGTTTTGACAACAGTGTAATTTTCCTTCATCATTTCAGATCATTTTGCTGCCCAGATACATTTTGTTAAGACTTTTTATGTCTTTGCAGAATGCATACTGTAATCTTCAGAAAGTATTTTCTAGCTCAAAATGGCTCTGAGAAAAAATTTCTATTCACAGAAATAAATCCGTGCAGACGTCTAATAAAAGCTGATAACAACTAAGTACTGAAAAGAATATGTTTGTTTGTTTGTTTTTAATTTATTACTGGAGGTCCCCCAAAAAATCTCTTTACAAAACTGATGAAGTTCATCAATGAGTAGTAAGCCAACACAGTAATTGCTAAAGAGCTATCAGGAACAGAGTGTTCAGATTAATAGATACATACTAATTTTAATTAAACAGTACAGAAGTATATAATAGTATTCAAGCATTCTGAATCCAACTTTCCATAAGGTGTTTTCTGTTAAGTGAAAATATAATGGCTTCTTCACTGTGAGGGTGACGGAGCACTGGCACAGGCTGCCCAGAGAAGTGGTGGAGTCTCCTTCTCTGGAGACGTTCAAGACCAGCCTGGACACCTACCTGTGCAACCTGGGCTAGGGAGCTGCTTTGGCAGGGGGAGTTGGACTCGGTGAATTCTAGTGGTTCCTTTCAATCCCTACAACTCTGTGATTCTGTGATTCTGTAAACTGTACAGTTAAAACTGTACAATTTAAAAGAAAGATTTCTCCTCATGGAACTCAGCAATTTACCTATGACTGGTAACAATGGTTTATATAAATGAAAAATTTCCAAATGTTGATGACATATTTGCAGCTTTTAGTGATCTGCTTAGGGAAAGGTTGTCCTTCTATTGTATGCTGCTATAAGGCCATGCAAGTTCTTTTCAAAACTTGGAGAACCCTTTAAATTATTCTTAATGTGGTAATTGGAGGAGGTTGTCATGTAAAAAGATGTTATGAGATATTCCTTATCTACCATGTAATTTCCATTAAAAAAATAAAAACTCAAAACACTTCTGAAAGAATTGCCTTATGCTGAAAAATATTTTTTAGCCAAAATTAAAGTTTTTATTTTGGTGTTTTAAGAAAACTGTTTATTCCTCTTATAAAGAAAAAATTCTCAATTTTTTTCTAGTTTGTGTCACACCATTGTATTTATTTATTTTATCCCAAAAGAAGTTGCTAATTTCAACCTGAATTAAGTAATTGGTTTTGGTTGAGTAAATCTGCTTGGCAGTTGATCTGTTTAGAAAATGAGCATAATTGTTGTACCTCTGTTTTCAGCTATCTTTTCAACCAATTTCCTGAATCTGTACCACCTCTACAAAATTAATATCACCCTCAATCACCTCTTCTGCCTCTCACGTAATATGTGAGAGGCTTACAAATACCCAGACACAAAGTGAGACCAGTCTTCCGTTTCTTGAGAAATTGTCACCAAAATGACTTTATCAATGCACTTGATGATAGCTTTCATGTTATGATATATGACATACTGTGCTGCAACTGATGCAGGAATGCTGACAACCATCTATCTGCCTTTGATTTCCAGAAGCTCTGCCACAAAAGACACTATTATAGCAGATAAATACGTAAGCTTAAATAAATTTCTTTTACAATTTCTGTGTTGAAAGTTGAGACAAAATACGTTTTACTCAAGACCAGATAATTAGGAGTATAGCCTGCCTCAGTGCCCGATGCCTCCTTTCAGTGTCTACATGGTTCTTGAGCCAGCTTCAGTATTTTGAAAAAATTACCAATAAACACTAGAAGTAGACCACATACCTCTGCAGTGCAAAGTGTAAGAAAGAAAATAATTTTCAAAGTTCAGTCAGTTTTGGTTTGTAGGGCTTAGGGGTAGAGGTATTCTCACTCTTCTAATGTCTTGCTGTTGTTTAAGTCCCAAGGTTTCTACTTTGCATTTATTTTGTCTCAAATAAATTGATCTGCTCAACTGGGTTGTGACATATTCTGTATTGTAAACATTTTTATTTTGTTCTAGGTCTTAATCTTAGCACAGGCCTCCGTTTATCTCTCCCTCTCAACTCCGAACATCATATGTGAGCTTCAAACATGGAGAATTTTCGTACTTGTACTGATAGATTGCTTCCATCCTGTCTCACCAGCAAAGCTGAAAATCCGGAGCATCCAGTGAGCATCTGATATGAACTGTGTATCATACACTATTGCTCAATAGTTGGCAACCAGCTTGTAGTTCACTCTACCTTTTTAGATTTTTACATTCTTATTATTTATTGTTATTTTTGTAACATAGGACAACAGAAGTCTGTCTTCATTTCACTGATTTGGTTTTCACCCACTCCTAGCACTGCTTGCATTAGTCATATTAGTGCTAATTGTAATGGAGAATTAAAAATGCAAGAAAAGGAAATCTAAACAGGGGCAAAAGGTGTGTTCATTTTCCATAAAAATGTTACTTTATCTTCCATGAGATTTGCTTCAGGAAGTTTGCCAATATTTCGCATGAAAGTTTTGTATTTTAAAATTTAAGCTGAATAAAGTATTATTTATAAAACCACTCAGAGTGTGGCACAAAGCTCCATATTAAAATATGGAGGGACTAAGTTTTCTGTAGTCTACACTTGTGCAGTCTTCTTGTGCAGCTGTGATGGGTTTGATGTGCAGAACCTACTTGTCTGAAGAAGTTCTTAACTGCTACCCTAACAGGACATAGCATGGCAATTGCAATTCAACCTGGGAAATGGTTGCAAAGAAACCATGGCAAAGAAAATACTATAAAAAATAAGAATTACAAGAAAAAAAAGTGCAATATAAAAAACAGGATCTCATTTCCATTTATTGAAGAGAATATGATATAAGAAGAAGAATACACTCTTAGTAATTTTAGGATTTAGATTTAAATCCCTTCAATGTTTACCTTCTTTCCATAGTACAAAATTTTCCTTAATTTTTTTTTTCAATTCCATCACATTCCTTTGATAACAACAGACAATAATGAGTAATACCACTAGTCATCCTGCCTCTTACGATATTCAGTGCATCTCAATTCACTATCAATGTAATAGATTAAATAAAACTGCAATTTTCAATGTCATATGGGGATAAATACAGAAAAGAGTGTGGGATTTTGTGACAGTATACTGTAATCCGCTATTTAAATTACATTTTGAAATTATCAATAACATGTAGTCAAGAACTGACATATATATAAATTTAGACTTGTTGGTTTCAGTCATCACAATGAAAATGATATGAAAATGTAAGCTATCTTCACAGATACTACACGGTCTGTAGATGTTAGTCTTAAACAAAAGGCACAAGCTTGTGTTGTTTGTTTGTTTTTTGTTTTTTGTTACGGAGGCTACCTCCATAAAAAATGATGTGCTAAATTAATGCACAAATCTACTATATTCTCAAAATCCACCTTAGTACGTAAAAACTTCCGTAGTGATGTGTATGTTTAAATGACTTTTAACAAACACAGCTGCAAATTTTATATTTGAAATAAAGGCATGTACAAATATGATTATACTACCAGTAGCAATTTCCACAAATATGGCCCTTATAAACAAACAGTAAGCAGCTTGTAAACTGTTTCCTCATTACAATGTGCTATCACTAAACTAATACATAGGTGATTAATGCATCAGTGTTAATTTTAAATCACAAGAAACGAAAGGCTCATCTTATGTTGGTGCAATATCAGCAATAGATATCAGGAGCCCAGAGCTGAATTTACTGGTATGTTTTAGAACTATACAAACATTTATTTGCCTTATTTTGAAGAGAGAGAAGATAAAGCATATGTTATTATTATTATTCCCTATTATTCCCTATTATTCCCTCGCTGCGCAAATACAAATTGATTTCTTCAACTTGCATATATAGTAAATTAAATTAATAAAACCCAGACTTTCAGCTCAATCCAAGAACACACTGTTTATTGAGAGGAATTAACTTCTTATTTTAGGGCCTCAAAGAAGGTGTGCAGCAAGCTTGCTACTCTGGACTTCAGGAGTTCAGACTTCAATTTCTTCAGGGAACTACTTGGCAGGGTGACATGGGTGAAAACCCTGAAGGGAAGAGGGGCTTAAGAAAGCTGGTCAGTATTCAAGGACCATTTCCTCCAATCCCAGAAACAATGCCTCCGGAGAAAAAGGAAGGCAGGTGATAATGCCAGGAGACCTCTGTGAGTCAACAAGGAGCTCCTGGACTTACACAAGTACAAAAAGAAGGTCTGTAGGAAGTGGAAACAGGAACGGGTTACCTGGGAGCACTACAAACAAGTTGTCAGAGCAGCCCAGGATCAGATTACGAAAGCTAAAGCCCCGGTATAATTATATCTAGCCAGAGACATAAAGAAGAGTGAGAAGAAATTCTACAGGTATATAAGTGATAAAAGGAAGAGTAGGGAAGATGTGGTCCCTCTCCAGAAGAAAACTGGAGACCTGATCACGGGGGATATGAAGAAAGCTGGGGTGCTCAATGACTTCTTTGTCTCAGACTTCATCAGCAAGGGCTCCAGCTATGCTGCCCAAGTTGCAGAAAGCAAACATAAAAACTTGGAGAAGGAAGATCTTCTTGCTGTAAGTGAAGACCAGATCTGAATAACCTGAAGATGCACAAGTCTATGGGACCTGATGAAATCCATCCCCAAGTTCTAAGGGAACTGGTGAATGGAGTTGCCAAGCCTCTCTCCATCATATATGAAAAGGCATGGCAGTCATGTGAAGTTCCCACTGATTGGAAAAGGGAAACATAACCCCCATTTTCAAGAAGAGAAAAACAGAAGATCCAGTGAACTACAGACCAGTCAGTGTCTGTCAAAAGTATGGAGCAGATCCTCCTGAAGACCCTACTACAGCACACGGAGAATAAGGATGAAGTGATTTATGGTAACCAGCATGGACCTGGAAACACTCAGGGTCAGGCTGGATGGGACTCTGAGCAACCTAGTCTAGAGGGAGATGTCCCTGCCTATAGCACAGGGGTTGAAACTAGATCGTCTTAAAGATCCATTCCAACTCAAATAATTCTATAATTCCATGATTTTCCAGGGTAAAACCTGTGTTGAAAATGATCTCAGACTTATTCAAAACGAGTACATAGGTCAAACAGCACACCACCTGCTTCATCCTGGAACTCTGACTCACTGACAGAAGTCATCAGTGAGCAATACAATAAAATACAACAAATACCAAGGAACATTCCTGGTCAAAAATGACAAAACGATAAAAATAAATAAAAAAAAGCTTTTCCTTATTTCATATCAAGAAGGATGTTTTTGTAAAGGAGCTGACTGTATAGGAGCATGTTTTGTAATATGTCACATCAAAAAGAATAAAATGCCATAAAATACATAGAACTGCCAGAAAGCAGGGAAGTCCTACATGCCAACTTCAGCTCCCAGAATTGACAGTATTTTTCAAGTGACACACAATCAAAGAGAACAGAATGAATCTTGGGAGCAGGTGTTAGAACCTAAATCTCCTGCTGCCAGCTAAGCACTCTCATCATTAACTACTCCTGTCAGTCTTTTCTTCTCTTTATCTCTCCTGGACACTTTGAATTTTACATTATTTCTGCTGGGGAGGTAAAGAGCATTACTTTTATCCATTTCCTTTTACTTCCTCTGCCTCACTACACCGCTACAAGCTCACATTCACACTAATTTACAACTTTCTCAAATGGGAGATGTGGGTTTTAACCTTGTCATATTGGTCATAATATTAAATCTTAATATTCAGATTTCAGAGCATGTATTCCACCAAGTCAAAATAGTGAAAGATAAACTACTACCTCTTCATCGAGTTATATTTTACTAGAAGGTAAATCTTTTCAGTTTTATGACCATATGGGTCTGAGCATACCTGTAATACCAGGATGTCTTGAAGACATGGATATTGCTTTGTCGTCTTTGAGAGGTTTCATCCAAATTCGTCAGCATGTTCTCATGTAGATTGAGACAATTCAGACATGCAAAACTTACAAAGTCAGCTCCTTAAAACATCTATGTTGAAAGTAGACAGACGGCATGAAGTAGATACAGAGATGTGCATCCTGTAAAAGAAGGTTTCTGAGAAGGTTTCTGATATACAGGTTTGGTCTTGGGAGCAAGCCAGTGAAGTTTTGCTTTAGTTTTCAGTACTAAAAGGGGAGGATGGTAAGAGACTGCAGATTCCTCTTGCTCTTTTGCATAAGGCAGTTCAGACTAAGTGGCAAGTACGCTTTCCATGCAATGAGACCGAGCATATCCTTGCTACAGAGCTTACCCTTTGAGACAGAAGAAAAAATCACAAACTGAATGCACAATTCTAAGGCATGTATAAATTAAATTCCTCCTGCTATGTGTTAAAAGGGTTATAAGGTAATACTGTGATTACTGCGTATTAATGTCCGTGACATTCTGTATAAGATTTGTTTTGTATGAGGTAGCAGAAACCATTAATAGACAGCAGACACTTATTTACCTGCCTGCGTGCTATAATACTGTATATGAATTACTCTTTACCTGCCTTCCTATTTTCCTGAGTGGCTTCAGATAACCTGTTCATGTAATTTCAGATCCAACAACAAGACCCTGCCTAAGATGGAATGCAGAATACAAGCAGAGACAGAGCTGTATATTTACTGGATTTCGGCCCAAGAGACAGGACTCATTTCACAGCTTTCTAGGAACTTTTTTGGACGGTGTTCTACAAATTGTTTAACTTCACCTACCTCACTTCACTCATCTGAAGGTAATATCAACTTGGACAAAGTCAGATCAACCAGTCAAAATGGAGTAAATAGGTTCTTGCAATCAGAACTGTTTGAAGTAAGGTGGACTGTTTAATGCAAACCAGTTCTATCTGCTAGCAAAGCAAGATGATGTACAGGGTTAAGGCCAGCAGGAGAACCAGAATGAATCAGAGTACAAGGAGCAGCATAATGGAAAAGCCTCATGACTGTTCTAACAAAGTCACTGAATAAAAGTTGTTTAGAAAGATGACTCAGAATGTTGGAATAACAATCATAAGCCTTCTTGGTATTTTAGAAAGCTCAGATGCTCCTATATTCTTCCACATTCTCCAAATTATATTTCAGTACAAAGCTCTGAACATTAGCATGCTCCTGTTCTAAAGGTGTCTATAATTTTCGTTTTTGTTTTTTATTATTGCCAACCACAGTAACTCAAAGAATCAGCTTGCTAGGAATCAGAAGTATGAATTATTATGCATTATCTTTTTTTTTTTAAACTATGTTAGCACAGTAAAATCAAAGTCCAGTGAACAGTTGATACCAATCTGTTGAGATCAGTTTCTTCTCCTCAAAGACTTTTAACTGTGTATCTATTGAAAAAATACATAGAATTGTATTTTAATTAAAATAACCTTTAAAATTCATTCTCAAAACACTAATCAGAGAGGAAGGAAGCTGCTAGTATAATAACATTTTCTACACCTCTGTCATACCAAATATAATAATGTATGTTTGTGCTGATTTAGAAAATTGAGAGCTGCAATACCTTTACTGTCTGTCTTTAAATAATTAGGCATGTGTTCATCAAAGAAAACCTACTTATGTGTTCTTTACAAGACATACTTCCATAGATGCCATAGAAAACTACACAAATTAGATCTCATAAGTCCAAACATGTTTATCATCCAAAAATTTATTGAGCCATAAATTAAAAGAAAAAAAATCAAGGCATACTTTTAATAAGTGCACAGCTAAGCACAGTATTCTGACCTTCCGTAACAACAGCTTATCTTTTAGGTTTTGTGTTTGACTAGTGCATTTGCTTCGAAGAGACGTGCCATTGAAAGATGCTGACTTGCACTTTAAAACTGCCTAGTGAACGGTGGCTCCCCCTAGAGAGACAAGTTCTCGCTGAGCTCTTTTTTTTTTTCCAAAAGTGGACAAATATTGAATTAACTGGCCTTTTTCTTAAGAATTAGGTGGTACCCAAATGTCATACATGCTTCCCAAATGAATATTTTTCTACAAGAATATTATTTGAAGGTGTATGGTACCAGCATGCCTATATGATTATCTGATTACTCAGTGGAATAGCTGTAGCAGGATAACAGCATATGTGGATTAGAGACTGGCTGATGTACACATATTTATTTCAGTATAGAAACTTATATGTGAAACTGAATTTTGCTGCTCTCTGAAACACTGAAGCAATAGCTGATGTTTTTAAGGGTCATAAGAAAAATGGTCATAAATTTTAGTTTGGATAGATTACTCAAGATCATCAGGACAGGCTATGAACCCTGATTCAGTAACTACATTAATGCTCCACAGACAATGAAAAGGAGAGCTATAAAGTTGTAGACAGTTATGAGGGATTTGCTTCTCTATTAATACTGCTTTTGTTAGTGGTCCTGCTTCACACAAAATGGTAATAGAGGACAGTAAAGAGGAGGAAAGTTTTTAGAGGAAGAAATAGAAATAGCTATCAGGGTGCCAGTATTGCCACTGCTACCTCAAAATAATCGTTGCTGGTCTGTCATGGTTCAAGTAGAAAAGACAATCACTAGAAAAATAAATAAATAAATAAAAATCCAAACAGATCAATGTGGAAATTTTGGAAAGAAAGAAATGTGCAGGAAAATAGCCAACAATTCAAAAATAAAGCATTAAACAATTATAAATATTTTCAAAACAGCTGAAATCTAATTCAGATTTTTCAAATCTAGGCAAATAAAATGTCTAGAATTACCTGAAAACACTCAACACAGTGTTTTCAACTATCTTCCATATTTTCACATTTTTAAAAAAATACCATTTTTTTAAATAAAATTGAATTCAGTAATGTTTTTCACATGACAGTGTAACAGGACAGAAACAGCAAGCCCAGAATCCAGGCAGCTGTTTATCTTTTTTTACCAGAATCTCACCTTTCCTTTACAGGAAAAACAAATGATAAGATTACCCATTCAGATTTTTACACTGAACTTATTTATGACATGAATTTGACCCAAGCCTTAATAACGTATTCACCTTTGCTAAGATTCAGAATTGCTGAAATACTTTTTTTTTTTTT
>VXAB01011889.1:143753-180788 GCA_013399175.1 Odontophorus gujanensis
ATAAAATAAAATAAAATAAAATAAAATAAAATAAAATAAAATAAAACAAAACACTGTTACTGGCTAGTCCAAAAGATAAAATCTACTATTTGGAGGCCAGTGATAAAGGAAAATTCAGGAATTTCCACAGAAATATATTCCTTTTCTGCCAATTACATATCAGTTTCCACGATTAAATATATTGTTTCAATTTCCAAATGGAATGTTTTGAAATTAAAACAAATTCTTCAGATTTCTTAATTAATAAATTTTAAGATTGTTTTAAATGCAGCACTGCTTTGCTAATAGTTTCTCTTAACTTAAAACAACTTTTAAAAATTTCACTGAGGTACTTATTTAAAAAGTAATCTAAAATTAACTGAGTATCAGTACTGAAAGAGTGGATTTCAAGCAGACTCTGCTCATTTTTACCATCATGCATAAAACCCATATTATCTGTCCTGATAAACCACATGTGCATCATTTTTGACAAAGTGCCAATTTTGTAACCATTTAACATATTTGTTCTCTGTGAACCTTGACCTGTTTTTGTCTTTCACCTGCCTTTACTATATGTTTGTCTGTCCTGTTCTATTTTCCTTTTAAATTGTAAATGATGCCTGTTTGCAAATGGTTGTTATAGAAAGATCTGGGTCAGATATTGTGGTTTTTATGTCATAAATATACAGACGAGAGTAATCATTAATTAGAACTTTAATGAAGACATTTGTTTGTTATGCAGAGCTTGGTATGATGGTATACTGTGAAGTATTTTTAATTCACTGTTATTCATTTTGGTCTCTACTAAGCCTTTCTCTCCATCGAAGGAGCTTAAAATGCTCCTGGAGCAGCATTTTAAATGTCTTTCTAAGACGTGGATAAAGTATGTTGCATTCCTATAACGAATGTTTCTCTTATTTTTATTTTAAAAAGAAGAGCTAAACCACAGTGCCCCAACTATGATAAACATTCCATGTGAATAAATATATGCATACAAAAAAGGAAACAAATCAAAAAGCTTTTAATGAGTGATATGAAGACAAACAGTAAGCAATGACCATTTGTCTTGACAACAGGATAACACAACATAGAACACATATTTGATACATAAAACATTATCTCGTAAAAAAAAGCTTGAAACATTCATTGTTCATTTTGACAAAATATTTTAAATATACATGAAACCCTACCTTGAATTATTTTTTATTCACTTGGAATTTCTTGATACAAATTTTCTGTTTGAACTAGGATTCTGATAAATCAGGTTTTTCAATCAAATACTAACTGGTAATTTTTATTATACAGTGTACATTGAATATTAATACCTTGTGAACGTATTTGAGCAGCTTCTTGGCAAGGTAGAGTGCTTTGATAATTTTTAGAAGCATTCCTTGGAAATAGTAACGTTTCTGATTGTCTGAATTCTTTTAGTCTCATTCTCTTCTATTTGGGAAAAAAAAAAAAGATATGAGGTTTCTCATTCTGTGATTCCAAAACAGTGAGTAGATTAATTTTAAATAAAAAATCCCTGCTATGTCGGTAGTGGGAGCAGACAACAGAGCTGGTAGATCACAAAGAAATATTCCCTGTGCTTTGTCTTTGTTTCATTACATTGTTGAAGAAGCAGACAGACTATCTTCTTATTTGCAATTTTTTGGCTCATGTTATTTTCTCTCTGCATGCTTGAACTGTGCATAGCTTTAGGAAGCTTCATTTTAGAGTGGCTATCCATTTTAAATACTTTGGGGATGAGATTACTGGCTGAATTTGAAGGTGGCTCCAATTTACATTGTCAACAGTAACATTCTCATGCTGGGACATCCATACAAATGATAAACAGACAATTCTCAACCAAAGCATACTGAGGGCTTTAAAATAAGTGGTGCAAAGCTCAGTCACTTCAAAATACTTCCACTGACAAGTATTTTTAGAGCATAGCAAATTCCTTGACTGCAGTCTAACCAACTCTAGCTGTCTGGACTGATAGCCTGCCTTACCATATCTCTGCTGTACTCGGTCATTCCCCTGCTGTGTCAAGCATCCAGAGGACAGTATGTTAAAAGATCCTCTTCATGGATATTAGTCATGTACTACCTTTAGCAGGGCACTAAATATACATACTTTTAAAAACTGACTAAAAATGATTTAAAATAGTAATTGGTTGAAAATAACTGCTGGAAAAGGATGTAGTCTGTATAGAAAGATTTCAGTAACACTGTCACATAGAGACAGAGATAAAAAGTTATCAGAGGAGAGGCCTAGATTTTCCTTTTTACAATAAAGGCTTCTACAGATTTATGATAAAATATCCTTATTCTCATCATACAGCTATGCTGGTAGAGAAAAAGAATGAGAGAGATGTTGGATAACCTCAAGGAAAGTCCTGGATACAGCATAGCCCTTATAGAGTGGAAGGAAGAGTAACACCTATCAAGAAGAACAAGGAAGTGTTTATTTAACCAAATATAACTTTGTGACTCAAAGGCTTTATTGGAGTGACTGGGATCTTTCCAGGTTTCATAAAATCTTGAGAAAACTTGAGTTATGTGTCGGTTACTTGCGCATATGGGTCTAAACTCAGCTGATCTCACCTGGATCTAATTCTCTTTAATTGTTAATTTATCCATAATTTTCACAAGCCTCACTTTCATTCCCTCTAGATATGAGCATCACTGAGAAGCACTGTATTAAAATCACCCTTCTTTCTTAACTATTTGAAAATCTTTCAATAATAACCAGATTATCCTAATAATTTCTCCCTTATCAGATGTCAAACTGCACTTACAATCTGTTGTGTTTGGTTGTACTGAGCATGGGAAGTTAGAAATTGCCTCTTGCTAACAACAGCCAAGATGAGTTTGAGCTTTCCCCGCTTCTCCTCCCACCACCTCTCACTTTTCTTTCGCGACTAATAGCATACTTTTTTGATCATAACTGCAGATAACTCAATTTCTCCTATCCAATATAATTATTACTGGGGGAAACAAGAGGGGAAAGGTACTATTCTATCTAATTTTCTATGACTGCCTCATCCAGAATGTATACCTCTGCCTGCCCCAAGCACAATGCTGCGCATTTCATTTGTGCCACTGTATGGTCATAGGACACAAAAAGGCTCATTTTTTCATACCTCTCTCTTCTGTAAGCAGGGTATATATAACACTGCAGTGTTGCTAACAGCGTGTGACTGACAATCTTGCTTGATAGACAATCTGTGATCCTTTCAGCCTTTTACTAATAAGCTCATTAGGATAGAAGGGCTGAAAATACTTTCTAGGATATAGCAATGAACCTCAGTAAATTCAGTGCATGTCTTATCACTCAAACTCTGGAGAATCAATCTCTCTTCAATCAAAACTTTGTCAGGTTCTGCTGAATGTCTTCTGAAGGTTACCATGTTTTTCTCAGGGCTTTTTTTTGTTGTTTGTTTGTCTTTTCTTAATGCATTTTTTTTTAGCAAAACCAATAAAATTACCAAAGTAAGGTAGGTCCATATGTAATATGTCTGATTTTTTTTCGTTTAACAAGTTCAAATTTTGAAAACTTCTTTTTTAATAAAAGTACTTTTTTAATGTATTACCTTATTTTGCATTAACTTCTCAATAATTGTTATTCTAGGGAGGAATAATTGCATGCACCTGTACAGGTTGGGGGATGACCTGCTGGAGAGGAGCTCTGAGGAGAGGGACCTGGGGGCCCTGGTGGACTGGTTGGCCATGAACTAGCAGTGTGCCCTGGTGGCCAAGAAGGCCAATGAGATCCTGGGGTGCATTAAAAAGAGAGTGCCCAGCAGGTCGAGGGAGGTGATCCTCCCCCTCTACTCTGCCCTGGTGAGGCCTCACCTGGAGTATTGTGCCCAGTTCTGGGCTCCCTGGTACAGAAAAGACAGGGATCTCCTGGAAATAGTCCAGTGGAGGGCCACAAAGATGATAAAGGGCATCATATGATAAAGGGCAAATACCTCCCTTGAGAGGAAATGCTGAGAGACCTGGGTCCGTTCAACCGGGAAACAAAGGGACGAGGCTGGACTCTTCTCAGCAGTGTGTGGTAACAGGATAAGGGGAAATGGCCACAAGCTGATGTATAGGAAATTCTGCACAAATGTGCATGGGAACTTCTTCACAGTGAAGGTGATGGAGTACTGACACAGGCTGCTGTCATGCTCCAATATAAAGAAGGGAGATGAGGTTCTTTATATGTATATGTATACCCGATGGCGAGATTAAGACACAGCGCGTCAAGTGTCAGCCCAGCCAGTTTATTAAAATTACTAGTTGCTTAGGGATATGGGGAAGGGAAGGTGGGCAATAGAAAAGAGATGAAAAGCAAAGAGACTTGGCAGAAAGCAAGAGAGAGAGTGAGAGAAGAGAGAGCATCACCACCGTGGATCCAGCAAGGTCTGTAGTCTGTTGATCTCAGGAATTAGTCAGGTCACCGTGGGGGATGGGAGAAAACCAGGAAGTTTCTCAGCAAGCAGGCACCGTGCAGGGGGGGGAGGGGGGCATTGGATTGATTTATGCCCACCTCCATTTCTAAGTTTTGTTCTCTGTTTGTGTAACACACCTGGCCCAACAGATAAATCAGCAGGGAGTAGCATCTTTGGTGCCATGTACAAGTATTATCGTCCTTTGCGGTGATCAGCTCCTCCAAGCCGTACCCTGAAAAAGACTACTTGCCCCTATTTCTGCTTATCTTTACAACCATAAACAGAGACACTGAGGTGCCACGATAACCATCTAGATGATTTGCAGTTGTCAACTGGAGTCTTATAGCCAGAAAGGCCTCGTGAAGCAAGCTTTGAGACAACAAAAGTAAAAACAGTTTCTGCCCTTCACAGCTGCACAGAGAGGTGGTGGTAACTCCTTCTCTGAGACGTTCAAGACCCACCTGGACACCTACCTGTGCAACCTGGGCTAGGGAGCTGCTTTGGCAGGGGTGTTGGACTAGATGATGTCTAGAGATATCTTCCAACTCCTACAATTCTGTGATCATTAAGAAGAGCTGTAAGATATCTACGGCCTGTTAGCATTAGCTTTTAGACTGAGACTTCCAAAATGCTATTGGGAAACTGAACAGCAAGTAAATAAATTACTTCATTATTTACCAGACTTTCAAAAATAGTAATAACCATTTAATATATTTTCAGGCTACCAATTCATTTTGGGAAAACAAACAAACTAGCAAACAGACAACAAAAAGGAAAAAAAAAAAAAAAAACAAAGCAAAATGAAACATAAAAAACCCTCTATTAAACTGCCCTGAGATAATGACTTCTGCAGAATTTTCACTGTCATGACAAGAAAAATAGCATATAAATTCTATGGGAAATGACATTTTCTGCATTAATGGATATCTTCAAATGACTAATATAGTTGAAAGCTTACTGACAGCAAAACTTACATGAGAAACTGATAATGTCTTTCATGGAATGGTGCAGATAGGGAATTTTATTCTTACTCCGTAGAGTATCACTGAGCCACGGTGGGGAACTGCAGCATGTGGGACTGTGGTCTTTGCTTGTGCTAAATATCTGTGTCATGCTTCTTCATGTGGCTGAAGACTTATTCTCCTCCTCATAATCTGAAACATATATTTTCTTCTTCTAGTGAAAGAATAGACCATAGATAGGAACCTCTTGTCCAATAAATCAGTCAGAATAAAGAAAATGCTAAAATGCACTAAAAATGCTGGTTTATATCTTCCTACATTTTGTCTTTCAATATTTTCTTTTGTCTGATCCATGCTTATATCTCTCAGTTTCTTTTGTCTTTATTCACTCTTTTTTTCCCACTGTGTATGTTTATTTTGCCAGTCATTTTCTGTAAATGTTTATGCTCTTCTTTTCTTTATATCTTTTTTTTAATAATTAATCTTCTGTTTCATTCTCAAGTTTTTTTCTGTATTTGATATCTTCCATATTTCTACAGTTCCCATTTTATTTTTTTTTTCCATGAAACTATATTTTTGCTTTTCTTTTGTGCTGAATTTTCCATTTTATTCTGTCTGTGGTCATCAGCATTTTGAACTTGCCTCTCTCTTTTAGATTATTTCACTTGCTCTAACTGCTTCTGATTCTCTTTAGCATCTTCTGATTCTCTTTAAACATCTCTCTTCTACCCCTGTTTTATCCTACCTCTGAATTCTGCCTTCCTTCAGCCACTATGGGAGGAGGAGCTTAATAATGATTAGTAGGAAAAAGACCGAAACCACCGTTTTGTAACAAAACTACAAAGCTGTAGTGTGTTGATACAAAGGAACAACATCAAATAGTCAATAACTAGCACTAACAATCAATACAGGTAGTGAAAGCAAAGAATTAGACTGTTGGCTGTCTCAGGCAATGCTTACAGATGACAGGACGAGGTTGAGACATCTTGATTGATGACCAAGATATCTATACTTTGCCCTTCCCTCTCCTTCTCCTATTTATCTCTAAGTCTCTTCTTCAAAGGAAGAGCATGTTAAAGATCAGTAGTATTAAGCGCTGTTTCTTTCAACTACATCACTAGAAAGACACATTCATGCCATTCCTTCCTGTAAAAGCATGAGATAAAGATAACCTACTGTGGCACCATATCTGAGATAGGTAGAGACTGGGCACAGAAAATCATAGTGAGCAATGCAGAATGTCATTGCTGTAAACACCTTCTCAATTCTGAATGCAAAATCTTCCATAAATATCAGCTGAGGCAGCTGCATATGTTCTGATCTCAGGACCTTCCTCTTTCCACTGAATGCCTTGGCTGCTGAGATATGGCCTCTGCACTTTCTAAACTTGGTTTGATGGGCTTTCAATTCTTGCTGGCACAGTGGACCACTTTAAGTGTAGTCACCAGAAATATTAAATACCTTGTTCTACAGTCATGTAGATAGCAAGCAACAGGGGAGATTTAATATCTCTTTGAGCACAGCTAGAATATTTGCAGGAATTAATGTTCTTTTCTTCTGTTGTATAACTCAGTCAGTGAAAAAGCCAGGCAAAAAAAAATCACTGCATTACTCAGTAATGCTCAAGGCAATCAGCTAATTCCTCACTGAAAGTGAAAGATTCAGATTATTTACTTTGGTGTCTGAAATGCAAAAAGAGGGGGACTGCAGCATCTGAGGCATGGACTCAGATGTGGATGATCCAAGTTGTTTATTACGGATTTTAATATCCCTTACATACTTGCACAAGTTTTCTCTTGTAACTTTCCCACCTGCCTTTACATGTCAACAAAACACTCCCCGAAACAGCCCTTAACTGTGCATACAGTCACTTATCCAATCAGGGTCATGAGTTGTTCCAAGCCACACACTTTTCCTCCAGTTGGGGTCTGCCATCACACAGCTTACTTGAACTTGTTTTCCTTTTCTTCTGGAGTGTCCTTGGTTCTCAGCCTTCCTTTCTCATGCTGTTTATCCTGCTCCACAGCTTCTACTCTAAATATACTTTCTTGTATACCCACAGGGGACAATCTAAGTATTTAAAATAGTTTGCTCTCTGGGTAGAGAATGGAATTTACTCTTAACACACCTCACCAGGTAACCATGGAGTTCTGGAGAGTCTGAAGGCAGCTAATTGGTATCACTAGATCCAATGCTGTGCTTCAGAAAAGAGAAGATTTTAGACAGAGCCCTTACAATTTGGTTTTGGCTATCCAAAAGCTCTGGTCACCTCTTTTTGAGACTGTGAGATTTTTCTTTTTTTTCTTTCAGATCTAAATAACCTCATTCATTGCCCTACTGCATAAAATCACGCTTATCACCTCTGATATGCTGAATTACTGCATTCATTGTTTTTACACTGGAGGCACATAAGCTGGAGCAACCTGTGTAAGCAATCTAGATATTACCCTACCTCTTCACTAGATCAATCTATGTTAAGTTAGGGTTAAAGAGATTCTCAAAAATATCTGCAGTCATTAAAAATTTAAGTGTTTTAGGAAACTGCTTAGATGAGGGATGCTCTCTTTGCTTGTTCTTTGCAGTGAGAATGCAAATTATTTGTTGCAGCTATATAGCCATATCATATATGTGTTTTTAACATTTTGCAAAATGATTCCTGATAATTGGATAAGAAGAGCAGCTGATGGAATAGAGAGAAATGAAACCGGTCCCTAGCTGTTATGCATTTACCTACATGAAATTATTGTTCTTGGTAGGTACATGAAATTGTTCATTATTATGCCTCATTTTCATTCTTAATTCGAAGCCTGTGAGTGAGACACATTTAACTTTCATCAATTATTAATAACAAGTATTCCCTTGATATGAAGATATTATACAGCATCCTATTTTGCCAAAATATAAACTGATTTTAATTTAAAAAACTTGTGATTAATCATGTAGTTTTAGAATGCAGTTATACATTTCCTTTCAGCGTGCAATTTTATCATTAGTATATAAGTACTAATTATACTTAACTGAAATCTAGATACTGTAATTGGATGTACAAAGTGCAAACAAGTTACTGATAAAATCTCTTACAGGTCATACGAAACCGATCTTATAACAATTAACTAAAGCTCACAAATCACTGGCTGTGGAAATAGTTCGATTTGGATGATAAAATAGGATCAAAGATAAAAAAAAAAAAGCAGAAATAAATACAATTTCTGCAATTTGAATGGTACTATCCTCATTCTGACAAATGGCACAGCAATTAATGAGGAGATGATCCCACACACATCCAATTTCATAGCAGGAATTTTTATAGACTGACAAAGTCATGAAGGAAAGCAAGAAGTTATTCAGGAAAGCTTCCATCTCTGTAAGTCACAGCGCATGTGAATCTGTGCATAAAATTAAAGTAGCCGTTTGAGAGTTTGTGGATCAAGATTAGTAGACAGAACAATATGGCAATGTTGTGATGCTTGTATTCTGTAGACTGCCTAATCCAGAAGCAGATGCATGTGAAGCCTTCCACAAACAACTAGAGGAAGCCTCACATTCAGAGGTCCCAGTCTTCATGGTGGATTTTAACTATTCCAACATGTTCTGGAGGGACAGAACAGAGCAGCACAATACAGAACAGAAGATATCTGGAGGGCACTGAGAACAACTTTGTGACACAGGTGATCAAGAAACAAGTAAGGGCAGAAGCCCTACTAGACCTTATTCTCCCAAATAAGGGAGGACTCATCAGGAATGTGATGGTCAGAGGCAACCTTGCCACAATGACCATGAGATTGTGGAGTTCAGAATCCTGAAAGGATGAAATAATGTAAAAAGCTGATTACAACCCTGTATTTCAGGAGAGAAGCTTTCAAGAATCTACCTGGAGGAATCTCATGGTGTACAGCCATGGAGAGAAGAGGTATCTAGGAGACTTGTCTAATCTTCAAGGACTAGACCTCCTCCAGGTTGACAAATGGCCTATCCCAGCAATCAGGAAATTAAGCAAATCAGCAGGAAGCTTGTAGCCATAAGAAGGAAATTCTGGCTAAACTCAGATAAAAAGGATGTGGGATATGGAAGCTGGATAGGTTATCTGGGAGGAATATGGAGAAATCAGAGCACAGGAATGGTGTTAGTAAAGCCAAGGCTAATCTGGCGCTGAATCTGGAAATGGACACGAAGGGCAAGGAGAACAGCATCTTTATATACAACAGCAGCAACTGTAGGAGATGCCAGAGAACTACGGACTGGTTGGCAACACCTTGATTCTTGGGTATAAGATGGAGCCACTAATGCTGGAAACTACTCCCAAACCTGTGAAAATGAGCCTTCTGAAGAGAGGTTGAGAAAAGCAGAATAATTAAGGTTGGAGAAGGCTCATGTATAAACACCCAATGGAAGGAAATGGAGAAGAAAAACCCAAACTCTTTCGAGTATTTTTTTAGTGCCTACTGAATTGAGAAATGGAAACGGGTATAAATTGAAATTAAAAAAAAATAATAAGCTTAAATATAAAGTACATTTTACAATGAGAGTGGCGAACACTAGAACGGTTTGCAGAAAGATATTGCAGATTCTTCACCAATGTTGTAGTTCAAACGTTGACTGAACATAGTCCTGAGGAATCTGCTTTAGCTTACCCTGCTTTAGCAGAAAATTGGACTAAACAATCTCCAGATGTGCCTTTCAGCCTTGGCATTTCTGTGATTCTGTTGTTCCATAACAAGAATTTTAATAGATGACCAGTCTAGACTGTGTGACTTAGCTTCATGAGAAGAATTCAATATAATCCAAGAATGGATATTTACTTCACTTTAAAAAGCTGGTTTTAAAATTTTGCAGAAAAGTTTGCCTAATGAAACTAATTTGTATTCTTACAATGGGGGAATCGATCATGTTAATAATGGTATCAATCCGGGAACTAGAAACATCAGTACAAGTTAGCTGCTGAAAAATTAGGCAAAAGTGGATAACTGTTGCCTGTAGGACTATGAACCTGGTTTGCACATTCACAACACACAATTAAATCACACAAGGGTATGTAAACAACACATTCCTAATTCAGCCATCTGGTCTCAAACTGCTGCCTGTGTGTTTGCTGACATGGGGTACCAGCACATGGAGGACTGGTTGATATTTATAAAATATTTTTATCCAGTACAATCTTGCTATAATAAGAGTAATATATACAAGAGATAAATCAAAGTAAACTCTGTCATTTTCCAAAATCCATGTCCTAATTACTGGAAATATAATCGCATTCTTTTGGGATATATAGATGTGGATAATTTTCACATTTCAAATAGATTAAATAAAATTATTTCCTTAAGAGTAATAAACATTTGAACATTTTATTCTTTAAGGTTGTTGTAGCAATAATATAATCTGGGGTGCTTCAGCAAAATGGTGAGAAAGATAAATCTCATTTGGATTCATTTCTCCATTTGTAAATTGATATTTTCAAAAGCCAGATATGAGTTCTCAAAAAGAAAAGTCATCTAAAGAATAGAAACACTTTTGAGAAAAATAAGTGAAATCACAATCATTACTAAGAGCTGCTGACAGTGTAATGAGCACCTTGTGGAAATAATAAAGGCATATGAGATACCATTGCACAAAAAAGCAGTCAGGATTCTCTGCAGCTGTAGAAATTCTATTTTCACACCACAGAAACTGACATATGATTGATGCCCCAGTGTGGTAAGAAAGTACATTTGGATTTGGTCTCAGTAACGGTTTTGTTGTTGTTGTTGTTCATTAGTTAGTTCGTTTTAACTCAGCAACTACTAAAGTGTCTGAGATAAGCATCTCTACTAAGAACTGACTGGTGCACTAAAAAATCATATATATCCACAAATATTTTTTAAAAATAAAAATAACCTGAGACAGGGGGAACACATCTATTAAGAGATAAAATAGCGGGGTTGATTCAGAATGAAAGAATTCATAGAGAGAAATGTTTCAAAAGATAAATAGAAATTTGACTACTACCAAATGTAGACGCTAGCAGTGTGATAAGACCATCACTTTCATAAAAGTCCAAAATTTCAGTCGTACCTTACAGTGACACCGATTGTATTAATTGTAAGAAGAATGCAGGCTAGATGTCCTCAGAAAATATCAGTTTTAAAATGGTAGTAGATTTAGTAGCACTGAAAGAGAAAATATATATTTTTTTCATTTTAATCACGATGAATGAATCACTGTGCTCAAAGTGATTGATTTAAGTTAGAGTCTGTTTAAGATAGTGGAATGGTGCCTATTTAATGACACTCTCCAAATATATGCCCAAAATTTTAAAACAAGTTTGGAGGAGAAAATTTTTAAGTTCATTTGAGCAGATTTTATCTTTCTTCATTGTTTTATTTCTAAATAGTATCTTTATACAAGCAAACTGAAGAAAAGAGAAAAAATCATAGAAACGGTATATGTAACAATAATACTGAGCTAATTTTTGTTGTTTTAAATCCAATGGGATCATGTGAACTATCACATCAAGGAAGTAGACTCTCTTGTTTATAACTTCCAAACGATGGCCATGCGATTTGCGTTTTTAAAATCTCTCTGTTAAAATAAAAGTCTACAAAGAGTGTTTTAAACACAAATAGAGGAAATCAAGAGTTAATGTTGCATCCCTGATGCTATTCTCGATGGATTCCCCTGTGCCTAGGTGTTGTTGCAGCCTCAGTAGTTCTTGCAGCATTGCTTGTTTTCTGAGTTCATGCAAAGTGAAAACACAGGAGGATGAGTTAAGAACACGGGGACATCCCTGCTCAGAATTTCTGTACTTTAGATGCCTTAAATGACAGCCATAACAATATACAAGTAGTTCAATGCTGTCAGTGTGGGATTTGGGGAGCAGGTTTAGTTTACTGTTGACAAATATAGTACTTGAGCTTGAACCATCCATCCTGGGATGGAACACGGTATAAAAGAAGGCTGATGACTAGAAGCTCTGAATAATTCATTGCCTGTGCTTTCTTTTCAGTAAGCTACTAAGTCCCATTTTAGATCAAACTTTCTGGTATGGCACAATGTTTTCATCTAGGATGACTGGAAACATTTTTGCTACTCTCTCAGTTTGAATTGAACTCTAAAGAGGAGTTCAAAGGGGCGGAATTGACAAGGATTTTTTCTCATAATAATCCTACCAGTATGAAATCAACATAGTTGGTCACAGGAGAAAGGAAATAAGCCTTGTTTTACAGCAAGGAGACTAGAAATGTTTTGTGTGTGTTTTTTTGTTTATTTTTTTTTTTCCATGCTCATCACAAGCATCACTGGGGTGAAACTGCATTGTATGGATGAGACAGAACTCTGACATTGCACAAATGTTTGCATCCTATGACAGTCAAATGCTCTTAACACACAACAAAGAGGTTTTTGTGTGAGCACATCATGGCGATAAACTCAAGCATGGAACCAGGTTATTTCAGAGAAGGAATATTTCTCATTAAAATATAGGGACAGACACATTAGGTTTGATCAGAAAAAATTATCAGACTGAAATAGCCCTTGAAGGACAATATCTGGCATGAAATATGTTTGCTTAAAGTACTGCAAGATTCATTATACTTGTTCAGTAAAATCATGCTTCTGTTTAAATAAAACTTAACTATATGGCAGAATGCTGTCAACTAAAATGATGGGATTTTTTTCTACTTGTTGCAGTCAAAATTACCTTGTGAAAGAAACTCAAAAGGCTGACATTAGTGAGAACACTCTCTAAAACTGATGCTGCATACAACTCTTAAAGGATATTTAGGAGGCTGGTCTACTGAAAAGCAGAAAGGCTTTAATTTATTTTCTAAAAATATCAGTAGTTAATTCTTTGTAAGATTCAACTCAACTTTTCAATTACTTTGAAAGCTTAAGAACTTTAACCAAGTTGCATACCAGTAATTCACAGGAAAAGGCAGAAAAAATATTATTAAATCCCTTCTATAAGACATTTTAAGTATAGTAGAGGTAAAATAAGGACTAAAATTATTGTAATTCTAACCCATATGAAAAATAAATAAATGATCTTTCGTAGAATAATAAACACAAACAGGAGTAATTAGCACCCTTTTTCTGTAAAAACAAAGGTATGATAGATGTACATTCAAAAGGAGGATGCATATTCTACCATTGCTTAGGGGCTGCCTGCTGTTTTTTGGGAACAAATCCATCGGATCATGAGTGAACAACTTGTCAGACTGTGAGGAAGGAAAAGGGCAGTTAACTTCAAACAGTAGGTCTCCTAGCCATTACCATGTGTTGTAGAGATGATAAATGTGTGATATTCCCATGCAAGCGTTGGGAACAGTGGAATGCAATTAGCAAATATCCATAAAACACTCCAGCAAAAACCCCATTCTGCACTTTTACACCTGTTGGATACTTTTGTACTGAAACTCATTTACCGCTAGAGTGTTGATCAGGCGCACAGCAGAGGTTTGGAAAATGTGTTTCTGTTATCTCCACATAAGCGAGGAGACCAAGCAAATGGGAGGAAGGCATCTGTGAAATACTCAGCATCTGCTGCCTTCCAGAACAACTGGTTGTTTTAAATTTTTGATAGACTTACTCTGTGCCCACATAATGATGTATGAATGATTAACCATGTATGAAAATATTTACCAGAGCACAATGAATCTCTGAAGAAAATGCAGAACTATTTCTAAAAGCCAGTTTTGCAAGTAAGCAAGTACAAACGATAGCCTTCAACGTTCCTCGTATACTATGGAATTCCACAACCTCTGCCCTTAAAATAGAAGACTAAGTGGCCTCTATTCTATGTGCATTTATTTCTGTTCACTGAATTCAACAGCAAAGCCTCAATAATAGAAGCCCACAACTAGCTAGGTCAGAATGAAAGGTACATCTGTAAGATGACAAATGCTTCAGCAGATCCTGGCTGCCTGCGTCCTATGCAAAGTGTGACAAGGCTAAGCCTGTCCCTCCTAGGCAAAATATTTAGTTGAAGATGGGTGACTAAAGGCGAGACAAATTTGTTCTCATTTATTTATAAATCACTCCTGTGTGCATCTTGACTTCTTATTTTGACCTTGACTGTCTGTACTTACATTTGCTTTCGATAACTTTTTCAGTATTCAAACAGGCACTCTACAACTGTTCATATGTTTGTATTCAACAGCTTTCACACAAAGCATCTTCAGTGAGACTTTTTAGAAAATAATGAAGCTGACATCTGTTATATTCTTGCCCTCAAGTTGAAAAATGGATTATTTTAGACCTGCTTACCATTTCACATATGACATGCTTGTGATTTTACAGCAACCATCATTTCAACCACTGTTTGGAAGCAGAAATTTGACCTTAATTGGCTCAAGCTGGAGAGATGAGTTCTACAGGCAGGAGATGAAATGAACTATTTATTATCTTCTATGGGTTGGGCACAGGGCGGTGTGTGTTAAGACTTTCGGACATAAAAGCTAGTCATAGTTAGAATGGAAACAGTAACCAAGAGGATGATTACTAATGCTCAGAATTCAGGTGATGACATTATCCTAGGGAAACTGGGAGAAATCTTGCCTTTTTAATATCAGTGGGAAAACTCCCCTTCTCCCCTCAGCTGCAATATGCTTGGGATTTCATCGGTTGCCTCCTGACAAAATGAGATATTTTTGTGTTCCCTAATTATGTTATCAGAAGCTCCTAGAATTATTTGTGTTATTTTTATTCTCAAACACTCTGGGAAAAAAAAAAAAAGCATTTGGATAATAGTGAGTAGAATTTGATTTTTTTTGCCCATCATGTATTTAAAAACTTTACCTGGAGTGAACAGCTGGGAATCCTAGCAACATTGTTTTAAAGATGCAATAAAATCCCCAAAGCCCAGAGTTTCATGCTCCCAGCTTCCCTTCCCTTAACTGCCCCCCAAAGCTCACTTGTTTATAACATGGCTATACTTTCTACTTTTTTACCCACCATCAAATAAAAAGGTGTTATAAATTTTATTGTAATGCTCCTAAACCTGACACTGCAATATGTAAGGCACCCTCATAGTACTCTACTTTATATATTATTTTTATGATGAGAATTAAGGACTTTATGAGGCTGTAATTTCTGACATTACCATCTCTTCCTAGGAACTCAGTGTTATCCCTGATACACTGAGAAGCCACAACTTTTCAAGGTCAACAGAATATCTTATATTAGGAAGGACATATTAAAAATGAACAAACAAACAAACAAACAAAAAACAGATCCATCCTCTGCCCTATTTGGAAATATTTTCATCATAAAAAGACAAACAAATAAAAGTGAAGATGGCGTGTATTTATGGACTCTAATCCAAGAAGACCAGAAGCAATGCTATGCCTAGATAGAGCTTCTCTGAAGCAGTAGGTCACCGAAGCTAATTTATGTTGAAAGGGGATAACAAAGACAGTGCTGTGGGATAGAGGGCCACCCAAAGCATGTGCCCCCCCCCCCCCCCCCCCNNNNTGGTTCGCCCCCCCCCCCCCCCAACCAGTATATGGAGCAGGTAGTATTAAGCAGATTGGAAATCTTCACCCATTCCCCTGATGTATCAGTTCAGCACTTGAACTCACAAAGTTCAAGTGCCTTAAACATTTTCCCACTTTTTCCTAGCTTTCCTGCATATTGCAGGATCCCCTATGAAAACAGGTTGTCAATAATAGAAACAGTAGCAATATTTAACTAAAATCTCATGCTATAAAGATCATTATTGTCTTGTAGTCTAACCTCATGGCAGTGGCTCAATTGGAAAACTACAATCAGTGCTTAAGTCTCCTAAAGATATAAAACTAAGTCCTTTTGATTTATAGAACTCATTTAGCCCATTTTTATATGTATGTTGAGCAATCAAACTGCTTAGATTTCAACACATCTTGCTATCAACACATCTTGATTGATATGTAACAGGACATAACAGAAACTGCTGTTTCTTTCAATGAATGCTACGCTTAAAAACATACCTATAAGTCAAACAACCAGCCTTCAGGTTCTTGCCACCTATTCATTCTATTTAAGGAAAATAATAATTTATACAACATGGAATTTACACTACTCAACAGATTCCTTCAGTTGCTCCAGGCTTGAACATTTTAACAGCAAAAACGTTGCAATTCCAATTGTGTGTACCTACATGTATGCATAAATAGAACAGGAGCTTCAGTCAGCACAGTTTTCCCTCTTAACCTTGCAGTCGAAAAACAAAAAACAAAAACCTGCTGCAGTGAAAAGGCAGTATTCAATAAATAGAAAATAATTCTACAATCTTTACTCACTCTAATAGTCACCATTCATTAAGGAAATGAGAGCTTGCTCATAAAGACTACTGGTAGGTTTTGATGAAGTAGTAATTTTCATTTGAAAAATGCAAAAGACTCAGTGAAGCTTCTGCAAAATAAAATTCTGCAGAATTGTTGAAATCAGTGTCTCTTTGGCTTTTTCTGATTGATTGGTTGGTTTAGTTTTTCGCTTGTTTGTTTGTTTTTTGGTGTTTTTTTTTATTAGAATTAAAAAGAATGCAAGGATATTTGAAGCAAATTGCAAATATTTCATAAAGCTTGCATGAAAAGTTATTTCTCATATTTAAGATCAGTGATTTTAATTTCTCATATTTCCCCTAGAGCTGTTTCCAGTTTGTTGTTTTCATTTGCTCAAATAGCAACAAAAATGAAAGACAGTGACACATTGACAACCAAACTTGTGTACTACACCTCTAAGTTTTGACATGTTAGAACACAGACCAATTGCCCTCTTACTGACAGATCAAATAATTTTGAGCAAGGTCTCCCACCACAAAAGGCCAAGTTGTGTTATTTCTTCATCAAAATTAAATTCTGAGGCAGATTTCTATACTGTATAAAAATAAAAATATAACATAAAGGCTATCCAAAGTGTACTTCTATTTGGCATAGAATTGCAGATAGGAAATACATTGCTCATATTCCATGAATTTCAGGAGCTCTTTCCAGACCCAGAGACACCTGTGGGCTGCTCAGCATACTCTGCCTATGGTGTACCAGCGAACAATAGATGCCCTAGTAAGTGTTTCAGCCCCACTGGACAGAAGAAAAATATTGTCTAATCTTTTATTCCATAAAGAAGGTTTCAGAATTCCTCTTTTCTAAGAGATACATTCAAAATGAGATTTGATACTTTTTTATTTGAAAAAAAAATCATCTCATCCTGGATACTTATATTTGTAAATATATAAAAGGCAAAATACAGCTTTAAATTAGGAGTTCAGTGTAGTTTTGCTTTGAATGAGGAAACTTTTTTAAAAGGGTATTTGCACTGCTGACACATCAACATTTATTACTGAAAATTCTAGGTGTAAAATCCCAGGACTAACACCTCATTTTTCTTGCATCCCCATGGTTGCCAGTCTGGAAATGAAAGCAGCTGGTTGGTTGTCCTTCCAAAGGATGTAGCTATTTTTGCATGCAACATGTATTTTATTTATTGTTCATGAGTATATTAAAAATCAGGTCTTGTGGATTCTAATACTGCAGGGAACTACTGTACTGACAGTCCTTGGGACCATGATCCTATGATATTCTGTTCTGTATATTATAAAGCAGTACCAGAAGGCGTTACGAAACACTTTAGAGATGAGAAATTATGGGTTATTCATCTCAGTGAATATTGAATTTTTGATTCAGTCTTATATATGGCATCCTCACTATTTATGACTTGCAGTAGACTGTCTACAACATGAAACCTAAGTTACTGCTGGGGTAATTGTGACACAAAGTTCTGGATATTTTAGTAAATATGCTATTTAATTTGTACTGTGACAAATCCGTGCAGAGTTTACTAAGGTCAGTAAACTGAGGTGTTTATCTGGACATAATCTACTTCTTGTTCCCCATTTAAATGAAAGCAACATTAAAAATTTCTATTCAACCATCACTAGTATAGATTAATCAATTCTTCTCTAATATTTAATACACAGATAAGGATAGAGGGTTAAAGTTCTAATGTTCGTTTTTTTTAATGATTTTTATGTTGTTTGCTTCTTTGTTTTTTAACAAAAGGACTTTCTCTTTGGCATGACTGCATTGTCAAATTAAAATCTAAATTAAAATAGCCTTTTTTGAGAAAACATTTTAACGATCTTTTTAATTAAAAAAAAGTCCTATCATATTAAAAATTAAGATATTTGACAGTTATTTTGATTTTGGCAACAGTAATGGTTCCTAAATGATCCCTCTTGCCGTGAATATCATTCAAAAGTAATTAAAAATATTACCAGTTGCAAAAACATTGTAATAAACTCCTTTTCTTCCTTAATGCAGACTAAAATTTGGGGCATCTTACCTTTGGGGAAATCAATAATCCTCTTATGGACCCTTCACAAAAGGGTCTGAGGAAGAATTCTGTCTTTTCACATCCTCTCTGGTGATGCTTGTACCATTGTGCATAGCCAGCATTCCTTCTCATTTATCTCTTACACAGTACAAGCAGTCCTTAAATCAATGGGATTTATGGCTCAGTGTAGACTTTCAAATATGGTGTCTAAGTCAGTCAATACAAAATGTAGTTCACCATCTTCTTTCCAAAAATAAATTCCTAGTTCTTTTCCCAATATTGAATAATCAAAAATATTCAGTTCTAAGTCTATAAACATTTGACTGTACAATTTTTTCACAGCGAGATGACATTCCACTGGTATCATTGAGCAAATGTGAAAATGGAGGAAGAAATATTGAACAGAAATGGCTTTCAATATTACTAATAACACAATCAAAGTAAAGATAGATCTTTTTAATAAAATGTCAGTATGAAACAATGACTACTGTTTGTTTGTTTTTCCTAAAGATGAAAAGTACTTGGATAAAGAGAAATCAGAAGTCTAAACCACAGACATCATCCTCAGTAAAGAACTGGTTTTCAGGAGAAAATAGACTATTATTGAGAAAACACCCCAACATTTCATACCACCTTTTATCTTTCACTTCTTCAAGATGCCATATATGATCTTTGAGGTCAAACCAGCCTGATCTAAAATACTTCCTAGTGCTTAGCAGAGGATAAAGTAGAGAGAGCAGATTCTTGCACATTCATAAACACCATCCTACTCAGAGACAAAGCAGAGCTCTGGACAAAGAGTAAAAATGCTGGAAACCTTCCTTAACTATCCAAGGATAAAAGCAAAGAAAGGAGACTATTAACCTAGTTTCCTCAGTCCACAAAACAAAACGAACTCCTGACATTGATTCTTTATTGCTCTAGCAAATTGAAAGAGCTATAATATTTCCTTTGGTTTTCAGATCCTGATAGCAAGAGTTAATGAATGTGAATGCATCCAATTTTGCCCACATGAAGGAATTTGAAAACACACATTTGCTTCATATATACTTCCACGTCAGACACCAGTTTGTCAGGAAGCCCCTCTGCTTCTACCTGTCACACAGCAATAAAATGTAATGGAATATTGGAGGGAAGGTTCAATCTCGATTACCATACCACTAATATATGCTGCTGACCTTGTGTACCAACCTAAGAAGTAGGAGGAACTACTTTTGGAGCAACCTTTGTAAAACATCTTTTTTTATGCCAATATTTTCTTCATTTTCTCAGACTAGGTTAGTGTGATTTATTTTTCATTTTAGTTTGCAACATTGACCACTGAAGAGTTTATATATGATTTTTGTGGTTAAAGACCTTAGCTACCATGCATAGTTTCTGTGAAGCAGAAATTCTATTTTTTGAATTGATTTCTATAATTTATTTTTATAAAGTAAGACTTGAAGAGTTAAATTAATAAACTTTTATAAATACTTGAAATGAATTAATCAAAGCTTAAATTTTACAATATGTAGATATATTTAAACTTAATTAATTAGGGAAAAGGGTGTCAAAAACCATTGAACTGGCTGAGTAAGATAAAATATATGATTCTCATTTTGATTCGTGTTACTGCTCACAGCAATTAGAAATTCTTTCTTTTTTTAGTTCAGGTTAAATTCAAAATCCCAGTTGGCATACCAATGCTTTTTTCATTTAAAACTGCATGATATAAAACAATGTGAGCTAGTGAAAGCAGGGATGCAAACCAACCAAACTGTCCTTGAGGTTAAGTGCAGAATTCCTCTCTATTCTTTATAGCTCATGGAGATGCCACAGAGGCAAGAAGTCGTTTCTATCTTGTGTTGTTATATGAGTGCAATTTTCCTCATGCTAACTGCCACAGTTAATGGCTAACATTTATAACCAAGCAGTTTATTCTGCAGCTGGAGAAGTAAATTCAGTCAAAAAAAAAAAAAAAAATCTGGATTTGTGCAGGAAGTGCTTAGCCAAGCCCCACACTTCACTTGGAGAGGTCCTCAAATGAGAAGCTGCTCAGGTGCATACAAATATTTGCCTACAGCAGTTGCTTGTCACTCTCAGGGGCTTAGCATGTAACTTATGCTTCTCCACATGGAGAGCATGTCATTCTCTGAGTGTTTGTAGTATCCTGGTGGAAAGGCTTAAAAATCTGCAAGCCTCACACCTCAGGAGTGCAGAAGTTTCAAAGGTTAAAAACAATGCAGATATGTGCAAAGTCAGGTCAAAGGAAGATAAGCTTTTATTTTGTTTAGGAAGGAGTGCTCAGAAAACCACTGCAGCGATATCGGTCTGATGTTTTATGGGCACTACAATACAAGTAGATGTAATGCATTCAGCATATCATATTGAGAAAATTCTGTTCAGAGAGCTTTTGAGTTCTGCTTTTCTGTGGAAGCATGAGAAAGTTAAAGCATGCAAACGGGCTGGTTTTCCATTCTCTCTCACTGAGATATTTTTCAAATGCACAACATGAATTATTTCATTCAAGACACAGAATCCTTTGCCCTAATTTTGTTAAGTCTTTAGATTGGGTCTCCTTTATTTACTTCAGCATTCTCTCTGTTTCTGGAAAAAAATATATTTTTTGCTATCTGATGAAATAAATGTTTAATCTTTGATTGCAACTAGGATGTTTCTACTGATTTATTTAATCATATTTGGACAGTAATAATCTTCTATAATATTTTAATTGGAAATAGATATTTTTAATATGTTTTAATGCTTTAAATTTGTAAATAGAGATTTGAAGAAGTCACAAAAAGAAAAAAAAGCGAATCACCTGCTTATTAAGAACATTAGTAAACATGAACCTGCCTCTGAAGTTATTCCCTGTATACAGAAAATCTTGTAGAGCTCTCATATTTCTCAGGGCTAGAAACAGAAACATCATGAGACCTATTTTAGGTCATTTGTTAAATGTTGTCACTTGTTCCAGCCATCCATAAAATACCCACCCATATGTGAATCCTTACATATTAATCGGATTGAATTATGCAGCCAGCTGTTACAACAGCCAGAAAAACACCTGTTCCTTTTAATGACTACTATCAATAATCTTCATTGGAATGTTTAGAGTAAAGTGAGAAGAAAAAAAAAAGAAAAAAAGAAAGAAAAGAGCTTTTTTGTTATATTTTCACTCCAGGTGAACTGGGGAGCAAGAGAAATCTGTTAAGAAACTAGTCCTACAGTATGTCTTAGTGAGATGGTGCAACTGAAGAGGCTCTTAGAAGGTCCAAGCAATTAAACTCCAAAACTTCTGAGAATAACTCCTTGCTAATTATCATTCACTGTGTTAAAGAAATATACTTTTTTCACCTCCACTAGAGTAAAATAAGAGGCAACAATGCTGTGAATTAGCTGAGAAGAAACATTTTCAGGTTTTGGTGCTCTAAGATTCCTGCAGCAATCATTTAAGAGCAAAGGAAAGATTAGGTTGCCATAAATTTTCATTTGTAGTTTTTCCTTTAGATTCGTTTACTTCTGAAACATTCCTGCATGCAACTACTACTTTCCATTCCACTTTTTTTGTTAGCACCTTATCTTTTAATGATTCTCTAAGTCTGTTCATTTTGAACGTATCTGGAGAGCTTATTGGCTCTGTAAGTAAACACTCAAGTGTAATCTGGCAGCCACGGGATTTTCTTGTCCACTGAATTCCTGTCACTATATTGTTTGCTTTCAGTTGATGCACCTTCATGGCCAGCCTAACAAAGACCTGGCCTATTTTAGGGCCAGGAAAGTTTTACCCTACAAGTAGATCATTAAAGTACAGTATGTTGAAAGCAAGAACTTATATATACAAGAGGTAATAATGAATTAACTGTCCTAACTTGTTGCTCATTCCTTTTGTCCCTTTTCTGCCTCATGAAATAAAAATATACCAAATTTCAAGCCCAGGAAGCAGTTTCTTAAGAGTTAAGGATTTCTTTTTGAGGCTGTCAGTTCTCCTGAAAATGTTACAGTCTATTAATTAGGCATGGTGGCTTTTTTCATCATTAACTTATCAGCTTTTACTGTCATTAACTATCAGCTCAGTACTGCTGTTTATGAAAGTGTTTGGTTGATTTGCATATATTCTGAATAAATGTTTTTGCACACCAGAGAAATACATACTCAATTTTCCCTTGCCTTTGGCAGACATAATCCCAGAAATGAAACCATTAAAAATGAACATATTTTCTAACACTTTATTACAATACATCAGGGCTTGCACTAAGGTATCTTTATTATTTTCTATCACGGCACTACTGAATGATGCTCATACACAACACACTTAGAAAACAAAATGTCTAATCCACATTAGTGCAGCAGACTTATAGTATAGCACAAAGGTCACTGCATACTTCAGAACTGCAAAATTTATATCTTACAGCTCCCAGAAGAAACACTTTTTTTCATTGGCTACTGACAGCAATACTTCAAACAAAGTGAGATAATTTAATCTCAGAATATCATCAAATTAAGTGAACCAACAATCGTAACAGCATTTGTTAAGGAACATATTTGTGTCAGTTTTCCAAGAAGAAAAGAGATGTTAATTCCTGGAATAGTAGCTTTAACTAGAGGATAAAAACATATAGTGTTTTACAGTTCTAAATTCCACGGGTTTTGTTTGTTCAAACACTCTGGCATACTGATAGTAGTAAAATGGAAGACAGGACTTCTGGGATTTCTGGTTTTGTTTCTGACACCTATATCCTCAGAAATAGTGGTTGTTCTGAAAGTAATGCCTCCAATTTATTTCCATGGAAACTACAACAAGGAACGCGATAACATTACTTGATAGAGTAAAATTTCAGCTATAGTATACTACTTTTCAACGTAGTCACCACCATTAGCTATGTATCATTACCAGCAATGGATAAGAGCCTGCATATCATGCCCATAAAAATCTGCCCAATTGGAAGTGACCTACTGTCACTGTTGCCACTGCTGAAATGCACCACCCACTGCCTCACTGTGCTCACATCCTCTGATTTGTCACCATAAACATTCAGCCAGCATTGATGAATGTCAATGAGAGCAATTTTTTCTGCCTAGAGGAATTCAGAGAGACACTACTTCTTCATATGTACTTCCATGTCAGATGCCATTTTGTCAGACTGCCCCTCTGCTGCTGCCTGTCATGTGGCAACAAAATTGAATGAAATGTTGGTGGGAAGATTCAGCTTTTACTGCCATATCACCAATATCCATCTCTGATGTTCTGAGCCAACATCATGAAATAGAAGGCATTACTTTTGGATTAGCAATCATATTACCCTTCCCCAACATCTCTTCTTCCTCAAATACCCTTCCCTCTAAAGACTGTAAAAATTTTTAAGGTCACGAGTTGTAGTGATTGGCTTATTCTTGCATGACTTTTCAGATGAACTCACAAAGATGCTTCTCCCAACTACAACTTATAGTTTTGGTTAGATGCTACTAAACAGAATGTCTGAGAAGGTTGCCCGGTCAGTGATAGTTTTTATAGTCATCTATAGAGGAAAAAAAAATTAATCTGTGAGGTGTAATTAAGATGTAGGTAATTAATTTACCTAACAACTAGAGTACGTTGTTAGGTAAAATCTAGGAGTGTTAATGGTGCATGGCATAGTCCAAAATACATATCTAGAATGCTGGACTCTTAAAATTTCACTTTGGTTTAATGTAGTTTCTTGATTTCTACAAACTTAGCCTAATTATTTTGCTCTTTTGCTGAGACATATAGCATTCTTCAAGCAAGTGTAATAGGTTATAATGTATGTATGAAAATGCAAGTTGGATGTTGCCATCTCAGATTTCTCGTGCTTTAATAAGTTAGTTATTCATGGGGAAAAGGAAGGGGGAAGGCCGTGCTGCAGACATTGCTTTTCTTTTGTTAAAACTGCATAAATAAAAAGAGGTTTCCTTTTCTTTTTCCTTTTTTTTTTTTAATTCACTTAGTGAAAGAAAAAGAGAATGAAATACTCTTCCCACCCAGTCAAGAAGTAGAAAGATGTTATTGAAGTGATATTTACATTCACATGAATATAGCAGCATAAGATGTTTTAGTCGGAGAGGTTTACCCATCAGGACTATTAGCCCACCAGGGCTCATCCATGTTAAGTATTCCATTTCTTTAGAACAGCATCTAATTGTTTCTTGAACGATCCTTGTGTTTTGCCTCAGCAATAGTGCTTGATAGGCCATTCCATATGTTTATTATGTGCTAAGCGAAAAAAAATCGTTCTAACATCTGTTGGAAGTTAGTGTCTCTCATTTCCATTTATATATCTTGAAATTCATACTGGGTGGGAAACGGTGATTCATCCTGACATTTTGCACTCTCACTGGATTTCAACCATCTTCTGCAAAG
This sequence comes from Odontophorus gujanensis, assembly GCA_013399175.1. Lineage (NCBI taxonomy): Eukaryota > Metazoa > Chordata > Aves > Galliformes > Odontophoridae > Odontophorus > Odontophorus gujanensis. Next base: position 168,760 of record VXAB01011889.1, read on the forward strand.
ATCCTCTAAACTTCATTCTATCACATGTGATGTTCATAACTGTTTCTATGTATTTCTTCCAATACTTTTCTTATTTTGGTGCTAATACATGAATTTTGCCAACATAATCGTTATGAAGAGAACTTTCAAGTAAATGTTATTGGCTTGATCTCCTGCTGATGCAAATCAATATTAAACTGAAATTAATCGAGTGTGATGGTTTGTATCTGATTAGACTTGGCCTCAAAAATAAAATAATGCATAACCACAGGAGCTTGAAAATTCAGGTTTAAAGATGTTGTATTATCTCATAAACTTTATGAATAGCAAAGTTCTTCATACAGGAATCTGTGGTACAGTATGCATTATGTCTGCAAGAATAAGAATTAAAATCAACTGAACTGGAATGGAAGAGACAGCTTGATCTCTTTCTTGAATTCTTCTGTATGAATGATGACTTTTAAAACAAATAGGTATAGTTTTATAATATAAAATAAATCATTATAATATAAAGTAAATTGAAAATAAAAAGCTTTACAATGTACAAATAAATCCTCCAGAGAGATGCATGATTCAATGCTGCTGTTCATTCCTGGTGAATGTTCAAATGACGTTTTCTCTTAGTATCCTCAGAATTTATTTATAATAAGCAACAGTCAGGAACTTAAACTGCATGCTCTAGAGTCCCATTTTCTCCTCTTAACTTCATTTCTCCTCTTAATCTGAGTCTGAATCCTGTATCTATCCTTGTGCTGGAGATGCTTTAAAGAAAAGAAGTGAGATCTGGCTATTAATACCACTTTTTTTTCATTGTTTCTTCTAAAATATGACCACAAGCACTTCCAGGATTCGTAAGGTCAGCTCATCTCTGCCCAGCATGCTGCATCAGGAATGTTTTCACAGGAGGGGCTGTACATTTTGCAATAAGCAAGGAAAGGAATCCCAATTCTCCACTACCTTACTGGAATTAAAAAGCAAGTTGCCAATGATTCTTTCACTTTTTAGGACTATGAGTCATGGCAAGAAAAACTTGATTTATATTTTTTCCACCAAGATTTCGAAGATGATTTATTTTTTAAGTAGCAGAAAAAAGTGCAGAGTGCTTTTATCTTCTCTGCTATGTACTCTTATACATACAAATATGTGTACATGCATGCGCATGCATTTGTATTTACACATATGATGCAAGCTGCAGTGAATTTATATTTCATTAGTCCTAGGAAATTCTGAGAGTCAGAGGGACTCAGCTGGGAAACCAGCCTGCTTATCTTGTTGCTGATGGAGATATGCTTATTTCTGCATGCAGTTCTGCATGTGTATTCTCTAAACATTGCTGACTTTTTATATCTGCTGTGGCCCAAAATTCCGAGCCTACATTTTCTTAGATCTCATTTGTTAAAATATAAAGTTTCTAAATAACAGCAAAATGGTTGCCTTGCAGCATAATATTATCTTTGTGATTTGTGCCAAATAGATGCACTGAACTCCCAAGTCAAGTCATTCATGTTTAAGGTATTTTTTCAGCAAATTCAGTCTCAGCTTCTAAGTCTTGTAATACGATCTTTTCACATACCATCAGACAAAACAAATTATGTGAAGATATCAAAGTCATAGAATTGTTTGTGTTGGAAGGGACTTAAAAGATCATCTACAGCCAACACTCCTACTGTGCACCAGGCTGCCACCTACCAGCTCAGCTGGCCAGGGCCCAACCCACCCTGGACTTGAGTGCCTCCAGGGATGGGGCACCCACAGCTTCAAACATTTATTTTTGCAGATGTTATCATTTGAGATGATAGATGTATTAAATCTTAGTATAACTGCAAAGTTATTCCACAATTTTATTTTATTTTCTTTAATATTTCATTGAAATTCCAGAATTCTATCAGTTAAGAAAGTCCATTCTCTGTTTTATTGCAAAGAGTTTGACACTGTCCCACATGACATCCTGGTAGTCAAACTGGAGAAATATGGATTTGATGGATGGACCAGATTCTATGATTTTATAACAAAATATGATATGCATGCCGCATTTCAAATTGTCTGATGTCAGTACAAAATGTAAAGGGTTGATTTTCTAAAGTGGCCACCTTAGCTGAAATAACACAAGAAGCATAAAAGAGTTTTCTATGGGATGTACAGTTCTCTTGAAATTTGAACATGCACGCATTCTAGTGTCAGGACAGGTCTTTCTTAATTACAGCAACATTGGCTGGCATTTATTTCTCTTTTTAACCTCAGTCATGAGACTGCACCATTGCAAGTTCTCTGACTTAGATTTTTTTATTGTCAAAGAATGTCACATATTACTGTTTGATGACACAGATGCTCAAGGCTTTGTGAAACACAGTGCTAAGTGCCCTATTTCATGTGTGGTCATCTGTATGCTCTGCCTGTTCTTAAACTATGTAATTAACTTTTGGGGGGAAGCCATTGCATTGTTATATGGCATAATACTGTGATAACTTTTTGCAGCTGTTGCTGTCAAAGAAAGAGCACGGTGCTGTCAAATTTAAGTGTCTGTCTAGACTTCCAAAGCTCAACTTGTTTCATGTCAGAACAAACTTACTGCTCAGCCTCATTTATATCACTAGATTACTTGTTTCCTAGAGGCCACAGCTGTTATTCAAACATCGAGGTAGTTTAACATTTGGTAAAGTACAATTATTTTCCTATAAATATTATTCCCTAGCAAGAGGGGGAAAGTGTTCATTGATTCATTCACTGCAAAAGTCATCCTAATTAATCTATTTATATGTAGTTTTACAGCCCCGTGCATCTTATATTTCAATGTTAAAAAAAGGCCAAAAAAATAACAAAAAAAAGACAAAATTTAGATAGGACAAAGCTGCTGTACAGACCAGATAAGCTGTTAGACCTGTCCCAGAGACATGTATAATGCCTTTCTTTTCCCCAGCTACAGCCCAAAAACAAATGAGACAAGTGAGAGTGCCTAAAGAGACTATAAAGCCTATAGTCAAAACCTTCTTTCACATCTTCTCAACTTGAAATAGTCCTCATTAGATTTTGGAATTACGTGGGATACTAAGCTGTTGTGTGGGTAACATATTACAGTTTTCCAGTTTATGAGGCAATCTGATGAATCCTATTGAACAGATCTTTCAATGTGTTTTTTGTTTTGTTGGTGGTGTTTTGTTTGTTTTTTTTCCTTTTTCCCCAGGAGAAAAGAGCATATTACCTACAGTATAGCAGGTAGGAAAGAAAAACAGAGCTCATTCTCCAGTTCAACCTTCATCTGAACTGAAGGAACATCCATTTTTCATGTTTGTAGCATGAAGGAATAATTCAATAATTTTTTACACCATCATTGCTAACAGGAAGACTATGCCTGTTTTTTTCTTTAGATTCCAGAATGATTTCATGCCTGGAAAAATGGGAGGAAATGAAACTAGAATTTCATTTAAATAATAATAATAATAATAATAAAGATAAGGATACTTAGATCAGGAACAGATATTGTTGATTATGATGTGAATCACACTGACACAAAAGAAGTCTAATTTGAATATATAATACTTGTGCAAAGTTGCTAAGATATATGGTTGCTGGCAGGGTAATTGTCTGGATCTATTAAATTACCCAAAGACTAATTATTTGATGAATTAACCCAAAGATAAATTATCTAATGAATTACAAAACCACATTCAAAAAAAAAAAAAACAAATAAAAAAGCTAAGTGATCATTAAAGCCTTTCAAGTACCAAAAATAAAAACCCTGACTTGCCTCTTTAAAGCTCTTAAAGCTCTTAACCATATTAGTCAGCACTGCTTGCTTGTAAATGCATTTTCCCCTATACCAACCTGTGAGAACACAGACATGAAGGAGGAAAACATCATAGCAGCTCCTGACTTCTGTGGTTTCTAAACAATTTCATAGTACAGTAGGCAAAAAACTGCCCTGACTAGAAACACTGAGAGATTAAAAGGAATACAGGGGACAATTATATAAGATGCAATCAAACAACTACCCTGGTTTTCCAGTTAAGATGTGACAGCAAGATGACAGCAAGAAGGTAGCATTTTTTTCTGATGCTAGCTGGTTTTGACATCCTTGGTGCTTTTAATAGTTTTCTGCTTGGCAGAAGCAGCTAACCATAATACAGTATTGTTCAACGGAAAACATAATTAATGCATGGAAATATATATGAACAAAAATAGAGCTGAGAATAACTTTCGTTCTGCACTAGCCTGACATTTTCATTTCTTTTCATTTCCTATCCTCTTGTTCCCCTTGTTGTTCTTATACAGCAGTGAAAGAGAGCAAAGAGGTTGAGACAGAATTGAGGTTGAGGTAGAATTTTTAACTTTCCATCAGGGGAAACTGGGCTGGACAAAAGACTGTCTCTGCATGGGCCACAGGCTGAGAACTATAGGCACANTGTTTTGTTTGTTTTTTTTCCTTTTTCCCCAGGAGAAAAGAGCATATTACCTCTACAGTATAGCAGGTAGGAAAGAAAAACAGAGCTCATTCTCCAGTTCAACCTTCATCTGAACTGAAGGAACATCCATTTTTCATGTTTGTAGCATGAAGGAATAATTCAATAATTTTTTACACCATCATTGCTAACAGGAAGACTATGCCTGTTTTTTTCTTTAGATTCCAGAATGATTTCATGCCTGGAAAAATGGGAGGAAATGAAACTAGAATTTCATTTAAATAATAATAATAATAATAATAAAGATAAGGATACTTAGATCAGGAACAGATATTGTTGATTATGATGTGNAAAGCTAAGTGATCATTAAAGCCTTTCAAGTACCAAAAATAAACACCCTGACTTGCCTCTTTAAAGCTCTTAAAGCTCTTAACCATATTAGTCAGCACTGCTTGCTTGTAAATGCATTTTCCCCTATACCAACCTGTGAGAACACAGACATGAAGGAGGAAAACATCATAGCAGCTCCTGACTTCTGTGGTTTCTAAACAATTTCATAGTACAGTAGGCAAAAAACTGCCCTGACTAGAAACACTGAGAGATTAAAAGGAATACAGGGGACAATTATATAAGATGCAATCAAACAACTACCCTGGTTTTCCAGTTAAGATGTGACAGCAAGATGACAGCAAGAAGGTAGCATTTTTTTCTGATGCTAGCTGGTTTTGACATCCTTGGTGCTTTTAATAGTTTTCTGCTTGGCAGAAGCAGCTAACCATAATACAGTATTGTTCAACGGAAAACATAATTAATGCATGGAAATATATATGAACAAAAATAGAGCTGAGAATAACTTTCGTTCTGCACTAGCCTGACATTTTCATTTCTTTTCATTTCCTATCCTCTTGTTCCCCTTGTTGTTCTTATACAGCAGTGAAAGAGAGCAAAGAGGTTGAGACAGAATTGAGGTTGAGGTAGAATTTTTAACTTTCCATCAGGGGAAACTGGGCTGGACAAAAGACTGTCTCTGCATGGGCCACAGGCTGAGAACTATAGGCACAAAGCAGTCTGTATTGCAGAACTAAACCATTTGGGTTAGAAATGATTGACAAATTACTTTCCTTGCAAGGTTAATCATTTTTTGAAGCATTTTAAGATAATTTTGAAATCATATTTCATTCTTTTCTCTGTTTTACAAAATGGATGGTATTTGTTGCCATGTCTACTGCTTATTTTAATGCCTTCCGTACAAAGAGTACCATTATAAATGACCATGTCAAAATTATCCTCTAATATAATGAAATTCTCCTGTTAGCAATTGTACAGACCATCTACCCTCTCGATCAAAATCTCATTTATGTTTGTGCAGCATCTCTGTGGCAACTACAAGAAAGACTTGTTGGAAAGTATCTTGGCAGCCTTTTTTCTCACTGTAGTGTTTTAAAAAACCTTCTAAAACACCAGTGTTTTAGAAGAAACTAGATGAATGAGCAGCCAGTATAATGTGGCATTCAATAAACTTCATCCTAAGATGATTCCTATAGCTCTACTGCAGAGATGAGTGTGGTGGGACAAACAAACAAATAAATACAAGAAAAACTAAAACCATCAAGCAGTTTTCAACAAGAGTAGATGAAATGCAGAACTTCCCATTCATTGCTGTGTTTTGGCCATTATCATTAATAACTACATTATAAATTCAGAAACAAGGCTATCAACAGCAGTTTCTGGGTCTTTTCAGAAGAATATGTAGATTTGTGCTATATATAATATTTCAGTAAGTACTTTTTTTTTCAGTAGATTCACTTGTGAGCAATATGGTCTATAACTAAACATAGCAAATAATAGCTATCCTGTATTTACAATGCCCTGCTGGAAGAATCACTTATTTTCACTCTTCTTCTCCATGTGAAAAATCATTAATTTTGCAGAGAACAGTTGGCATTTTCACAGCAGTGACTATTTTTCACTTGAAGAGAATAGAGAAAAAATCACTATATATTTTCCTTGTGTGGAAAGCATAAAAAGCATGAAGCAGATCCAGTGGTTTCATTTTTCACATGACAAGCGATAATGTGATTTTCACTGGTCTTCCAAAAGAACGCTTTCACCACCCTTACTGTAAAATGGCCTCAAGATTTTTCTAGGTTTTATATCTACCCCACAGTAAAAGAGTTAAACTGTATTTTTGAAGAGTCTTACTTTTGATGCTCAGTTATGTTTAAAAGCATTTTACTGACATATCCCATATACATTCATAGTTCATTTATACTGTGTTTTACAGTGTAACAGCAGTAACACCTGTTTTCCAGTTTGAAAAATACTGCTGGAATTTATATACATCAAAGATGAAATCAAAAACCTCCAAAAGGTACACTACTATCAGAATTTGTTCACACTTATCAGCATTGCAGGAAAATACATTTTTGTTGCTGTTTTTTAACAGAACTTCCTGACATATCAGCGTTGCAGGAAAATACATTTTTTTGCTGTTTCTTAACAGAACCTCCTGTTTAAATATAAGCAATCTTTATCCAGAGAAAGTTGTATCAGGTTTCTCAGTTCTGTATCTTCTATGTCAATAGGAGCAATGACTTTAATAGTGCAGGACTAGACCCTAAGTGATTTCTGGGCTGACTGCCATTTTCTGAATGCTGGTAGGCTGCTCTTGTCCTTGCAAGTTATGTTTCTAATATTCATTACAAAATGAATATCCAACTGTAGAAATTGATTAGTGATTTCCCATATGATCATGTTAGGCAAAAATAAGATCTTGCAAAGCTCTCTTAGTGAAAACAGTTAACAGGAAAAAATTATTTTGAACTATTGAAATTCAAAACTGAAATAATATACTAAATCAATACCTTTCTCTCTTAAATATCTATTTCAGAATATACACCTTTACAATCTTTCTATATACCTTACTATATTGAGTGTATTAATCTAAATTAAATAGGCAAGGATATAATGACTACAGTAGAAGCTGACTGGAGGCTGAAAAGGAAGAGAAGTTGTGTTAAGCCACCATACTTACAAGACTTACAAAACATGCACCAAGTGATGGCAGCCAGTGTTGCATGATGGTGCAGATATTCAGATATTACTGACGCTATAAAATCATAGAATCATAGAATTGCTCAGGTTGGAAATCACCTTCAAGATCATCAAGTCTAACTGCAACCTAACCATACTATCCTAACTCTAAAAACCTGCTGGTAAATCATGTCCTTGAGGACCACATCTGGATGATTTTTAAACACATTCAGGGATGGTTACTCAACCACTTCCCTAGGAAGCCTATTCCAGTGCTTAACAACCCTTTATGTAAAGAAGTTTTTCCTTACATCCAACCAGAACCTCCTCTGGCACAACTTGAAGCCATTTTGCCTTGCCCTGTCATCAGTGAGAAGAGACCAACTCCGCTCTCACTGCAGTTACCTTTTGGGTATTTGAAGAGAGCAATAAGGTCTCCCCTCAGCCTCCTCTTCCACAGACTAAACAGCCCCTGTTCCTTTGGTCACTCCTCATAGAGCATATTCTCCAAGCTTTTCACAAGCCTTGATGTCCTTCTTTAGACCTGCTCCAGCACCTCAATGTCCTTTCTGTATTGAGGCGCCCAAGCTATACACCGTACTCAAAGTGGGGCCTTGCCAGCACCAAATACAGGGGAAGGATCACTGCCCTAGTCCTGCTCACCACACCATTCCAAATACAGGCCAGGATACCATTGGCCTTCTTGGCCATCTGGGCTCACTGCTGGCTTATGTCCACCAGCACACCAAGGTCCCTTCCCATCAGGCAGCTTTCTAGCCACTTCACCCTAGGCCTGTAGGGTTACCTGTGTAGTTGTGACCAAAACACAGTACCTGACACTTGGCCATACAGTTTACCTTGGCCCATCAATCCAGTCTATCCAGGTCCCTCTATAGCACGTTTCTATCCTCCAGCAGGTCAACATTCCCTCCTAACTTGGTGTTGTCTGCAAACTTGCTGAAGGTGTACTCGATTTCCTCATCAAGATAATTGATTAAGATGTTAAATAGGAGTGGCCCCATGAGTGGGCCCTGAGGGAAACCTCTTGTGACTGGCTGACAATTGGGTTTAGCTCCATTCACCACAAAATTTTGGCCCGGTCATCCAGCCAGTGTTTCACCCAGCAAAGTGTATGCCTATCCAAATCATGGGTAACCAGCTTCTCCATGAGGATGCTGTGGGGGACAGTGTCAAAGACTTTACTGAAGTCCTGGTAGACCACATTGACAGCCTTACCTTCATCCACTAAGCAGGTCACCTTGTCATAAAATGAAATCAGGTTTGCCAAACAGGATCTACCATTCATGAACCCATGCTGACTAGGCCTGATCCCTTGGTTGACCTTTAATTGATCCATTATGGCTCCTGAGATTAACTGTCCCATAACCTTCCCTGGCACCGAGATGAGACCAGTAGGTCTGTAGCTACCAGAATCATCTTTCCAGACCTTTTTGAATATGGGCATCACATTTGCCATCCTCCAGTCCACTGGGATGTCCCCAGTTAGCCAGGACTGTTGAAAGATGATGGAGAGTGGCTTGATAACCACATCCACCAACTCCCTCAGCACCCTAGGACACAGTGGATGCAGTCCATCTGGCCCCATGGGCTTGTGAGCATCCAGCTCTCAGAGCAGGTCCAAAAACATCTAATCATGGACTAAGCAGGACCTATTCTGTTCTTCATCCCTATCTTCCAGCACAAGGTGTTGTGTGCCCAGGGAGCAACTAGACTTACTATTAAAGTCTGATGCAAAAAAAAGTAGTAAGTACTTCAGCCTTTACTGTTACAAACAAACTAAAGCTTTAACTTTTTTTCCACAAGACACTTAAGGAATTAAGGTTTTAGAAACATAACACAATGGAGAATATGATTTAGTCTTCCAAGTTCCTCTGTGTGTATATTCTACAATAGGCTTTTAACTGCATCATGGATTCATAGAATGGCTTAGGTTGAAGGGGGCCATATAATTTCAATGCCCCTGCCTTTGATAGGGTTGCCACCCACTAGATCAGCTTGCCCAGAATCCCATCCAACCAGGCCTTGAAAGCCACCAGAGATGGGCCATCCCCAACCTCCCTGGACAACACATCCCAGCATCTTACCACCCTCTGAGTAAAAAAAATATATTCCTAACATCTGACCTAAATCTCCCCTTTTCTAAAGTAATTTCTCGTTGTCCTATCACTATCAGAAAAGTCAGTAAAATGCCAGTTTCTGTCCTACTTATAAGTTCCCCTCAAATATGGAAGGCCGCAATGAGGTCTCCATATGACCTTCTCTTCTCCAGACTGAACAAGTCCAATTCTCTCAGCTTATCTTCATAGGAGAGGTACTCTAGTCTTTTTATTATCTTCATTGCCCTCTTCTGGAACCACTCTAACATCTCTTAATTCCCCGTGCTCTGGGGACAGTCCAGTATTCCAGATGGGGCTTCATGAGAGCAGAGTCAGGAGGGCCAATCCCCTCCCTCTCCCTACTGACCACCCCTCCTTTGATGCAGCCCAGGATACCATTGGACTTCTGAGCTACAAACACACACTGCTGGCTCATGTCCATCCTTTTTTCCATCTTTTCAGGGCTGCTCTCAGTGAGTTCTTCTCCCAGTCAATACTCATATCTTGGATTGCCTCAACCCAGGTACAATACCTTGCACTTGGCCTTGTTAAACTTTATCTTCTCATGTGCCTCTGTTTGATCTTGTCCAGGTGTCCTTCCCTTCTAGGGTGTCAACTGAACTATTCAACTTGGTGTAATCAACTGGATGTTTAGCCAATTCTCTGCAGAACATTATAATTATCAGCAAATAAAAAAAAAGAAACAGCACTGTCAAGACAGTTGCAAAAACAAGGTTAAATCTAAGCCTACTTTACTCTAAGTCCCCATTTTAGCAGTGACTAATTTTAACATAGGCTTTTTGTCGTAAAAAGAATTGATTGAAAATAAATCTGCATAGTTCCTCATTTCATATTTAACAGGAAAATAAACAAACAAAACAAAAAAAAAAAGGATTCTTTAAATACTTAAAATGACTATATATTGATAGATAATAGTTTCTTCCTTGATCAGTCTAGTCCAGTATTTCAAAAATTGTTACTAACTTGTAGAATGTAGCTGATAGTATATTTAATTGTTTCTATTTCATACATCGGTAAAACTCTGCTCAACTGGAAAAGGTCGTAAGTTGAAAATACAGTTCAAGAATATATATGTCTTCATATTTTCTTCTGCAACATCTAACTCAATTGCTTTTAATCGCAGATAAATCAAGCATTTTTTATGAAAGTTTGAAACAAGTCAACTGAAATATCAAGCTATTCAGCTCATACTTCTTTGGATGTGATGAAGTTCATATAACTAAAAAAAACATTTAAAGCTTTGCATAATGTTTATAGAGGGGATCTTTCCTCTGTATCTTTTGCTGTTCAAGTAGTTTTGAATGCAGGGATGTTACACGGTCTTCACTGTGAGATTGTTGGTCTTAGCAGGCAGTCTTTTTTATGTGTTGGATAACTCATAAAATCTAGGTGTTGTCTTTAGAATGTTACTACTTTCATCAAAATCTTGATTGAAAATCTTTAGATTTATTTTCTGAACTGCATGGCTTGAATTCCTGGTTGTGGCTGGATTCAAAAAATGTATACTGTTCAAAAACCATACTCATATTATTTAGAGTTCTGCATTATTTCACAGGTAAAATAAGTGTGTCTTTCTTAACCCTGCTCATTTCAGACAGTTCATTTCATAGAAAGGCTTATCATTGTAGTGTGCTGAGTCACACTATAAACATAGTCTTACAGACACCTTTTTCTGAAACTCTGGGAGACAGAGCAGTGCAAGTATTTTGTCTCAGTGGAAATTATGGAACTGCAGGTAAGGAGGAGCATGAGCAGATTCAAAGCAAAAGCGTGGATATGATTAGATTCCAGCACTCAGCCCCATAACCCCTTTACAAACAGTGAAAGACATCTCTTGTATTTGCATTGTACTGTGGTGTTTAGACCACAGTAGTGGAAATCCTAAATCATTAAATCTAGTGTCACCAGAGAGAGAAGAGTGATATATGTTTCCTGCCCCTGGTAATCTGAACTCCACACTTGTCTTAAGGCCTCAATGGAGAATTATTCTTTCCAACCCGGAATGTTTTTGCAATACTAAAAATATTTTCTGATGATTCTGAATCTGAATCTAAAAACAATATTGAAACCCCTTGCAAGTTCATAATAAGGGAGATAAAGTCAATTTATAATTAAACCAAGGGTTTGTTTTTTTATTTCAGCTTGCAATTAATTTTTCTGGTAAATTTAGATTACATTTCCAAAGAAAACAGAATAATTCACCTACAAAATGTGAATAGGTTCCAAAAGTTCTGAGACTTTTAACCTTCCTTTCCCCCAAAATGGTAAGAAAAATTTCTTCATGTCAACTGCTGTTCAAAATTTTCTCATTTTAGATTAATTTATTTTCAGAGGAGAAAAACGCTTTCTCAAAAGTCTCTGACCTGTTCTATCTCAGATTTTCTCACCTGTTATCTTGAGATAATGGAAATACAATAAGAATATAGCAGCTATTATATGTCACCTAGTTATTGATGCTTGAGGAAAAAATAAGAAAAAAAAT
>VXAB01011890.1:0-46201 GCA_013399175.1 Odontophorus gujanensis
ATATATATTTATATATATAGTATTAGAAGACATTTTCTGAAGAGATAAGTCAGAAATTTAATCATATTATATACAGGTTGTGGATCTAAGATGATACAAAACAAACAACATTGGAGAAAAGGAGTTTCAAAATAAATAATTTTGGTTTTTTTGTAACTGTAAGTGAGGATGTATTAATTAAGCACCAGTCAATTCTGCCTTTAAAATCATCACTTCTTTCTTCCTCTCAGTAATTCTAGCCATCCTGGATATTAGACATAATTCTGCCTCTCTTTGAGATATACAGCCTGATGACTTTAAAGCATTTTTAACATTGTCCTGTCTGTCCAGAGGTCCTTGGCAAAGTCTATTATTCCAACTACAAATATAAATATATATGTATATAACTTCTTCTCTAGCTCTGTGCTGGCAGTATATTCTTCCATCACAAATGCCTTGTCTTTGACTATATGTTATTTGTGTGGATAGCCCAAGCTGTCTCCTATCTTAAATTACAGAATACATACCATTCTGCTTTAATGAGTGCATCAGTTGTCCACTCATCTTGTTTATCAGTTCTAATAGGACTTTCTCCCATGCTGATCTATCCACAAGGGATACATCCTCAACCAAAATGGTATAACACGTTTATAACTTGTTCATTCATAATCCTCAAAATTAAATTCAACACATTCTGGAATATTCAATAACTGGTAGCCAGGTGTTATAATTCAAGTTGTATCAATTATGATGTTACTCAGATGACTACATCAATTACATCAATCATGATTAATTAAATCCTCTAGTGAGTTTAGCATCTTAACTACATCTTATTTACTTTAAAGGCCTATTTGTTGGTGAGGGAAAGGGATTACTATTGCCTTTCTCTTGCACTTGCTGTTTAGCATGCACCATGGTGAAGTTCTGTTCTCAGCTGAAAACTCCAGGTAGCAAAATTTTAGCCAAATACAGTCTAATCATTTTAATTCAGAACAAATGACCTATACTTAATAACAAATAGACGCTTTACAATTTTCTTTTGAAAGTCATAGAACTGTTTTTTCTAGTTCAAAGGGTTTCCAAAAGACAAAATGATTAACTCCTGTAGTCTGATGTAGTCATTTCTTGGCAGTCTGACACAAAAGTATGGTTGCTCTGGGTGATTTTGATGATGTAAGGGATGTAACTGCTCATAGAAACTTTTGTATTTATGCAGTAATACAGCTAAATTAAATTTCAAGAGTAAAAAATGCTTCCATAATATTAATTGATAATACTGATAGATTAAAAAAAATACATTAACAATCAAATCCTAGGTTAAGATCAATACGTTTCATACTCATAGGCTGTTTCTTCAGAAAGTGTTCAACACTTCAAAATTATCATTAAATTTCTCAACGTACTAGCCAGATATAATAACATGCAGAAGTATTTATTCTAAAGGCAACAGGTCAGCCTCAGAGAACAGACTTCGTAATGGATTGCCAGTGTACTTCAGCAGATAGATTTTCAAACCTCCTGAGGACAGCCCAGTTTTCTCACACTGGAAGCCACACCTTTGGAGGAAGCTGATGGTCCAACCATGCATCTGTATTTACTTACTGCAGGACCAACACCCACAGTGACTATACTATTCAGTGCAATAAACCTAATCTTATTTTCCTCTAAAAGTACAGCTTTCATTAGGACCCTCCTGACAGAATTGACTGTTCTTCTCCTTGCCTTATTTAACAGCAAAAATTTCCTACTGACATCAGTTACACAGAATCAGCTGTTTCATTTCCATCCTGCGGATATCACTCAACAGCTCTACTCTTACACTCAAGAGCTTCCACACTAAGGCAAAATTCTGAGCAGATACTCCAATTCACTGAGTCACACTGACAGGAAAACTGTTGTCATGAATAAACATAACTGGGTTTTCTTTATTTTCATATAAAGAAAATTTTCCTTTTATGCACGTAAATACTGTATCTCAAGAATGAGAAAAACTAGAACAGTTAGAAGAGAGGAAGTATTTTTATTTCTGTGAAGCCTAAGGTTTTTCTTAAAAAGTTAAAAGCTACTGAGTAAACTGTGAATGGAAAGAGTACAAAGAGTTGAAATATTTCTGCACAAATTGAACAACTCCTCTACCAGCCAGAAACAAGCTGGAACTTGCATGGGGCCCTGCTCGCGCTGGCAAACATCTTAATTGTTCAGAGCAGACAAAGTCTGTTTAGTCATGTCTGCTGATGTGGGAAGGATATTACAACACATCTGTGCAGTCTGTTTCCACATAGGTCAATCAGTTCTTGAAGCTTGTTTTTAAGCCAGCAAGAGCACTACACATATGGATGCCATTGCACAGGTAGGCCATACACCTGGTTAAAAGACAAGTAATCTTTTAATAGAAGCTCATGAAAGAGCAATCAAAGAATCTCCAAAGTCCTAATAGACATGCAGTGCCAACGCACACTAGTGTCTGTGAGGGATTTTTTAAGAGTTTAAGTATGCCTCCCTGAAATTTGAAAACAAGAATGTTCAAAGTGTCAGTGCATACTGAGGATAGCAATAATATATTTAAAACACACAGTGAAGCAGAGCATGCCAAACAGGCAGCAGATGAAACTGGTAGATGAATTCAAATTGGTTTCTTCACTTAAAAAGGGGTGGGGCAAGTAGCACAGGTTTCATTTTGACGTATTTGCACAAGCTTTTTATCCATGTTCCAAATCAGCTGAAAGCTATTCACCTAAACAATGAGGTGCAGGACATAGATCATAGAATCATGGAATCATAGGGGTTGGAAGGGACCTCAAGAGATCATCGAGTCCAACCCCCCTGTAGGCGTCCAGGCGGGTCTTGAGTATCTCCGGAGAAGGAGATTCCACACCCCCCTGGGCAGCCTGTGCCAGTGCTCCGTCACCCTCACCGTAAAGAAGTTCTTGCACACATTCGTGCAGCACCTCCTGTGCTGCAGTTTCTGTCCGTTTCCCCTTGTCCTGTCTCCACACACTGCTGAAAAGAGTCTGGTCTCGCCACTTTGTCCCCCACGCCTCAGATATTTATAAACCTGGATCAGGTCTCCTCTCAGTCTTCTTTTCTCAAGGCTAAAGAGACCCAGGTCACTTAGCCTTTCTTCATAGATATTTAGAAACAACACTGAGGTGGATCTTAGGTAAATCAGCTGTGTAAGGAGCAAGTGTAGCACTGTGCTTTGCAAACAAACAAATGTTCCCCTGCTTTGGTGGCAGTCCCTCAATTTTCAGCACTCTTACCTCTATTTCAGTAGTGGAAGGAAAGGAGTCTCAAGATGGAACTGAGGAACTGATTATGAAATCACAGCTTCACAAGGATGTTTTTAACATGGTCAGTCTTGCTCACAAGACTGAAATGTACTGAGGTGCAGACAGCCAGAAAAAGTTTATATGTATCCATATGAAAATTACTATACAAATCTTACTGCATTCATACCTCTCCATCTCACAGAGCCTAACGGCATAATTATCCTGTAGTAAACAGAGAAGGGCCGGTTTGGAACCATAACGAAATGTTCTAAGGAAATGTTCTCTGTACAGAATCACTGAACTGGAATAGACCCTTAAAGGCCATCTAGTCCAACTTCCCTGCAATGGAAAGGGACACCTACAGCTCAATCAGGTTGCTCAGAGCCTAGTCCAGCCTGAAAAATCTATGTATGGAAGTATGAAACTGAGTAGATGCATCACATTACTTGTTTTAGATGAAACTTTTTAAAAATTTTGATGGCAGTGCTGTTAACAAGAAAACCAACAAATCATCCATATAGTAGAACAAGTTCCAAGTTACTCCAGCTATTAAAGTTCTTGCACAAAGTTTAGAAAGACAACAAAAACTTAAGGAAAATTACATGGTGACTCACAATAGGGAATTAGATAATTACTGCATTTCTCTATGCTCATGAACTAGACTCAGAGAATATCAGATGAGCAGGACAAAGTAACAGCAGTGATACAGTTACATTCCTTGGCTTTAGGAGATTATCAGAAATGCTTCATAGACACAGAGATTAAAAAGGTATTATCCAGGGCTTTCATACCACCACAGACGGGAAGCCTTTTACAGTAAAAGAACAGTGTCAGCTGACAGCAGTGGTGATGACAGATCAGAAGGGGAATGATATAAAGTAAAATGTTTTTTGAAACAAACTGGAAGTTAGGTCACAAGACACATGGCTGGGTGCACATCAAAAAGCACACAGGGACTGACAATAATAAAGAACAAAGAGCTACTAGAACAAAAAATTCCTTAAGACTCAGGTAGAAGACTGGAGAAAGAGGACACAATCTGAAGGGAGAACACCACGAGGAACTTAATAAATAAGATTATCCTCGTCATAAAAAGATAGTGCCACACAAGGATGCTCATTGATAACCAGCAGGGTTCAGTACTGACATTTCATTTGTCTCAAGAATTAGGTTTGTCTCTGGAAGTGTCTTCCAGTCTAAGTTCTTCAATTAATACACAATGAAATGATTTTAGAACAATTACAGATATCTCCTGTATTGTTTAATCTCTCTTTTTTTTAATTATTATTATTATTATTTTTTGAGGAAGGATGGCAAAGAGTTTTTGCCATCAAACAGTGTGAAACTCAGCTGACCAAGTAGAGACAGATCAGCAATTGTCATTACAATAAGTAACTGCTTTAGAGTTGGTTACTGAACTCATATTCCCAAGGACTGTGAAATGGGAATTCCAGCCTCTTTCTGAACCCAGTGCTTTTAAATTGCTTTGTCTGTTTTGGCCCTAGGCTGCGTATTAGAAATGATAAAAGTAGTTCTTTCATACTCAAAATAAGACAGCTCAATTGCCAGTGTCAACACAACAAAGTGCTTATGGCTATAGGAGTGGGGGGAGGAATAAGAAATGGAGGGGCAATGGGGAAGGCTCTGGAGTTAACACTAGGCAAGCAGGAACATAATTTTTCTCTCTTGAGGAAGCTTGTACTTATCCTACTGTATTTTTTACCTTCTGTATAATGACTAGGCTCAGAATTGTTGCTCTGTCAGTAATTACAAATCAAATTCATTAAGATTGTTCTTACAACATAAAGATGAAGAAATGCCACTGGAAACTATTTATTTTTTTAAAAGCAATCATGCTTATTTAATCACGTTTCCTTTCTCCAGAAACAGTCAAAACAAACAAGTCACAATGAAATGAAGAGAATTTCTTGAGACAAAATCCCAATTCTATGTTTTACGCTGACCTATATATATATGGTAATGAGATTTTTTTCTCCTGCAAAGTTAAAGCGAGCAAATGTTCAGCTTCAGCAGCAGAATACAAATACATGCAAATCTGAAATAGGAACAGATTCACTGTATTTAATTCCATTAGGCTGTGGTGGCTTATCACAGCATGTTTCATATCTTCACTGCACACAAATCAGTCTTCTCAAATATAATGTTTAAAATAATTGCCATGATGCATATAAAATATTATGGAAAAGTCAGAATAGAAAGCCCAAACAGTAATTTACTCAACACCTTGAAGAACTATTCCCATTAGCTTTACAGTAGTATTTATAATTGGAGACATTATTAGATCTACAGAGAGTATGTCTTGGGAATTTGCAAAACACAAAGTGAGTTCATAACACTGCAGTCTGAATTTTTACATTTTCACTCCTGCTGTTGTTATTATTATTTCTTATGAACATGACATGTACTAAGGAATACAGTCAAAATATCCCAAAGAAAAATCCAGGTAACATTCATTTTAAGATTTTAAACATTACCTATATACAATGTACATACACTTACTGAAAATGGCAAAGATTTCTGCAATCATATAAAGCTTGACTTAAGACTGTGAATGCGAAAGCAGTATTAGTTTGAAGAGTCCTTTAAAGTACTGCATGGCATGTGGCAATCTTAAATTTGATTTTACTTTATGTACAGTAAGCTTTCACATGCTTCATTTATAAACTCTTCTTTGGCAGTTTCTATT
Organism: Odontophorus gujanensis; assembly: GCA_013399175.1. NCBI lineage: Eukaryota > Metazoa > Chordata > Aves > Galliformes > Odontophoridae > Odontophorus > Odontophorus gujanensis. Next base: position 5,956 of record VXAB01011890.1, read on the forward strand.
ATACTATTCCCTACTGCATCTCCTTTTTTGGACATCTGTTTCTTCACACATTTTTCCCCAAGGCAAATCAGCTGTCTTCACAGCTGAATGAAATTCCCTTCTCTGGCTCAAAGAGAAAAACTTTTTCTGTTTAACTTAAAAGAAACCAGTCATCAACAAAATTTTTTACCTGTAATCTGGTTTTGGAATACTAAGAACATTCTTCTCCCCACAAACATTTGTATACCCTGATTCAGAAACAAAAACATCTACTATGGATTTTTTTAGAATGTCTTAACTGTGTTTCCTAATTTGAGGGCCTTCTCCTGAGCATCTTGTAACGAGAGACAGTTACTGGAGCTACTTTTTGTGATGCAAATAGGAACTGTGCCAAGGTTTCTAATAAAAACTAATAATAAAAAATAAAAAATAAAAAATGGAGAAACGTTCTCACACCCTGACCGTGGCTTGTCATAGCGAGATGTTACCATCTGTTAGCTGTAACACAGGAGCCAACTCTGAGTGCAGCCTTCATTAGTAGCTCGTAACATTAAACTTCAGGCTGTTTCAAGTTACTTATTGCAAATACTGGACTGTCTTCAAAACACACAGCTCCTGCTTCCCTCTTCTGCACTGTATCTAGCCATGAAATAACTACACATGAACTGTCATCAGAGAGTCAAATAATTAAAATTGGCATTACTTGTAACTATTTTTCTACCAGAACACATTGCTATTAAGCAACCGTGTTATAGTAGCACTCCAGGACTCCTGTCATGATGTCATGATTCCCTAAGACAAGTTCAAACTAACCATGAAGTTGCTCCTTGAAGTGAATGCCTATGTATCATGTATGGAAGGAATCAGTCAGCGCTCCTACAGGTTACTCTGTCTTCCTGCAAGCAGGGTATTCTGGTTCATTTACAAATGCATCTCTACATTCAAAATATTTTTAGTATCAACCAAAAAAGTGACAACTACCTGCAAATTCCTCTTCAAGCCAAAATTCTTAACTATTTCTTACAGATACCATATATTAGCTGACTTGTGAACAGTGATACAAAGAAACATAGTTACATTATAAACTGAAAACAAAAACAAATAAACAACAACAACTAGTGTGTGGTTTCAGATAGAAAAGGAGAACTGTGTTTAAACTAAAAAATACTGAGAGGATATAGTTGCCATCATGGATCCAGAGGCAGTGAGACATGAGAAGGGATAGACACAGAGAATTTGGAAGGAGGAAGGTAAAAAAGAGCTACGTTTAAGCAGGTATGTTTTTTTCCATTAGGAAGTTCCAGAAAATGATTTTCTGGAGCCAATATTCCAGTGAAAAGCACAACAAAACTATTTGTTGATATCCAGCAATCAACAACAAAATAGTTTTTATTGAATCACCCGTCCAGTTCCATAAAATCAAACCATCTCTGAGTTCATATTCCACCTTTAGTCCTGACCACTTTAACTCTCTCCAGTCATCTGATAAATTCAACCAATTAAGACTCTGGCAGTAAGCTTTGGCAGAGAAAACAGCCTAACAAGCTTTCTGCTTGCTCATTCTTGCCTACTGCTGCAGATTATCATACTTTCAGGGATGGCCCTTATGCTTTATGAATCTGCACTGTGAAATGACTTAGGAAATTAACCTACCTTTGAAGAAAAAGAGATTAAAAAAAAGTGGGAAAATGATGACAGTGAAACGAAGGAGAAACTTGCTTTTCCAACTATGTCAGTAAGTCTAACAACAGACATTTCTGAGTTTATTCCTTAAAGTGCCACAGCTATAGAATCCCTGGCTAACGGATCCAGGTAACAAACCTAAGAGAGCACCATTGCAACAAATTTTAAAGATTGATCAATAGATAATTTGGACAAATGAAATACCTATGGAACTTCCCTTGTTAAGAGAGTAAGCTTCTGGGACCTGATGGCTTAACAATATGTCTAATGAGAGTCAAAATCTTTAACATTAGGCTTTCTTCACAGAGTAAACTAATAATCACTTTCAGTGTTAATTCAAATGAAGATAGCTCACTTACTCAACTGCCACTTCCCTTCAGATACTTGTTTCTGTCTTTCAAACAAACTATGATGCATGATTCTCCCATCCACGAGATAAAATCAGGATGTGTCTTCTAGTGACTAAGATCTTAATTTTGCTGACTTTGAAGTCGGTGGGAATTTTGGCATTTATTTAAATGACGAAGGATCAGATCCAAATGTGTTTGTGCAGCAGCTTTGGAAGAATGCCAGTCTTAATAGAATCAATTAAAACACATTTTAAAGATGTGGCCAATCAAAATATTTATTTTTATACTAATCTCAGTATTCGGCACGTCTCTTCAGCTGAAATGCACACTGATGTTGGTTGGTGGAAGAAATACAACGCTGCAACATGTTCTACAGATTTCATTATACAACTCTTGTTAATGCAAACATTTGAATGAAAAGCTTGTAAAGACTTAGCAGTACTAAACACCACTCACATTTTTCTTTCTCATCTTCACTAACAGAATAATGTCTTTGATAAGTTTGGCTCATCAAGGCCTTAATCCTACTGTTGCAAAAAGTTCATGAACTCACAAGGTTCTCCCCTTAAGTAAAGAATCCTTTTCTACTTAAGACAAGCTCTAATATTTCTTTTACAGAAATTACATTGCTTTAATCAAGTTTAAAAAAAAAAAAAATTTGAGAGTAGTAGTTTTAGATAGTAGTAATGCTAATAGGTAGTAATTAAAGCTGGAAATAGGACTTACTTCCCCTCTGTGCCACGTTATCATCGTACTCCTGTATTTGCAGCACACAACACTTTATAATAACTGGTCATTTTCAAAGATTTTTTTTTGACAGACAGAATAAGAAGCTGAGGTGCAGTGACATCAGAATTACAGGAAGAAAAGACATCAAGCATTTCTCATATATAACAAGTCGGATGCATTTCCAGAGCACACAGGTCAACTGAAAGCAGATTCTTAGTGCTACCACTTCACATTTCCTGTTTCATTCTTTTCTGAATGTTTTTAATAAGTTAATAGAAATAATCTTGTTTATGACTTGCTGGATTATTTACACACGTGGATTCTCTAAATGTTCAACAGCCTTCTGAATGCTTAAAGTACTCTACAAATGTACTCTTCCATGTCTCACTGTCTCTACTACAACCACAAAGATTAGCACATATTTTCCATTCTTAATATTACATTAATATTAAAATTTTCTTACTGTTATGTCAGGGCTTTCTGATTTTGCTTTAAGTAAGAAATTCAAAAAAGTTGTCTGAGATACAAACTATTCTGAAAAAATGTTGTTTTACCATCTGTAAGTTGATCATTAGTAAGAATCAGTGAGCAACAGACAGCATTCTGAAACGCAGCAGGGATGGCTGTCCTACAAAAGGGACAGAAACTGCTAACTTAAAATAACCGTGTGCTAATTCTAAGAATGCATATTGTTGATAGTCTATCGCACATCTAGAAGAACCAAGTATTCTGTGTTGAGGTATCAACAATACAGTTATGTTAAAATTTCTATATATATTATAAAATATTTGTGTAAATATGAATACTTTAATTAAAAAATTCATTAGAAAAAAACAATACAATTTTTGTGGGGACCAAAAGAACTTCTGGTTTTAATTACTGTATCACAATTAAATTACCTAATGTACATAAGATCTGCAAAGGCTTGGAAACAATAGTGGGTGGTGTTTCCTGGAATAGAGCGATATGTCTTATGACTGGGAAGGAACACACACCACCTCATTTTTAAGTTAAGTCACACAGTTCAGTCCACAGAGTTAGACAAAAAATTAAGAACAGGAAACAGAGAGACTTCTTGTCAGGGTTACTATTCAGAGAATGGAAAAGTTAAGTTAGCAGCCTGAGGCAAATAGTTAAAAGTAGCTGAAGTCAATTATAATTGTTTCTACAAAATAGTGCATCTATTGCTAGGTTAAGCAAGAGCACAGAAAACATAGCTTTTTACACTGTTTTTAACATTTAGATTTTGCAAGAATGCATGGTACCATACTGCAAAAACACTCTTACAATTAGTTCAGAAATTAAAACTCTTACAGCATTTAATTTATGTGATAAAAGTAAAAGCTACGGGACTTTAATTAGCATATATATGCATACTATATTTAGATACACAGGCTGAATATCAAATGTAAGTCCTACAATAAATTGAAAGCCATTTCATACTTACACACAAAAGAACCAATGTGGTAAGACACATAACCCATGCTTTCTGTTACTGTTTTTTATACAATTAAAAGAACTACAACTTAAACAAGTTTTGCATACTTTATTCCCAATTACAATTTTAAAATCTTACTCCCAGTTTATCTAGAAAAAGTAATCCGATTTATATTCTATTTACAGCAGCCTTTGCTAGAATCAATTTTCATTTACTCACATTGTGAGACTGAGAAACGGAAACTCAAAAATGTTCCCAAAACATCCATAAACTGAATTGATCAGTACCGCACAGCTTCTTAATGAACAAATGGTGTCGTCCATTAACAACTTAAGACAATAAATGTAAACTGTAGTTTTTTTTAATCTGCGCACCAACTATCACTTAACTCAGAAGTGCACTCTTTGAAATCTACTCTAAAACCATGGTACTAGAACACAGAGCGTCTGTTCATTACGTAGTGAGGTGTCTATTATACATTGCTGGAATTTTTCCTGTGGTTGTAAACATTAAATTATGAAGTTTCTCAACAGCTTAGTACTTGTTTAGAAGTATAAGCATTTTCTCGTACATAGCTTGTATGAAAAGCAGGTTATACAGATCACACTGGAGCTTGTGAAAATTATACAATTACAGTCTTCACCAAAATTACTCCTGCTCAGTCAGGATACTCTCCTTAGTTTATCTCATGAATCACAGAAATTAGTCAGTTTTCAAACTGATCACAGAAGCCTCAAAGCTTATTTCTCTTTATATAAGTCAAAAACAAAACTTCCTTTTGGCGTCACTAAGATTTCCAGCTTTTCAAAACTGGTTTTATATGTTTACTAACTATAGTTTCAACATAGCTTAGATGTGTTCACAGTTAAAAGATGCGCTGTGTCAACTTCAGAAAGTAGTAACATGTGAAGACATTGTCTAAATCCAAATATGGTCTATCAGAATCACTTTTAAAGGAAAAAGATTTATATTAGATAGTTATTAACTTACATAAAAATTGATGGCAAGCACAAACAGAAGGGTCACAGCCAACTCTGCTTCCAGAGATTTATGCACTGAGCAGTGCTACCATGCCCAAACATAGGCCTCAATGTGATACATAACATTCTATATCAGTGAGTAAATGCAGGAGTTATAAAAGTTCTTGGTCACTTCCTAGCAGAAGAAACCACTATAATTGTGCACATAAATTAATTCCTCAGAAAGCAAGAGAGAGATGGAAACAACACTGACTAGCGGGATACTTCTTTTTAATTTGGAACAGCAATTCTTCCTCAAAACTGTTTGTCTCAACAAAACAGAAACAGAAGCTTAGCTACAGGGGAAAAATAGTAGCCTTTTACACCAGAGAAAGCTTTAATTAGTATCAAACTGAAGTCGAGCAAAAGGAAGCTTTTTTCCTTTTCTTGTTTTTGTTTTGTTTTGTTTTTGTTTTTGTTTTTTTCAGGTATGTCAACATACTCCATAATCTCAGAAGCAGTATTCATGAATAACTGCCTCAGGTGATAATTCTTGCATTCTAATAGCAAGTCCTATATTTAATAACTATCTGTAAAATTAGCTCTCATTTCTACTGCTGCAGAATCATTTACCCTTTCACGCTATCAACCGTGATTAATCCACAAATTAAAAGTAACATTCAAATTATTTTTATGAAGATCGTATTAAAAAAAAATCATTAAGTGATACAGCCAAGGACAACTTTTATTTCTGCTAACTAAAAAGCATGGTTAAACACAGGATTCTTATCAGCATAAAGTACTAAACAGGAAATCTCAATATGAGATTTTAGCATAGCTTAAAGGTTTTGAGCACAAAACTTGCAAAAATGTGGGGTTATTGAAACACCAGAACTAAAAACAGTGATAGATTTATGCATGAATCACAATGCCTGTGTGTTCTTCTCCAAGAATTTTTGTACTTTTGCTGAGATTCCTGTAACAAATTAGGTTAGGGACATCTGGAGCCCATTTACTGTAGCCCCCATACCAAGCAGGGCCAACTACATCAGGCTGCTCAGGCTTTGCTCAATTGCATTCAGAGCATCTCTAAGATAACAACATTTCCCCATCCTTGGTCCAGTATTTGTTCACTCTTGTGATAAGAGTCAAACAAACAAAATCAACCACCTTAATTATATGAAGCCAGAATTTCCCATCCTGCAACTGTTCCGTCACTGTGAGCTTCCAGGAGTTTTCTCTACACACTCCCCTCGGGTATGTGAAGACTGAAGGAGTTTCTCCCCTCACCTATCTGTTTGCAAAGCAGGACAAATCCAATCCAGTTGTCTCAACATCTCATATGCCACGTGCCTCTGCTCGCAAACCATTTTGGTGTGCCTGTCAGACTCCCTACAAGCTGTGCCGCACTGGGCCTATGCCAGACACAGCACCTCAGGTGCAGTCTTGCTCCCCTCACCCTCATGGTTATGCTTCTGTCATTACAGCCCAACACGGAGCCAGTTTCTTGCACAAGGACTGCTGTTCAATCAGTTGCTCATAAATACTTATTTTGAAGCAGACATTTAAAAGAGCAAGATTATGAACTAATAAACATGAAACAGACATTGAGAAAAGTGCATAGGAATGCCTTTCAGTCAACCAGTATTCTCAGGGGCTTTATCTTGAAGCCTTTGGGTTTTTTTTCTTTAATGAGGAACAATAAGCAGAGATGCAGGAAGATAGCTACTGATGCACTGCGGTGTCAGATGTTTACAAGATGCAGAGCTGCCGAAGTACCAAGGCAGACAGACCCGGCTCTCCTCTCATCAGGCCCAAACAGCACCAAGTCTCCTGAGTAATTGATTGGTGTCTACTGAAATATAAGATTCACTCCTGTGCTCTCCCTTACCTCAGTTCTGCAAAAATAGTTTGCAAGCAACTGTTAATGGAAAGTCTTTTATACCTCCTCCTCAGGCTGCAGTGTCTAACATCACTGCTCTCACTGCACAAAGAATTGCTTCCACTTGTAAGGAGCCAGTTACAAGCTATGTAACTCCTTCTGACGTTTCAAGAATGAAACAAATAATCAGATGCTAGCTGTAATATTTCACACCCCTGGCAGTCTGACTGACCACTTTACAAATGTGGAATTAAATATTTTATGCATAAACTATAAGCAAGAAATTAATGATTTGTTCCACTGCTTAAATTCACTCTTTTTCTTCCCACATTCATCAGCACCACATCCTCAGGAAGACAGAATATTTTTTCCAAGTGCAATGTCCTTATTAGGTTTGAGGGATTATTAAAAATTAATTAATTAATTAATTAAAGAGGCACATAAACAACCTTTTGGATTAGACACAACTGTGGAAATTATGGAAAGTAACTACTTGCAAAACAGAACTTAAAATAGAATGAAAACTTTTTCCAGAATTAAGGCCTCTTGTGTTTGCATTATCTTAATATAAAACTCTTGATGCTTCACCACATTTGTTTAACTGGCTACAGTCCTGATTATTTTTCTGTAAAATTTTGAATGTAGCCAAAGGTTTCCAATAGCAGAATTTTTGACCCCCTTCATACAAATGGATCTTGCATCACTTGTATAATGAGAGCTCTTCTATAACATGCCCCTTTTCTGTAAGTAAACCTTGATCTCAGTTAGAAACCAGATTTCAATACCTATTCATAGATGCAACTTCCCTATAAATAATGCCATAATAATTACTATAGTGAATGGAACAATGGACAGGTTTAATACTACTTTTTTTTTTTACTACCGGGAAAAATCAGTCAGAACAAGCACTCAAGAGCTTCTTTTATTTAGTTAAGACCAAGTCCAAACAAGAAAAGAGACATGTTTAAGATTATTTTCCTTCAAGTAGGAGAAAGTGCATTTTTAAAGCCAAACAACACAATTTATTGCTCCAAATATTAAAGTATGCAACACATTTAAATAGAAAAATCTCCCAAAAGGCAACTTGCACAGAGGCAACAACTACCCTGATTGCTAAATATTTTTTTCTGTTTAAGACAACTAAAACAAAAATGGCATGAAAGCACAAATAATTCCAGCACTTACTGAACCTTTTAAAAGGTTTTACCTCTTTTTTTATTTTCAAAACACCAGATATAATATTGAGTTGTGAGATTCCATGTGCAATATATTTCTTTTATGCTGGATTTCAGTCAATATCTTACCTAACTCAAGGGATTGCAAGTACTTCTACAGCTGTCTGGAGGCCAAACAAACCAAACTCTCCAAAAAAGAATTCATCTTTATACCAATTATACCAATTTCAGAAGGATCATAGTGCCGCACTTAAAATTTTGACTCCTAGTCAGTTAGCCATAACTAAAAACCAAAACAGAGCAGAACTTGGTCACATGCTGGCACTGTAGAATAACACTCCTAGAAACACTCTGTGGAAGAGAAAGTGGAGGAAGGAAGGAAGCATTAGCCTGGGTGTCTATTCAACTCCACTGCTTCTCTGGGAACACAAGCCAGGTACATCCATAAAAATTTTCATAGCTCAATGACAAGTCCTACAAGTAAGTTTACTTTCCATTTCTATGTTCTAACTAGGATGATTTTTTTAAAATTGCTTTCTTATGATACAGCCATGGAAACAAAGACAAGCAAGGGCTACTGTTCTTTTGAAGAGCTGGAAGACATTCGTGAAGGCAAAAACACCTGAAATTCCAGTCAAAGGCCACCTCTTTTTTCTCTTATTCAAATATTTGATAAATACATTCATAGATTCATAGATGCATTAGGTTGGAAAGGACCTACAAGATCATCTAGTCCAACCATCCTCCTATCACCATCCCTACCCACTAAGCTACTAAATCAAATCCCTTAGCACCTCATCTAAACGCTTCTTGAACAGCGCTAGGGATGGTGCCTCAACCACCTCCCTAGGCAGGCCATTCCAGTGCCTGACCACTCTTTCAGAGAAAAAGTTTCTCCTCAAATCTAATCTAAATCTTCCTTGGCGCAACTTGTGGCCATTCCCTCTCGTCCTGTCACTAGTAATCTGGGAGAAGAGGCTGACCCCCTCCGCACCACAATCCCCCTTCAGGAAGTGGTAGAGTGCAATAAGGTCCCCTCTGAGCCTCCTTTTCTCCAGACTAAACAATCCCAGCTCCCTCAGCCGCTCCTCATAAGACTTGTGCTCCAGACCCCTCACCAGTTTTGTTGCCCTTCTCTGAACACGCTCCAGGGCCTCAATGTCTTTCTTGTAGTGAGGGGCCCAAAACTGAACACAGTACTCGAGGTGCGGCCGCACCAGAGCTGAGTACAGGGGGATGATCACCTCCCTGCTCCTGCTGGCTACACTATTTCTAATACAGGCCAGGATGCCGTTGGCCCTCTTGCCCACCTGGGCACACTGCCGGCTCATGTTAAGCCGAGCATCAACCAACACCCCCAGGTCCTTTTCCTCTATGCAGTCTTCAAGCCATTCTGCCCCAAGCCTATAGCATTGCATGGGGTTATTGTGGCCAAAGTGCAGGACCCGGCACTTGGTCTTATTGAACCTCATCCCATTGATCTCAGCCCACCTATTCAGCCTATCCAAATCCCTCTGAAGGGCCTCCCTACCCCCTGGCAGATTGACACATAATACTATCAGTATTCAGAAAATGCAAAGTCTCTTGTATCAACTAATGACTCAAAGGGCAAGATAACCTGCTTCCTTCAGGTTTTGTTTTTTTGCCTAACATTTTCCAAGAATCACAATACATTCTTTAAATCATGACGCAACACTCTACAACCATGAAGCCATACCAGTTTGACTGAAGTATTAACAATGGAAACTTCTTTTCAAGCAACTGCCAGCAAAAACTGTCAGATGCGGCCCTACATATTAGCATAGTTCAGGAGCTAAGTGCATACAAAAGCTACTGTCCAAATTTTCACTTAATGTTATTTTTATCCCACAGCTCAAATATCAGAAGATGAGCACTATAATACACTGGAATGAAATTTGATTGGTGAACGGTGGAAAAAAGTAAACTTAAGCTACTTCCAATACAATTTTCATAGCCTGATATTTTAAATCCCTTCCTTAGCAACAAAAACAACAAAGCATAAATACAAAGCTAATTTATTACCTACATCTTCATTGCTTAAGCTTCTTCTTTTTCTCTGCTAGTCATCTGAATGTGTCAGCATTCCATAAAAAACTGCATTAGTCAGTGGCCTAAAGGTGAAGTGGCAATAGAGGAGCCCTATTTGCTGAAGGTACAATTTAATTAATTATTTATTATACCTGTGAAGGGGGGAACGTATGAGAACTGTGAAACCTTTGAGACATGCTAATTGATGAAGTGCCAAGTGTAAGACAATGTAATTAGGAATTCAATTTTGGAAAACCCACATTCTTTTTTATTATATTTCCTCTGGTTTTCCCAAGGAAAAGTTACAGAGTATACCTGAGAAAAATCTGCTACATAAGCACCAGCTTTCAAGAAGGAAATATGTGATCTTCTTTCAAATTCAATTATGTTAATTACAATGTAATTTATAACCTGAAGATGTTGACTGGTATTGAGCAACTTCAAGGAGTTTAAGATCTCAAGAGTAGATCACTGCAAGTGAAAATTCTAATAGTTATTGAGAAATTCCCCCCATGGGCTTCACACAGTAGCACTGTAGGTATCATAGAAATACTACAGATGTAATTTACTACAACTTTCTTCTCTCTTCAACAGAGCAAAGCATCTAGAACTGTATTTTGCAATATCTTCAAGAAAAATTGTACTTTTATAAAATTATTCATTAAAACAATCTCCTACAATGGGATAGTAACTGCGAAGTAACTACACTAACTGTAACATAAACACAAAAGAATACCACAAAATACTGTTAAAACTCTAATTTAAATATTTGAATTTTACAGCAAATACTTAATTAAATACACGTAGTTATGGACAGAGTCTCTCCATTCCTACTATGGAAAGAAGTACTGGAATAAACTAATATTACATTCAAAATCATGAAAAGACTGTGCTTAGAAACCTGACTTTATCATCAATGCATCACAATAGCAAAGCCTGAATGAACATTCTCCAAAAAGCCACAGAACAAAGGGTTTGTGAGAAAAGGCTTTTTTATGACATATTCATAAAAAGACATGATATCTGTGTAGCAATGAGCTTAAGCAATTTGATTAGCAAAAAGACTGCTCTCTGCTAAAATTATAGACTAACATGTACATTTCAGAACCATAATAGACCAAATTATCATTTCACTTATCACGTCTTTTTTGTTACACTATTGTCAGACTGCAACTACCTGTCTTAAAACAAGTACACATGCATTTATAATAAAACATAGAGAACAGATCAGTGATGAAAAAGATGGTAAATAAACCCACTGGAGAAATACATCTCCTTCCATTGGACTACACAAATAAATCAAAGAAGAACGAATCACTATCTAAGAACATGCAGTTTTAATGTCAGAAGCTTTCTGTTTCCTAACTAGATCTATCGCAGAGGGCAGGTTCTGCTTTCCATCCAGCTTCCTCCTCTATGCCTCCAGTTACCACATAATCTGGTAACATTATCTAAACATGAGTCTATCAGCTACTCTGTGAAAGTGGTCAAGCAAATACACGATTAAAATATCTTTAACTATGTCCTCTAGTTAGAATAGATTAAAAGGAAGGACTAAGTGATTTAATCTTTGCAGAAGTATAGTGGTATCCTAGGAAATCATAGCAGAGAATCAAGGAATGCTCAGTGGCAGCAAAGAATCAGACATCAACGTGTGAATAGGATGAGATACAAGCTTCAGTCTATTTTTTCACTTTAAATTGCCCTTCAATTAAGCCATAATGCATTTCCTAATTAGTAAGAACACAGTTTCAGTACATGATGGATTAAAATCATTTTGAATGCAAAACTTCAGGCGGACATGGTTCAGCGAGTCCTAATGCAATCTGAATGAAAATAATAACAAGAGCAATGCTACTGCATCAAAAATGTTAGCAAGTATCATGTCACTGCTCTATAGCACATAACAGCCATACCTACTGTAACATTCACCCACCTGAGAACGTCTGAGTGTCAATTATTCTGGATACATTTCTTACGATTTAATTCAGTTTATATTCAATATAATAGGAAAACAATAATGAGTTTTCAGAGTGTGGGGTCAAATTCTAATGAGATTCAAAGTGATAAAAAATCAACACTGCAATGAACTTTACATTTATTCTTGTCAATCACTCTAGTTAACTAGGTAAAACAAGCAAAATATTTTATTTTTCAAACCCTAATCTACTGAAGAAAAGCTGAAAAGTATAAAGATAGAAAAGATTGAATAATATACAGTGAACAATGAAGAACAAAATGAATAAATGCACACTGTAAGTTCGTGACATCCAACCAGAAGGGCAGATGTAAATGAGGAAATAAATCTTAAACAAAAAGCAAAGGCACTGATTTAATCTGTTTCCTTTATGCTTGCTTTGCAGTCTTGTAAGTAGTTAGTATGCAAGAATCTATATACTGAAAACAAGAGGAAATGAAAAAAGTAAATTTAATTTTTGTACAATTAAGCATTAAAAAATGTTAAATATTATAACGGGTTAAATAAGTGAATATTAGGATGTGATAGTTGATTTTATTTCTTTATATTTATAGTATCCATTTACATCTCATATGAACAATAAATGCCAGAAATTGAAAAAAGAAAACATATTTGAAGATAAACCAGAGTCAATTAATGTAACGCTGCTCAATTGGGAACAAGAACTTGAATTGACAAAACCTTATTTAGGGTAATGCAACTAGCTGGGTTGCTTGGGAAAACAGAAACACAATTTTGCAGGCTAAACATTAAGTTCCCAACTACAATTGCTCTTGCACGATCTTGGTAATTTAGCTGCTAAGAATTAGGTTTTTTTCCTCAAGTCTTCAGGGTTGTCTCTCAGTGGTAGTTTTCAGCCTTTTTATGTGTAGCTTTTAGGACACCTAGCTTTGTGACCTCCCTAAAAAGTGGAAGTGATTATGTACAATGAGTATTTGAAAAACTTGTAACACAACAATTTGGCTCACTTATTTCTCATGTCTTCATCTTGAAATGGTAATTGCTGTTTTTCATTTTACTTCAGACTATGCATCCATCAATTAGAATTGGAAAAAAAAAAAAAAAAGGAAGCATTATGAAATGGATGTTCATTACCTATGCTAAAACAGCCTGTTTATATGTCAAAGCCATTTAATCAATACATACCTGTTGTAACATAAATGCATAAATGCTGTATGCTTGAAGTAAAGAACTCTCATTGAAGGCAATCATAACCTGAATTCAGAGCAATTCTTGTTGCACATTGCTGTGGTTTTCATGATTGTGCTAACTAAGGATTCTCTCAGAAACTGCTTTCTTTCCTCAACAACAGCCTTTTTAACATACTTCTAGCAGGCAGTTTCCTCGTTATTCTCTGAGATCTTTGCTTCTTACAAAGTTTTACTCAAGGGGATATGTACTGAGAAGAGGCTGTGATATTTTTAATCAGCTTGGTTGCACCTTAAGTCTTGTGTTAGAAAGACTACAATCTCACTCTGCCTTGCACAGAACAAAAATGAACTGAAATACAACAACTGTGCTCAAGAACGTAGCTTACAGCCATGCAGACACAAAGCAGGAAGGCTTTATAGACAGAGGTTAATTTGCCCAGTGTCACAGCATAGGCAGGACTACAACGGCACTGTCTACATGTTTTTCTTCTCAGAAAAATATAATCATCTTTAGTGTATTTTAGCTATTGCCTTAAACCAAAGGAGGCAATATCCTCTATCCCATTACTCTTAAAAATTCGTCTAAGTGCACAAAGTTAGAAAAGAAACATCACAATTTCTGTAAAAAACAGGAGTGCATTCATTCTCATTTTATAAGAGCTAAAAAAACCTTGCATGGGCCACACTGAACCAACGCCATGCCAAATATTTACTTAACATAGAAATATCTCTAGTTTTTCTCACATTTATATAAGTTAATGTTCTGGTTATTGATGATGCAGCCATATAAGCTATTTTCTTTCTTCAAAAGTACATCATTTATGGTCCATACACAAGTGCTAAGTCACACTGCATGAAAAATGTCTGTGAAAGTTCCAGTAGACAAACTTTAAATAAAAACCTTGCTGTTCTCTTCCATAAAAGGGAACTGATAAACATCTGGTCTTTGGAAATTACTTTGTGATGTTTGGATTTTGTACCAGCAAACTACTCTCACACACTGTGGTATATCATCACATGATAATGTACTTTTCCAAGAAAAACCTAGTAAAATGAAAGTATTTCATTACCATGAACTCGTTTCTTAAAAGTTACATAATTACTGTGCAATCTCTTATAAGATCTTATTTATTTTAACTTTAATTATTTACTTCAATGAAAGGATTATTTCATGAAATAAATATTTTCATTAAAAAAAACTGAACAATTATTTCTTCTTCACTGTATATATTTTGTTTACCATATGCCAAGCTGTTATTTCACATTTGTGAAAAGAAAACTGGACTGAATACATATGAAATAAATTATTGGCAAAGAAAGAACAAGTACTTGCCATCTAGAAGATCAGATTCACAATAAATGCCTTTTACTTCTTCCAAAATCAACAATATTATTAAAAAAGGAAAACAATCAAGAAGAGAATAAAAAGATTTGTTTGAAAGAGGAGGATTTCTCAGGTAACTCTAAATTTTCAAGTTATTTAAATTTTACTCAAAAGACTTACACATTTAAACTGTAAGTTCACCAGAACACTATGGTTGACTAAAATGAGTGAAGACATAAAATTATCAATTACTGTTTTTATTCTAGTCTCATTTCATAATCTCAAGACCATTTCTCACTTGTTATTAAGACTTTAAACTCCTAATTACACCATTAACTTTTCTCAGTAGATTTTGTTGAATGAGCTCTTTAAGTCTCTAATTTTTATTAGATTTTTCTTTGTAGTCTAAAACAGAATCCCTTCCAGTCAAAAAGGAACATTGTATTTCCTTTATTCGAGAGATCACTGCAAATTAATAGGTAGTTTCAAGAGAAGAATTTGTTCCACATACATTGCTTGCATCTCTCTCTATTGGTCAGTTGTTATATAAAACTGTATTCAGCCAAATTCATGCTTTTAAGTTGCCAAGTGAGGTTATGAATGCCCCCTCCTTGGAAGCACTCAACTCCAGTCTGGATGGGGCTGTGAGCAGCCTGGTCTAGAGGGAGGTGTCCCTGCCTATAGCAGGGGATTGGAACTTGATGATCTTAAAGTTTCCTTACAAACCCAAACCATTCTATGATTCTATGATTGAATTAAGCAACTTCACCTCAAAAAATCTTTCACAGATTCAGATCCTATAAAAGTTCTCTAGGTGCAGCTTTTCCAAAGGAATATAACAATGGAGTGCAAGGAGAAAAGGCAGGCACAATTTAAAGAGAAAAAGCAATGTAAACCTGCTACATAATTACAGCATTCTAAAAAATATTGTCTAAAATTTATTATATTTGTCACATATTTACTTTATCTGTAATGCACTAAGAATCAGATTTAACTCTACCATCAGCTATTTTACGTTATTCCTTGTCCAAAAGTTCAACTATTCAGCTTAGACAAGTTAACCTTTCTTTTGGCTCCACAACAGTCAAAAGACAGAAGCTAATGGGGCATACATCCATGAAATATTCTGTTTTAAAATCACTTTAATAATAGTCATTTTCTCATGATTTTTCAAAAGTTAACAGGTGATGAAATATTGAAAGTGAGGTTGAGATACATGACAAAAGCAGAAACAAAACATGGATTAGATTTGAGGACTGCCCCGACCACTCCTTTTCTGCTAGAAATGTAAATTCTAGGCTAAATGCAGAACAAAACCAAAATATGTTAGAAGGCTTATGACAAATGAAACTGTCATTTTATCTCTGTCATAAACACAGATTTTGGTTCATAATTAGTTATGATGCCAACACTGCACAAAATACAGATATAGAAAAATGTCTTGTTAGCGTAAATTTTTGCCTTTCAACTGTTTGGTTTCCCTCTCTCATAGTAGCTCTCAGAAGATCCTAGCAGGTATAAACATGCTCTCTTTTAATTACAGAACTGGATTACTGTTGTAACTGATTCCCAGTTTCAGCAAATTATAATCAAGTACCCATTGTACAAAACAACCATCTAATGGCCAAAAAAAAACCATAATAAAGAAAGCTTTAATGAAAGAAATCTGGAAACTTGCCACGATTTTATGGCAGTGCACTCAAAAAGAAAGAATTATAATCTGTATTTAAGATTAAGAGAACCTTTTAATCCACATGGCCAGAAACGAACAAGGCAGAGCAGGCAAATTTTGATCAAAAGCTAGTGCAACATGAAAGTATCAAAATTCCCCTCAGTAAACAACTGCTAATTAAGTAAGAGGTTGCATGTTCATTTCATATTGCAAAGAACTTTGAGGAAAACGTAATACGAATGTATAGCTTCTTCTGTGATAATTCAGTTATCCACTAACTATATGTCACCTTTTATTTTCATCACAACTCATTATCCTGCACTGCCTGGGTGCTGGAATGGGCTGCTAAAGGAGGTGGTTAAGACACTGACTCTGGAGGTGTTTACAATACACTCAGACGCTGTACTGAGTGACATGGCTTAGTGTAGAAATATTGGTGGTAGGTGGACTAGATGATTTTGGCAATTCCATGAATTTATTATTTGGGGAATTATTTGTACAGTCCCATAACAAAATTTTAAAGGAGTTATCAAAATGAATTACAATTTATTTCATATGTATAGTGATTATTTTAAGATATTGCTGAGCAAGCTGCTGCCAAAGCAACCTGAAAAACTCTTTGGCTTAAACACAGTTTCATTATTGAACTAGTACTATAGATGACATTCAAGTTTCAATTTGTCCTCCTCTCCTTTAATCCACTGGAATCACTGACACACTATTCAGTAACGTCAGCTTTCCCAGACTCATCTTTTAGTCAGCAGAAAGGACGTAAAATTTCCTTTTTTGCATAAGCCCCACTCTAAAGAGATGCTCATTATCACAGACTTGTCACTGGGTGTCTAAACAAGCCACTTTCCATATGGTTGCTAAGGGCCTTTCATTCTGTGAGTTAGACAGTATCACCCAAGACTGAGGGCATTAAGCCTTCAGTCAGCGAATTGCTGAGTATTTCTAAATTCCTACAACTAAAACTACCCTTTAGTAACTAAGAAAGAAAAACATCACTTTCTTACACAGCAACATTGCATGAATAGATTCTTTCAATGGCCTTCTTTCTGCTTCTGTGAGTTTCACACTAACACGAGAGTGCAGAATTAAATAGGGAAGATGATTTCACTGATACTCCTTAATAGAATTCCATACCTTCCACAAAGACTTTGTACATTGTTGAAAGAAAATATGTCATATTCATTAATTAACTACGAATCACAGAATCCAATCAAGCCTGAAGTTACACAAAACCAGCAATATTTTTACCACCTAACAACACTCAGTTGAGAATCCAGTTCATATATCTGGAGCTTACACACACTTCTTTCATGTTTTTACTGAGGCCAAGCCAGTACTGAGCCATGATATAGAATCATAGAATCCTTACAGTTGGAAGGGACCTCTGAAGGCCATCTAGTCCAACTTCCCTGCAATGAACAGTGACATCACAGCTAGATAAGGTTTCCCAGGGCCTGATTCAGACTTACCTTGAAAGCCTCCAGGGACGGGGATATAAATCACTCCATTATAGTTATGAGTCGAGAATACTGATTCAGACAAGAAAATAAGGCACTGTGGAAATTCCAGAGTCTGCAGCACAAAACTGCTTCACAGCAGTTCCTTTCCTGAGTCCATGAGCATCAACAAGCAGATCATAAGCTGTCACTGCTGCACTCTGATGCTATCCCTGTGCTGTTCTGGAAAACAACAAAGTGATCTGGTTTTCAACAGACTGACTTCTTGCACTTGCTTAATTATGAGAGTTTTAGTTGGAAGGAGAATACTGCATCTTTGATTTGTACTCTCACACTTCATGATTTTATGACAGGAGTAAACTCTGAAAACCTGCCAGCCTCTCTTAAATTGAAAAAGATCCTGCAAATCTGATCAAGTTTCATCGCTGCTGTATTGATCCCCACAGTTACGCTTCACAGTTCTGTTGTTCGTATGCCAATACAGAAAGCTTTGGTTACCTCTGTTAAGCCATCTCCTGCTACCAGCTACATAACAATGTCCATTTGCACACACTAGACAGCAACTTTTCTGTAGTTCTCTATCCTAAACAACAGGTTAAAGGATCTGTGAACAGAGGTAATACACAAGTTTGACAGAAGAGTGGAAACTAAAGCTGAAGTGTCTGCCTGAAACCCCAGGCAACAGATTCATACTGGCTGCATAACATCTTTTCATTTCTAAATGCTGCAATTTCCCCCTGTATGCTCAGTCAGGGTTAGTTTAATGTTATTTGACATGAATCACAATCAGAAAAAGTACTGCAGCAGCTGAACATGTTCTGAATTCAAATGGAACTTCTGGTGATAATGGAATCTCTTGGATTGTTTGCAGATTGTGCAGTAGAAAGTAAATCTTGTCCAAAAGCAACAATGAGAGCTTTCATAGGCACATGACTGCTATCTCTTGGGCAATGAACAACCCAGCGATGCTGACTCTCCTGCCTCTCTGAGTTTTTAAAATAAAACTCTTCTGCAATATCACTGATGTAAGGATTTCTACTCTACCAAGAACTGCTGCTGTCACAGTGCGCTAACAGTGCACTGGTTAATTTTACCAGCAAAATATTAACCATAACTTGCAGAAGCTTATACACGGAGCTGGAAAAAACAATACTGACATAACTATTACTACAGTAAACTATTTATGGAGGGCCACAAAGATGATAAAGAGCCTGGAGCACTTCTCTTATGAAGACACGCTGAGACACCAGGGTCTGTGCAGCCTTGAAAACAGAAGACTCAGAGGGGATCTGATCCACGTCTATAAATATCTGAGGAGTGGGAGGCAAAGGGATGAGGCTGGACTCTTCTCATCAGTGTGTGGCAACAGCACTAGGGGAAATGGTCACAACCTGGGCTAGGGAGCTACTTTGGCAGGGGGCTGGACTTGAAGATCTCTAGAGGTCCCTTCCAGTCCCCTACAATTCTGTGATTTATCAGAAACAACCCATAAAGAAGCAAGGAAAAAAAACCCAAGAAATCACATGTGAAATTTATTAATGAAAAATACAGAAAGAAAAACTAATTGAGAAAAACAAAAGATTAAACTAGCTAAAATAACTGCAAAATGCATAAAGTAGAAAGCAGCTGGCATGTGTAATAGGTCTATATTGGCTCTTCTTCCAGAACCTGTGGAAACTTTGAATCAATAGCACACTTGGTCCTGCATCTGCAGTTGCTGTTGGAACTGCATTTACTCATGGTTCAAAGTCCTACTCTCCCTCCACTGCTACAAAAGAAATCTTATTATAGTTAAGTAAAAAGTTACAAAATACCATAGTGAAATAAACATCGGAGAACAAATTATTGTAAAATAAAAAAATTAAAATGTTGTCTCAAATCACTGTATTGTTTATTTGTGGAATGCTTGCAATTGTTTTTTAAGGGAGTAATAAAAATTCCGCACTCACCAGGCCTCCATTCATGAGGGCAATGAACTTCCAGAGGATCTGATTTTTTATACAACTCAAGAGAAATATTTTCAGATACAATTATAAAAAAATGATTTTAAAATAATAGTTTTATTCCTTAAACTGAGCAAAAACTTGCCTCAAACATAAACAATGAAAATAAAAAAAATAAAGACCACAAGGCTTCTAACCTAAATACAATGCCCATTGTCTGGACTTCCTTATTTCCATGAAGAACATCTGATTTTCATTTTGGATTAGAACATTCTGCTAAAATTACTAATATACTGGGATTTTATTTAATTACAAAATTTCATGGAGAACAGCTTCAGCTATGATCTGATTGCTGTTCTGTAACTCTAAATTCACATTCTAACTCTGGAAACAGCAATTCTAACCCAGTGTTGAATTCTGGTATTGATGATCTCAGAGAGAACAGTAGTTCTCAACAGAAAAAAAATCAGCACATAAAACTCAGATCAACTGGCAGCTTTTGTCAGTGCTTAGCCAGGAAAAATTTGGCGAGCAATTTGGTATCTCTGTAATTCTAAGAACTTCCAGTATTTTTCTGTGAAGAGACACTCACTTGCCAGAGATAAAAGCTAGTCTTTGAATGCGTTTAAATGAATAGTGAGAATAACACCAACAAACTTCTTTCTGTTAATTCACTTGGTTATTCTGTTTGGTAAGTAAAGATGCTCAGAGATCTCAGTTTAACACGTAAACATTCAGTAATAGAAGGGGCTCCTTCCTGCTTTTATATATGGAAGTGAAAGCATACATGGGATTTGTTAGGAAATTCAAGCTCTTAAATGAATGAAATGTCACCTAAAAGTTTCAATACAAAAAACAAACAAACAAAAAAACAACAACAACAAAAAAAAAACCACGTAAAAGCAACAGAACAGACTCAATCCTGCTTTTTCAAGTGCCCTCTTTTTCCAGGAATCTGATGAAATTGTATCATTATTTATGAGAGAAATACAAAATAACAAGTACTGTGAGTCCAACTAAAAAAGCCTGACAGTAAATGCATGAACCAAAAAGACCTGCCTCATGTCAGAACTCAGTACTAGCCCAAATTTAAGGGTATTTTTGTCCATACATACATAACATTTAAGGGAAAAGACAGAGGTAGCTCTGCATCTGGGGCAGCACATCCTTACACATATAGCCCTCATTTTCCTCTAAGAACCCATACAATTACATTAGATCAAAAACTAGTCTCAGGCAGGGAGAAGCAAGAGAAGGCTAATTAAACAAACAAAAAGAAGAAAGCTTCTTCAAGCTTTGTCTCTATGAACATTTGTCTTTAAAATGTACATTTCAAGTTTGAATCCATGAAGTAACAAGTCTTAGCAACAGATATTAGAATAAAACTCGAGGCACAAGCTGTTGCATAGATGATGGAAGGTTGCTGACATGGGGCAGGGGGCTTGACAAATACTTCTCCTAAGTGACTGTTTAGTTACACCTGACACTTAACAGACACGAAAAACAGGTACCTGCAATTTCTGATTGCTCAATGAGAATTATTGGAAGACATGTTTGTACAAGAAGAAAGGGAAATCAATCTGTGTTTCAAACCTCTACATTGACTTTACAAGTTAAAAACAAAATAAAAAATAGAGGCAAGGTATGTTTACTGTGAATCCAGAAAATAGCATAGCTGGCATCCCAAACACAGCAGATCAAGAAAATACATGAAATACCAATGTAGTACTTGATCCTAATCTTAAGTACTGGCCCTCATAAAGTAAAATTTAAAATAGAAATGAATTAAAATATAAACCAGTCAACAGCTTCACAGTAGCTACTAAAACAATTCATTTCATTTATAAAGCAGTTGTTGAAAAGCAAAATTTTTGTGATCATAAATAGAATGTCACATTAATTTTATTAAAATGAAAGAAAAATATGAAAAAAACCATGCTTTGTTTTAAATATCACATTCTGCTCAGAAAAATATGAAAGAAAAAATGATTTGGAACAAATTTTCTGTATGTTATTTTGATAGAAAATCGAATCTGCCATTGTGAAGTATTCCTATGCCAATACATTAAATTATAATAACAATACAAGTCTAGAACTGCTTTTTCAGAGTTTACCATATAAATCTGGAAACTGAAAAGATAAACTTTTTTTAGTTTCAAATCATGCAGTTACCCACTTAAAATAAAACATACAGATGATATACAGCAGAAATTTGAAGATAATGCTGAGAAGTGTAAATCAGATAGAGAAATCATGTATGACAGTACATGAGAAAAAGCATTAAGAGACAGTCAGACAGTTAGCAACAGATGAGATTAAAGTAAGTGAATGAGAAAGTAGAATTTCACAAGTAAAATGACAGCGATGACACATCTCGAAAAACTAAAAGCAATACTGAGAAAACTTAAAAAATAATAACTGGAATGGAAGGTTTCATCAAAACTGTATTGGAATAGGACTTCAGCATTTTACAGTATACTGGAAAAACACAATGCAAGGATGAGATGCTCTGAAAACTTAAAAGAAAAACTTGTGGCCCATGAATGAAATAGTCCCACCATCCAACAACAAAACAGTCACAGTAAAAGTTAAATCAGGAAGTATTTAAGAAAAATAATAATTATAATAATAATAATAGTGGCTTGCACAGTAACAACATCTGTGACTCGGTCAATATAGGCACAAGGGAGAGAAAAAGAGTTTAGTCCAAACAGTTTTAAAAATACCTTTGGGTGGGATGTACCAATAAAAATTAGCTGAAAATTTGCAAGACAAGATAAATTCCAGCTGTTGCTCTTTGTGGACTAACAGATTCTTACTACTTGCCACTAACCTAACATTGGCAAGAGACCATTTCTATTCTTCCCTCCTTGCCCCCATCTCTAAAAAAACAAAACTGTCTTTAAGATTTTCAAACCATGATACCTTGTACTGAATGAAGCAAAAAATGAAAAGTCAATATATTCCAATGCAATATGAAACAAAGGTTCTGCAAGTTAGCATACAGAATTTCATTCCAGAGAATGTTCTCCACATGGCTGGCTCTGCTGATGTTTCTTTACTAAGTTATAAGGCATATGGATTTTCAAAAAGAACAAGTGGTCAGGGCCAGCCAGTTGGGTCAGCTGGTTTGCTTTGAACAGTGCTCTTGTAGTTCAAAATTATTCTCTCTACACATCTCTTCCTACTTACATTTACTGTCAGTATAAAAATACACAGTGCACTGATGTGTCTCAAATGTATTACACCACATACTGTGCGAGACTTTTGAAAAGAGTCACTTGGGTAGATTATGATAGAGAGCATACTATCTGTCTGTAACATTAAAAAAGCCACCCACATATAGGCTACTGTAAACAGGAGTTGATACAGCACTATCAAGCACTCTGGAATATGTTAAGCATGTCACCCTAACAAACTCTACAACATGCACCTGGATTCTTTTTTTTTTTTTTTTTAACTCTCTCTTTGCAGCATCTATCCCATGAAGCACTCCAATGCCATACAATTGAATACTTCAAAAAGAAATGAAGATAACATACAAGAAAAATTATAGGCTTTATTCTATGGGAGAATGTTTTATTAATGCCGAAAGCTTAATTTAGTAATGAGACCTTATGTGAAGAGGGAAAAGAAGAGTTGTATGAGAAATCTATGCCAGCTTTCGATGTAGTTTTGTCCTAAGTGCAAAATTAGAAAGACTGAGAAAGGACTTTTCCAATTTGCTGAAATCCAATCACATACTGGATTTCATCCAGGTCTATAGCTCAAAGGCAAAAGGGATTTAGTCATATTTTTACAGAAGTAAATTCCTGATTCACATTACAGAGCAAATGTCAACTGAAACTGAAGAACAATTTCTGTCATTAAATATTTGCTTTTCCAGTCTGGCCTGTAACAAAAGCAGCAAGACTGTTTCAAAACTGAAAACCCTTTCATCATTGGTTACTGCTCGTTTCTCATTTGAACTTACTTAACACTGGTGTTAAGACATGCAACACTAATTCTGCATCACAGTAACAAGCAAACAATGACTGCTTAACTAAATCCAATATTCCAATGAATAATCAGAAATTAACCAGATGTTAATATAATAATTGTTTTGCAACATCTCCACAGCATTACAGGGTTCATATAATGTAATGGGATGCAGCTTTCTGCAGCAAGTTACTGTATGTCACATCAGCCTCTGAGCTGTGTTAATGAAGCAGTTTTAAAATCAGCCAAGTTTATACAGCTGAGATGAATGGGGTGATCAAATTGATGGGATATGCATACGTGGAACACTCAATTCACATTAAAAAGGGACCTTGTAGCAATCCATCACCACAGCGCTGTTCGGAATTTCTGCTTTATCATCCCTTCTAATTACACTAATGTGGTAACAAAATTTTGGAGATGCTGCAGAAAAATGCCAAAATTCAGTTCTTTGTTTCTAAACCCATATTTTCCCACTTCCTCTTTGCCTTATGTTTGAAAACTACATTCAGTACTCTTTGTGTCCCTCTTAAATGCAGAACATTTATAGCTAACTCACTTGGCCTACCTAGTATTCCAACAAGCTCCAGACTCCTTCCAAACTACAACAGCTGCCAATTTCTTTCTCTATCCCCAGGACAGGATTTTCAAGGGCACTCAATGCTTGCTTTGCTTAGACACACATAGCACTGACATTGTCCTCTCTCAACTGTGCTTCCTGACTGCTCTCTCCATTTTTTCCCTCCAAGACCTAGACCACAGACACCCCCTCCAAGAAGGCACCAAACAATTCCTCTCTCACACACACTGAAACAGTAAGTCATTTAAGAAATACATTTAAATTCTCATGCATGTCACAGTATCACCTAGGTCAGAAAAGGCCTTTAAGATCACCGTCTCCAACCATCATCCCTGCATTGCTAGGTCCACCATGCAATCGTGTCCCTTGGTGCTATATCCACATGTCACTTAAACAGCTCCAGCAAAGGGGATTCCATCACCTTCCTTTGTAGCCTGTTCCAATTCTTGATCACTCTTCTCCATCAAGAAATACTTTCTGACATTCAGTCAAAATGCCCCCTTGCCATTTCCTTGTGTCTTATTAGACAAGTTATTCCAGTTATAAAGAACTCTGGTTTCTCTGTGTAAGTGCCTAATTTATTACTTTCTGTAAGCACTTAGTAATTTGGAGGCTTAAATAATACTACAGTAAAATTCATCAGCAGCTCAGCATCAGCTACAGACTGTCAAATCTACTGATTCATTTCACATTTCATTGATTTATTATGCTTCACTAAATCTAGATCTAAATGCTTTGAACAAAATAATGAAATCATATACAACTAAAAGCATCAGCACCTATAAAATCCTTCTAGGCTTTGCCAACTTCTTTAATCCAAAGTAATCTTGTTTCCTAGTATAACAAGTCCTGTGATGTCTGTAATAACATCTCACTATAGTAACAATGATATTAATGTTATAGCTCTCTTACATGCCTGAAGTATTAATCAGATCCCATATTAAATATGAAATTAGAGTACTCTTGATACTCTCTCTGAAACAGATTAGTTAATCAGAGCCCCACACAAAATTTAGAAATAAAAGAAAATACAATGAAGATTTAGACTGTCAAGTTGGTTTTGATATTGGAATCAGATTGCAACTTTCTGGGTACTGTTTTGCTAATTTACCTTATCTCTTCTGATTAAAGTTACTTTTAAAAGGGCAGTCTACACTACGAGCAAGTTTCTTCACCACATAAGTTCTTTATTTTCCTCTGAAAACATAAGGGAATCAAAATCTCACTTCACAAGAAGAATGAAGGATAGTAAATTCTATGCTAAAGCTGGTAAAAATCATACATCCTTGAAACAAAAATGTTCAGCAGTCATAATATTCACTCAGTTTATAAATATCTTCATGAAAACTATTTCTCTTTCATGAGTAAGCTTAAATTCTAGCAATTCCTAACGATTCTCCAAACACAATAATCTTTCTCTAATTCTGTCCTGAGAGTTCTCACAACACCTCCCTCCAGCTCTTATAAATCAGTAGCTCCAACCAACACAAAACCTGAAAGCCCAAAAAAATCTATGTTCCAAGTATTTCATTACACATCTAAAAAGTGTGCAACTGAGTTTCACAGTTTAGACTCATTCCGAAGGCTGTTTTCAGCTAATCCACCACTCACTGTGGGCAATACAAGACAGCTGAAGTAGGTGATGGCCAAAGCAGTATCCATATGTGCTGTTGCCATGAATGCATACTAGCGCAGTTGCACAAAATTATTGAGTACATGTAAAGCAGTATAGAGCTCTGTCACAGGAGTGTGACAGATACATTCTGCCATCAGAGAAAATTTAAGCTCTTATAAAAGCAGTAAGAAAGCCTATAACCATGGCTGCTCATTAGAATAATGCCATGACTGCCTACAAAGTTGAAATACACTACTCAGCAGCCATTCACATACAAGAGCTACAACAGATGCTCATTAATTCTTTATATGAATGAACTTCCACCATTTAACTTCCACGATTATTTTCAGTACTCCTTATACTGAGCAAAACTCATGCAATGAGGGTTTCTTTTGGAGACTGGAAATAACATCTTATTTCCCATCTGCCCCATCATTGTCCATTAACTCATTAATGTTACTGAGAATTAAAATGAAACCTAAATGTATTGAGTGTCATCCTCTAAAAATAAATGCAACATTAACAATAATAAAAATTTATTATATATAAGGTTATTTGTCCAAAGAAAGAAATGAAACTAATGATTGACATACTCTACCAGCCAACCCTGTCCTTCCAAAACACAAGCACAGTTATCATAGGTAGCATACAGCATAGTATTACCACTAGTTTGGTATGCACCATGTGTAGAAGAGGCAGATCCAGAGATTAGGACAAATAAATCACTCACCCAGTAAGAAAAAAAGACTACACATTTGCCAACTAAGATAATTAATGTGAAATGCATGTTTTTAGAAGGGCTATTTAAAGAAATAGCATTTGTGGGAAGAATGAGTCATAGCAAACTTCATATACTACAGTTACTCAAAGTGTAAGTGAGACAAAGGGAATTAGAACTTACAAGATTTTTTTTTTTTTATAACCAAGAAACATTAGCAAAAACAGCTGTTGCACTGTAATAATTTTAAATAGTTATGTTATGCCTTCATATTCTCTTCTAGTAGCGGTTTTCTCCCTTTTTAACTTTCATTTAGGGTTTGCTATTGTTGGCACACTGTCTCAGTAGACACTAGATAAATAAAATTTTCAACAATATAGATCCTTTCAAAACTCTACCTTAACCCCCATCCTTTGAGACGCTGGAAAACAATGATTACATTCTTCACAGGTTTATTTGTGCATCATTTCTCTATTTCTTTGACTTTTCTTTTTGCGCTAGTTATAGCAAAATAAATAAGTTCTTAGATGTTATCTTTAAGTGATAGGTTGTATCATTACCATAACAATGTATTTTTTGTGTGTTTCCCAATTAACCTACATGACTTCACACAACTAGCAGAGGATCAAATTCATTGTCAGGCAAGCCTGAGTCAGTGCTTAAAAAATTAGTATTTTATTTCACATACAGTAGAAGTATCTAAATAGAATCATTACTGAAAGATGACGAAGTGCTAATATGATTGCAATATTATTATTGTATTTTCAATTTCATTTATTATGGATTAATAGTTCTATCCGTACTTAAAGCAGCTTATAAAGCTGAAAAGCTACTACTGCTCCTACAGAAAGGTCTTGCAGTCAAACTAGATGACAACAGTAATAAAATTGCAATGCACTTTGTATATGTGATACATTACTTTGTACAATTGCCTTGTATATGTGATAAGTGCACAACTTATCTCATACAACTCACTTAAAACTAATGTGATAAGAGAACATTTAGATACATATACAGAGACCATGAAGGTTGTCAAAAGAATACAAACATTGGTAACAATTATATACTCTTAAGGACAACATTTAAAGGCCTAGAAGACAAACAGTACAAAAAAAGACTGGGGGATGGGTGAATTCATACATAATACAGTAACACCATTAACATTCAAACATTCAACAGTTCAGTGAATGCAGAGGCAGACTTGCCTCAAGAAATTCATAGCACCTTTGGGTAAGGCTACAACAGTCTGTGTTTATTGAAATCTGCATCTGGTAGCAATTTGTCCAGCAGCAAACTTTTTTCTTTTTTTCACTCACATAATCTAGAGGGGCCCATATACTCAGCAACTGTTCATTTGCACTAAGATGCACATTGTATAATTTATGTTCTTAATTATAAAACAAAGTTTATCAGCATGTTTGTCTGTGTTGTGTAATTTCTTATTCTTCACATGAGAATAATAGAATGCATCTTGAACAGTCTATTCATTCCTCATTGTAGCAAAACATTGGAATGGAAGATATTTAATCTCTAAGTTATTTTACTTCTCCCTTCTTTACTGGAGATTTTTCTTGCAGAGAAAAAGGAATCAACAGAATTCAAAAACCTTTCTAGAGTAATCATCCCCACTCCCTATACCTCCACTCCCTAAAAAGGAACCAAACAGACTGTAATCCTAATCTGCCAACTATTATTTTACCAATGATATACCCAGCTCAAAATCGTAGTCTAGCCCAAAAGAAAGTGTTGTTTCTATAAAGCCACCTCTGCAAAAAACTGGCTGAATATTCTGGAAAATGCAACTCCTCTTGTCACTGCCAGTTGTCTAATTCTTAAACTCACAAGGAACGAAAGCTGATTACAGCAAGAGCAAAGAAAAGTCAGCATCCTGAGAAGGGAAAGGAAGGAGGCTGAAAGCACCACACCTAAGGAATCATGGCTACCTCTCCTGTTACACACACACTTCTCTCTTGGTACTTAAAGCGTTGTCTCAGGAACTTCAGGTTCTTGCTTATTGTGACTATTCTGCCTTCACTAGAACTGCAACAGAGGAACAGTGTTCTTAAAACAGATACAATTTTCTGAGGTTACTTCAAGAATTACAAACACTTTTTACCTCTTGTGACTCAAGAAGGGCTTTTGGGCTTCCTCATAGCAAGACAGTAAGGGGTTAGGGTAGCAGAAAAAAAAAAAAAGTATGTTTTAGATGCAGTTAATATTATTAAGGTATGACATAACTGTATGCATGCAATATCATTTGGCCGGATCTCATGTGAAGATCTGGGAACTTTATCATACATTTCTAGACAGTGTTGCAGAGAGAAACAGATTCAAAACACAGTTACATAATTACTATTTTTTAAATAAAGACACAAAATGAACGTCTATTTAGTGTAGATAACCAAGATGTTAAAACGTTATTCCCTAGAAGTTTACTCCAGGGATTTTTGAACCCAATTATCAGGAGACACTTCTTTGGTTTTCATTTTTCATTTCTGCGTTGTTATTACTGTCTTCACTAAACACTGTGTCCTCAGTGGCATTTAATTTCATTAATCCTGACTGCTGTCAGGACTTCATTATAAATCTAGCAAAGCAAGCACTGACAGGAATCAGAGGCTACCTGAATCTTTGCAGACAGAACATGAGAGGTCTATATACAGTACATTATATCCATCAGCTTGCCATTGCCTGAACACTCTCTGTTGCAGATACAGAGTAACGAACGAGTAGGGAAATGTAGACTCGCACACCTGCAATCTGACAACAGGCAGAATTTTACCAACTTAAGAAGGGAGAGTACAAAATCCAGTGCAATTTTGAAGTTTTTAGTGTCTCTTCCTAGTCACATAAGTAGCTCTCTCAAACACACAGTAACTGTTTTGAGGAATTACTGTCCCTCTCAACAGGCAGAAGTGGAAACAGAGCATAAAAAGAGAATAAACAAGCCAAAAACATCTGGATTCAATTACAGAGAAAGGTTTTACAATCTCAGTGTGCAACTTCCCACAAATTTCAAGTTGCTAGACTTGTCGCAAACGAGAATTTAAAGGAAATTCATGTACATAACTTCGATGTTTTGAAGTGACACATCTCTGATGTAACTCCATACCAGTTTTTAGGCATGGTTGTTGAGAACTGCTTTATCCCAAGACTCCAAGTAATCTCGAGGAACATTGAGAAAAAGCACTCTCCAAACTCTACCATGGGAAATTTAGTGGAATTTTTAATTCCTTTCACTGCCTATTTTATGGAATTAAATTTTATTTCTGAATTTGTAGGTTTTTTGTTTCTTTTTTATTTTTATTATTATTATTATTTTCATCTGTGGCTGCTAACAAAGCAGCCAAAGCAAGCAACAAAGTATTTCCTCATCAAAATACTAGGCAGGTGAAATGGAAACAGAAGATGGAAACAAGACGGTATGCAACAGTGATGCGTGCAACATGCAAGTTCCTGGAGAAAAAAGTTTTCTTTATGTAACATCTACTTTTCACTTCTAGTTCAAAGCCAAAGAAAATTTGGGATGAGATATTTATCACTGTGCTAGTGTTCTTCTATACTTGCACAAACCTCATGCCCTATCCCTGGTTAACTCCAAGGACTACTCTTTCAGTTCTCTCCTGCCACATGTGACTATTGGTGCTAAATAGCCTAGCAATGTCAGGAACTAGCATTGAAATGATGCCAGAATGTTGAAATTGTTCATTCACACTAATCCACTGTGATGGACCATTACATGTGAAAACTGGGGTACATTTCCTTCTGTCTTATGAAACAGAATAGGAAAGAATGTGATTAAGCATACAAAGTTTTCCAGAGGCATGACTAGTTTCTATACATGTCATATCCATCACTTTTTCAGATTTTACAGCTTAGTTATAGCACTTCAGTAAAATTTTCTAGTGCATTTTCAGTTAAAATGAATGATTACATAAAAATATTCTAATCTTACAGTGTTACTCTGTCAATTCAAGTACTTCTCATTATAAGTTTAGGTCTAGTGCGAACAATTAAATTAGTTCATAAACAAGAAAATTGGAGTATGTTTGCAACTGTATTTGCCATGTTGATGTTGTTAAAACTGGAAACATGAGAAGGACCAACAATCTTGACCTCTCTTGGTAGAAAATGCCTGACACTGAACATTACCAATGCCCACTGATCAATGCTGTTTATGTTCATTTGTGCTCAAACACTACGCGTGCATTGTGAGGAACATGGACTACATATTAATAATACTGCAGTTTCATAGCACATTGAATGGTGCTGTATTACTAAAGCTAATTTTTATTATAGCTCATAAAAAGAGGCACTGAATGCTATTTGTTGCATAGCCCTCCCCCACTATATGAAAACCGATGAGGCTTTTGAGTTTACCCAGAGCAGTACTTTCCATTTTATAGCTAATCAAGACTTACTGTGAAAATTTATATGGAGAGAGATTTAAACTCTATCGATGTTTTGGCATCATGACAGTAATCACAGTTTAAATACAATCCATGAATAAATGAGATAAATTACCAGCTGTTCTAACCCACATGTCAGTATGAGTCAATCACCAACTATTCCATTCTTTTTAGAGGTTTTTGTCACATTTTTTCCCCCATATATTTAAACTAAAAAGGCATCTTGATATCAATAGCAGCTTAGGTAAAAGAAATTATTTATCCTGAATATTGATCATTTCTTTATCTCTGCCTCAAAGTATTAACAGTTAAATTTGCAAAGTTTCAGTGAATTACACTAACAGTTAGATGAGTTAAATCTGTCTATCTAAGCTGTTGCTTAGTAGCTCATTTTATTGGAGGATGTCAGAATTTAGAAGTCAAATATGCAACTAACAATATTTTATGAGGTTGTTTATAGATGTCCTCAGTTTTAAAAATTTCCTTTGAATCTTCAGCATTCCTATGGTTCAACAAATGAAAATACATTCATAACTGCAACACTCCAGGTTCTGGTCTTACATGAGTTTCACCTCCAATGGCTGGCAGGCTCTTTCCAGGACACTCAAATAAATGTGTCAGTTGTGTACAACCCTACCTGTCCTTCTGCCTTCTCTCTCCTGGCAGCCTACCAAGTAAAATGACTGCATGTGGCCCTCTTTGCACTGAAATAATTTATTATGAAGCATGAGTACACATCACAAGTGGAAGCAAATGAAGTCCTAGAAAGAGCATTTCAGTACCATGAGTAATAAAAATTGAACTTATCAGTACTGTTGAGAAGGAAAAAAGATAAACAGATCATGTTTTGCTACGATACAGAAGAAAACACTTATATTATCATATAATTATATATATATTATATATATATAATATTATCAGTGGTCATGATTCTTTCATGACTGGAATAAATTCAGCTATAGGTTTTATTAATGTGCCAGTTTCCACTTTCAGAAATGTGATGTAATTAGAAAAGCTGTAATTTTAGACTAGATTTAAGTTTGACTGACTCTCCATACCAGCAGAACTATATATTTCATTGGGCTAGGTCTGGTGTACATAGCAAGTGAAATACTAGGTTTGAGAGATGCATCATCAAATGTAAGCACAGTCCAGCAGTGGCCAGTGCAGCCAGCCTCTAAAACAAGTGGATCAGTTGGCCTCTGTTCTGTTTCCAAATCAATGTCTCTAATTTCAGATTAGTAATTCAAGAGAAGTGTAGGCTTTCTCTACTTTAAGCCCAAGTATTAAATGTGACTACAAGTTGAACATGTTAAAAAGTCAGGTTTGGAGCAAGGAAACAAAGTGACCTGGAAATCAGGAGTGCAATTTTTAAGTGAGCTTGGGTAGCTCCCAACAAGAACTGTATCCAGTGGAAATAAGGCCTAAGTGCTGATGTGAGAGTTTCCCACAGCTTCTTTTGGCTTGCAGCGTCTCTTGACAAAGCTGTACACAAATATCTAACTGGTATGAAAAAATAAAAAATGTTCCACAGAACCTAAATTAAAGCCAGATGTGGAAAATGCAGGCGCCTGAAATTTGCTGTCATTTTAAGACAGAATAAAAGTGTTTGCTAATTTTATTTACTCAGTATACTGTCATACTAAGGAAGTTATGCAGAACATTTACAATTTCCGGATGCATCTTATGTTAAAGAAACAGGTGCTCTAGTAACTAAAAATCTTGTGATCAGTATCAAATTAGAACCACAAACTTAATTTGAGTTATGATTCTTCTTCTGTTGAACAATGAATTACAGCTATACACATACTGTTCGTTTTAAAAATATACAGAAATTCCAACATGCTATTAATACTTAGCACAGCACAGGAAGAAGAAACTGAACAATGCAAGTTAAAGATACGTAATATGTGAAAAGTCTTGCATTTCTTACTGCAAATTGTATTGGTAATGTTTTCCAAAAATGCTTTGCTTAATGAGGTCAGACTCTCTTACAGAACATGCATGGCATATCCAGGACCTCTTCTGAGCACCTCACCACCAGTTTATCAATTTGCACATTAAAGCATTTATACAAATACAGCATCACAAAAGCAACTAAGCATTTGCAAGAGATGTATGTTTCCATGTTGAACGCAAGTTTACCAGTCAAATGAAATCAACAAATCATTTCACCCAAATCAGTGACTCTATATATCGAATTACAAAATGAACTGTTGCATCACTGGAGTAAACGTACTGTTGGATGAAATTCTATAAAATTCTATTTGATAGAAAGGAAGGAAATCTTCAATTATTAGAAGCCAAACTTCAATTACAAAATCTCTTTGAAGAAAGAGAGTGCAGAAAGGCAAGTGATTTCTCACCAGAACAGTAGAACAGCCAAACACTCAATCCTCTAATCACCAAAGCAGGCCA
Organism: Odontophorus gujanensis; assembly: GCA_013399175.1. Classification (NCBI taxonomy): domain Eukaryota; kingdom Metazoa; phylum Chordata; class Aves; order Galliformes; family Odontophoridae; genus Odontophorus; species Odontophorus gujanensis. Next base: position 39,455 of record VXAB01011890.1, read on the forward strand.
TACGTGTCTCACAAAATTTCTCTCACCTCAGGGTTAAAGAGCATCTAAGCAAACTTTTAATATACACGGTATCCTGTAACAGACATTTTCTTACTGCTTTTGTTGCAGTCATTAGAATGCCAGGTATCAAGAACCTCTTAAATTGTTCTAAAGAACACTGATCTTAAATCAATAGCATCTAAATTTTAGAGTATACTTCCTGATAAAAGCAGCCCCAAAGTAGCCAGAGAAGTTTAACTGGTGATCTTCCAAATCAGCCCTATAAACTGTACATAGATTTTGAGGAATCATCATAACATTGAGCAGGATTTTATTTTTTTTGTATCTGTAAAACAAAATTATACTACTGTTTTATTATATAGAACAACTGTGTTTTTCCATCTACGAGCAATGACATCACTACATAAACCTCACTACTGAACTCAAAGATCTTTGAAAGTACTCTAATTGCACCTACTTCTGTTAAACTTTGAACTTTACTAAGTTAGAATAAACTTACAGCACACTCTACGTTCTGTAAAGAGTGGCTAAAACTTTACAAATAAACACCTGCATGCAGTACGAAGCAGCAGAATTAAAAAATCAATACTCGCAAAAAAATTTATTACTAACTAGGGCAGAAATAACTCCTTTTAATACTGTCATTTGCTGACTAACAACTTCTAGGCATCCTAGAAGTCATGTATGGCAATCAGATTACAATTGCTCTTACTGCTAATGGATAGCACCTGGAAAAAAGTATTTGTTTTGCTTTGCTGGATCCCCCTCATATATGCTAAGTTTTTGTAGGTATCACTAGGCTGATTTAAGAGTGCATCAAGTATTTTATGGCTTAATGTCTCCAGCATCTGCTCCAATTATTTTAAAAGGTTAAAACATGAAACAGAGAGTCAAGTCACTATTATTCCTGCAAACCTTATTAAGTAAAACCGTTGAGTCAATTGCAGCTGAAAAAACAGCTATAGCATTTGCACAGGCTACAGTAACTAATCACTTTTTAAAGCCAACTTTGGAAACGTCCATGTGATACCCCTGCACCACAATTAGATTATGTAGAGAAGTATAGACATTTGCAGATGGAGGAAGGAATATAAATCATTATTAAATGCAACTCTAAGGCAGATACTTCTTTTTGATTGAACAGACTCAATATCACATCTCTACAGACAGGGTGTATCTCTCATGAAAGCAAAACACACCTCAATTTCATTCCACGTTACAACTTTTGCCACTAAATGAATAAACAAGCAGCATTGTTTTCCACGTTACAGTCCATGAAGGAGCATAATAATTGCAATTTTGACTGAGTTAAAATGATAACTGATTTTCTTACACCACATGCTATAAGTCACTTTTTTCTTTAGAGGAAATGCTTATAAATTCTGATACTGAAAAGTTATGATTAATTTTCAAAACTGTCTAATCTGCAGTCTTAACCAGTAACAAAAACCACAAGGTAACTTCCGTAAATGCTGTGCTGTAAGTTCACAGTGACCTCTACGCTATCATGACTACCTATTGTTGGTACCTGTATACTCTGAACAGTGCTACACATTTCTAAATGGCTGTTAACATGCATCCCATACTGTACATTACCTGCCCTCCAAATAAATAAATAAATAAAAAGATTGCTCACATCTGCATTTCTTATTCTATAACAGTAAGAGAACAACTCCTAACTCACTGTATGGAATATGCATGTGGTTCATGTAAATCATCCCCGTAAATCAAACACCAATACTTGATTCTGCCAGTGATTCATTTACTCAGATAGTTACACAGCTGAAAATAACTACCTGGTTTTCCTTTAACATTCAAAGCATATTCTCTTACCTCAGCAGCCTGTGTCTCTTGGTGTAATAAAGTTAGACCTGTCAAGTCTTCTAAGAAGGAATGCGAGGAATTAAAAACTTTAGCTAGGAAATTAAATCCTTCACGTTCATATTGTTCAAGGACCTGTCAAAAAACAAATAAATAAATAGACAAACAGAAAAGGATTTAAAATAAATGACTCATCATCTTGTTTTCATAGCAAACTAAAAGTAAAAGCTTTCTGAGCATTTGGAAGATTAATACATTCTGCACACAGGTAAAAATTACTGAAGAAAGAATGATAATTTCTCCCACTTCAATTTCCAAGTGGGGGAAAATTGGAGGTAAAAGGGAAGAAACATGTTTAAAATTTCCCATTTTAAAGGTATTCTTAAATTTATAACAAAACAGATGACAGTAAAAACAAAAATTCTGTTGCAACGTCGTGAAAGGATTTGAGTTACATAAAACATAGCAGAAGATTGCTCCAATGTATTGCTTAGCTAAAGGCATAACTCTTGCAGAACAATTCTAAATCAAGCACCAAATAATCACTTACACAGAACACTACTGCAGAGAACACAGACACCCATTCTTTCACAGTATATATTACACCTCTCTAATTTTATACAACTTTCTGCTTCTCTCACAGCTAATGTATTCCTTAACATATCTACTCTTGCTGGATGGACAAGTTCCCTGCAACTAGTGAAACTCACTTCCACCAGAAAAGAAGGAAAAAAAAACAAAAAACATCTGGAAGCACTGCAGTTTCATTCTAACACACAACTAAACCAAGTAAGCTTTATTCCAAGGTTTGAAACAAATAGGCAGTCTCTGTCCTTCTGGTCCTCATATCACTTATTCTTCAAACAATAAGAAAAAAAAAATTGAGGGGAATGATGGGGGACAAGAAAACTGCTTCAATGTGTATTCATCTATCTCAACCAAAATTACAACTTACACTCAACAATCTCACTCTTGTAATTTAACAACTCCTAAAGGGTTTGGATAATCTTAAAACTGTGGGAACATGCACAGCCTAACAGCATTCTTCAGCAAAACAGGTCCAGTGAGCTCTTCTACTGAGTCCTTCAGGAATTCAGGCTTGTTTCAAAAATAAATAAATAAATAAATTATATTTAGCTGATAGAATTGTTAGTTTACTGGTGAAAAAGAGTGGAATCTTCATTCAGGTAATCACACTAAACATCCACTTAAGAGCAAAAGCACCTATCCATACTTAGGTTTCAGAATGCACAGAGTCAGCAGAAATGATTGTAAAGATAAAGAAGTCAGATGTAAGCAACTATGACAAACATTTGGCATGTTCTTAAACATGATTTATGCATCTGAAAAAAATATTATAATAAAATTGTACTATGTGTTCTTTTACTACATATGGAGAAACTGCTCCTTATACTTTAAAGATTCATTTTACCCTATATAGCTTTTTGTGCAACAACCAATACATGTGAGCAGAAGTGAAAAAATCAAAAACAGAAAAAATTGCTTAACTGCATTTCATGGGTTTGCATTTTTTTGTTTGCTTATTCCTTAGACAAACACAGAGGCAAACTGTAAATAATGCAATGCAGTGATTTGGAAAACTTGAGCATCCATTTGATATGTGTCCTCACAATATTATCCATTATATATATTGTGAAATTAAAGTGTAGGTATATATAGGTACACCTCGATGACTATTTCACATTCCAAAACTCTGTAACACCAGATGTGCAGAAGCCTCTTGCATCTAGCTCATTGTGAAACACTACATACACATATAAGCTGATAAAACTTTGATTACATTCACAGTCTTACCTGTGCATAATCTGTGAAGGTATCAGCATTATCAAATGTCTTGCTATTACTTGAACTTGTTGGAACCAGAACGCATAACTTATGATACATCTTTTTAGTGACATTGGCCAGGTTACAGTTCATAGTACATTAAAACAATACACAGCCTACAGACAATGAAGCCACAATCATGTTCTAAAACATTATAGCATATAATACTCTCTTCCCAAAGATAAAATCTAGAGTGCACACACTGTTGGGATATGCAAATTACATGAATGGAACAGGAAACTGAGTGCAACCATACTAGGTACCATTAAACATGTCTATTGAATAGCCTTCAAATATAGTTTACTGTTACTCAGCTAAACATTCCCAGAACCTTGTTTCCAAAGAACTGTGACTCAAGCCTGAAGCGCAAATTTCCAGGTATTGCTTCCTCAGTGAGTACACAGCTTCAGTCGGCCACGGTCCTCTATATAAACTGCTCTGGTTTATTACAGAAATATGCATAACCTTTCTGTATCCCTTGCCACAGCTGTAAACGAATTCTCACATACTCAAGAAGAGCAGGCTGCATGACTACACCAACATTTAAAATGTTTAAGGTTACTTTTGGATTGATCAACTGGCAGTTATTTTTTTTTTCACCTCAATCCAAGTGCCCTTGGTACTGTAATTACTGTGGAAGGGACTAGGAAGTCTCTCATGAAGCGTATTTCAAAATGCTTGTTAGGAAAACATTAATAAGATCACAAAACTATGAGTCAAAGTTGTATAATTTTTGTACCCAGTGAGCTGTAGCTTTGTTTTTTTTTGTTTTTTTTTTTTGCAAGAAGTTGTATAGGTATATTATACATGCCCAAATTTTGTATTATGGAAAGATCGAAAAATTTACTTCCCCTCTCCTCAAAAAAGAAACTTCATTATGTCACATTCTAGACTTCCCATAGCAATATGATGGTAAACTTGGGTTAAGGTAACAAGTCTAACTGTGGAAAGATGCTATCTTAAAAGTCAGCCTACAATAACAAAGAGTATTTTTCTTGTACTAGCACCCGGAGAAGCCTGAAAAACTTTATTAAAAAATGTACTTGCTGTTAAATGTTTTTACACTGGTAATGGTCCGCTGAATAGAAATATCTGTTAATTAGCTTTAAAATAAAAATTCCAGCCACATGACTCAGAGAATACCCCTACCAGGGAGCCAAAAAATGACCTGGCAGCATCATTCACTTTGCTACCTGAACAGTGATGGTACCATTAGAGACAATATACACTGTAATGAAATAAACTTAATACAGACAGAAATTGAAGAAACATTTTTGTCATCTTCAGGGACTTTATTTCTGAATTCACGTGATTAAGACGTTACAATAAATACCACAAAATGAATAAATACCAATAACTTGCCCACGTCTAGCCTTCGTTACGCAAGTTTGGCAACAGCTGTCATCTGTGTGGCATTGGTTTGTTCAGTAGTCACTGAACATGCCTCAAAAGAAAAAAGGAACAAAGTGAAATAAAACCCATCTCAAATTCATGTTCCAGAAGACCACACAGGTGTATTCTGCAGGTCATCAGGAATAAAGCCAGTCCAGACATGAAATAGACAAAAACATTAAAAAAAAAAAAAACAAAACCCAAACCATTTCCAGATTTAATGACTGCCTAATTTGGTGCTGTGTGGAAAGGTAAATTTCTCCTACTTTATCATGTCCAGCAGAGCCCAGTGGCTCATGGTCAGCATGAGTTTGCTTTTTTAGTTCTTTACAATTCTCTTCACCCCTAACACCATACTCTGTATCAGATATGATCATTCTGAGTAACAGCTTTAGAGGAGGACAGATACTTGAGAGATGTTATTTTTATTATTATTGATTGCAAAGTAGTGACTCTCAGACAACAGATGTGTAAAAAAAAAACTTAGGATTTTTTTCTGGTAATAAATGTATCACTATTCAGTCATAACACTGATGTGTCACTATGTAATGATAAATTTTCTCAAGTAGAAAAAAATTGCAGAGCAGCAGCAAAAAGAGCTAGAAGTCATAGAAGGAGCAATACAGATTTATTACAGAATCCTCATCTTTTTCTCACTTGCAAGTCACTTTTCAGAGATCAAAAGGAGAATTAGACAGTAGCAAACCTTTTGTGTGCTATGTCTGTAAAAATTAGTCAGGACAATCCAAACACATTTTAACATCATGCTCTTCTCTACCATATTTAAATCTCCTCACATGTTGACAACACAGCCTTGGTTCCAGTTCCCATTTTACAGAACCAGGGCTACAATTATTATTATTATGTTATATGCAATGGCACTGTAATAGGTATGGATAAACTTCATCACAACATGAGCAAATAAACGCATTCCTAAAGACTTTTATGAGTTGATGCCTATCATTTATATTTTGTTAGCAAATGGGCAAAAAGAAAAACAAAACACCTCATGGTAGAAGAAAGAAACAGAAGACCTAGGAGAAAAAGAACTTCTTCAGAAACGAGAAACAGATGTACAGCTTCGGTGTTATATTCTTTTTAATAGCATTCTTTACAAAGAATTGCTTGGGAGAAAGGCATTCAAAAAAGAGACTCTGGCTCCAGGATTGCTTTGTAGAATGAAAGTTACTATATGGCTACAGAAGAATACGGAAACTCCTAATCACAAAAGCCTGGCAACTCATATAATACCATTTCACATCTTGTGGCTCATTTCTGTCACCAAAAAAACATTATTTAAGTATTGAGCACACATAGAGCCTGAAAGAGTGTTTTTTAGCTTTCAGGATAAATTTAGAAATTGGTACTACTACATTTATCGTGAAAAAAATACATGGACAACATATCTCAAAAATAACAGGTGATGTGTACACTCTTGACTTTGAAAACTTCCTCTCAAAGAAGTATTTACAAACCCAGATATATTTTGCATGTTGTTAGCTATCTATTTATCAGTGGCATTGCAGAATAAGTAGAACACTACGGTGACCCTTAACACGTTGAAAACAGACATTTTGGTTTCAACTTCTGCTTGTGAAATTAGACAGATAAAAGTTGCTGGTTTTCAAACTTTTCAAAACTGGATGTAACTGCAGTTAAAACAGGAAATTCATCAGAAGACTATAGAGC
>VXAB01011890.1:52413-94524 GCA_013399175.1 Odontophorus gujanensis
AAAAAAAAAAACCATTTTATTCACTGTTGTTAAGCTAGAAACATCTAACAGTATTCATATGATAAAACATTTCAGAAATGCATTATCCCCTCATAGTGTTGTTGGTTTGTTTTTTTGTTTGTTTGTTTTTTATTTTCAGTTGTGAGCAAAATCTGGTTGAGATAACGAACTAATAGATTACATAAAAAAACATAATGAGAAAACAGATAAAGAATAGAAGGCAACAAAACTTTAGCTAGAGTGAGAACACAGATTCCTAACTTTAAGAAAATGTCAAACACAATGCAGATCTAAGCATCTTATAACTGACCTACAGCAAAGTCATTCTACACATAGATGAAGTACAACAAAAAGGCAGACTTACTTTGGGGGAGCAGGCTGTGCACTTATCAAATGCCAAACTGACTGGAAGAACATTATCAAATCTTGATAAAAAACCACGGATCTGGAAGGCAAAAAGATTACAATTACAAAAAACACATTTCCAAAATGTGATGAGTTGGACGTACATATTCAGTAAAAAAGTAAAGAATAGCTATAACTAGGGTAATATAGTGGTGGTCATTACTGTATTAGAACCAAGAGTTGTATTAAATTTATACCAGCATATATTACAGTTCTTTCTATACATACAGATAATGGTACCAGTATCTGAGCGCCAGATTATTTAAAGACGGGGCACAGCACCACCTGGAGTTTGAGCTACTACATTGCAAAACTAACAAGTCATGGTGCTAGAAGTTAGGAGGATCATTTTCAGATTCTAAGTTAGAGGTGGAAAAAAAAATTAACAGCTGTTCGTTCCTAAATCTTGCAGTTGATACAACACTATGAATAGTGATTTTACAATTCTAGACCATTGTCTCTTGTAGTAGTGTTTGCAGAACTATCCCTGTGTCCACTGTAAGAAGCAAAAACAAAAAACAACATGGGTGTGAGAAGACGGACTCCTGAAAGAGACCTGACAAGACTCCAGTTAATAGAAAGGACCAAGAGTGAACATAGTGCACTCCATTTCATCTGATGATCCACATGCTACAGGTTACTACACAAAACTGTAAGAAAACAAAACTAGATCACTTTTATATAGAGCGATTTCTGTGATTACCTGGAGATCACACACACACAAAAAAAGTCACAGCAGCAGTTTTATCTTTTTCTGAATCAAAATTCATCTTGAATGCATTAAAAGGTAATAGAACTCCAAAATACCACTTACTTGAGCATAAAAACCACATTTTTATCTGAGCAAGGAGACACTTAGATAAGCAATACAAAGCAAATGGCGAGTAGAACTGTAAATACCCAGTGACACATCACAGGGTATATGTTTACACTGACAAGTTCAGCAGACATTTTGAAAGACTATGTCAGTATAACTAAAGAAGACAGTCTATTCAGCAATGTGAAAAAATGGTATCCTAAACACCAATTTGTAGCCAGAGTTTGGGATGAGAAGGACATCATAAAGACTTCTGTACCACATAAAAAAATCATCAGTATTTTAGAGAACTATAACTTCTCATCCGTATAAGTTGGTTGGATCTAAATTTTCTTTAAATATGTACTGAGGCTAGGAAAGAGAATAAAAGCAACTTTGAGATACTCATTCTTAACTCTAATGAGGAAAAAGCAAATATTGCATTATTTACATGCTGCCTGCTGGTGGCTCTCTCTTCAAATAAATTCCTGGTAAGTAGGTAGTGGAACAGAAGCAACACCAGCACTGCCACTATACCTCTGGCTTGCATTAATCTTATTTATTTTTAATCCAATTTTGAAGACTCAGACCCTGCTGGAATGGAATTAGATCAATAGTATGTTTTAAGGAGGGAAGCTGTGATGTGTCTTACATCAGCAACAAGATTTTAAATTAAAGCATTTTCTCACAGATTTCTTACCTGATGAGGAACAAGTCCAAGAGAAGTAGGTGGCTCATTCATTCTGTCATCACTACTGCTGGCCACAGCATAACCACTGACAAAAATCAAAGAAGGAAAGTTAGAACAAGACAACATACTAAACAGTCAATGTTTCCAGTAAGCTACAAGATGTTTCATTACAGCTTGTAGTTTAGAATCTGGAAAGTAAGTTATCTGGAAAGTCTGTCTCACAGTAACTAAGCTCCAGCATGGGAATTCAAAAAACTTCAAAACCAGTCTCAGAGACTCACAAGTTAATTGCATTCAAATCCTAATTCACTTCCTCATTCACAGATTTTAAAGACAGAAAATAAGCCTAAATTTCAGGTTAGACATCTGCATATCACATGTACTTCATTTTAATTAGGATTTTGAAGTATCTGACTTGTCTTAAAGCCTTTCTTGTGACAGAAGTAGTTATGACAGCTCATCATTACACTCAAACACTCTTGAGCAAAGGATCTACTAACAGAAAACACTGTTCTTCTGAAATGTTCTCAGTACTTTGATACATTTAAACTCTGAGAAAAAACTTGCCAGTCTCCAAGGCAAAACTTTGATTTGATCATTCAGTCCTTTCTTAAATACCGGTACACTACATTAACACAAATATATGACCCATAAATTATATCGATTTACAGGCAACATAATGCATTACAGAACTTCCCTGCTTAGTATGTAACTCCTCCTTCTTCTCCCAAAAGATCATATAAATAAATAACTGTGATTTCTCAGGGAACGTCTCTTGACCACCACTCCTCTCAGAAATGACTCACCCTTCTGGATGCTGTAAAACAGAAACCATTAATTCCACTGCAAGAGCTCCAGCTATCATGGCTAATCCAGGTCGACTGACTGTACACTGCTGATCCAATGTCCGATCCCTGGTAGACTAGAAAGATAGATAGTTCCAAAAAAGTAAAAAGTAGTGCAAAAGTAATTTAGCTGTTTTACTATACAACATATCCTTACCAACTTGCAATTTTTTTTTTATATTCTGTGTAAAAGATAAAATATTTCTTAATCCTGTGAATATCAACATAAGAGGTATCCACGATGAAATTCAATTCAACAAAAGATATACATAACCATCACTATTTGCATAACATGTACTTACATCCCCTGGTGCCACGACATCATTGCAGAAATAGCAACCCAGTTTGTAGCCAGGGATATTTGAAAAGAGCGATGAACCCAAAAGATCAGAAGGACCAGGGGCATTGTTGAAACATGCATTGCCAGATTCTTGCTGTTTCGGTTTTTTTAGACCATGTCTCATAACAACAAATGTGTCAAACCCCAGGGCAGCATTGATGACCAGCTATGAACAACAGAGAACAACAAACCTAAAGTGAGCCAAATGGGGAGGGGGGAAAAAAGACCTCAAGCTTTTATTCACTGTAAACATCAATGAACAGAAAAATCCACACAATCTTCAGTCAGATGAAAAACCTAATAACCACCTACTAAACATCCTAGCCATAAAAAAAAAACAACACACATTTTCTGATACATGCAAAATTTCAGTTGCCAAGCATTGAAAAAACAAAACGAAACACAAAAGTGTCTCAGAAGTCTTTAAAACATTATCTTTTCCCTTTGTCTTTCAGGGAAACTTGATATAAATGACTTTTTTTTTTTTTTGCTGCACAAATTTAGGCACACTTGTAGACAACACTGTAACACAAACTCCATAAACGTGTTTTAGTTTGCATTTGAAGGCAAATGGAATTGCTATGTGCTAATATGGATCAACATCCCCATATTTATATTTGGCCTAATATTCATACAGCAGTGCTATTGGAAAACTGTAGTGCCAGCTCAGAGTTTATTCTTAAGTTCACTGCATATTCTGTACCAAACATTGAAGCTCTGAGTGTGAAAATATTTCAAATGCCACTGAAATACAACAATGGTGATAGAGAATAACTTCCACATCATTTGAGATACCATATGTAAACTTTTCACTTCACTGCAGTCTGAAATAACTTTTATGCAACAAAGCAATGCAATATATCTGTTATGCAGAAAATCTCTGCTCAGTGAGGAAAGCATGTAATTATTACTTATGGTCTTCATATGTATGTGTTTAATCACATGGAGAGCAAAAGTAGCTATGATACAAAATTACTTTGTCATCATTTTCCCTTCTCTCTTCAGTATGAGAAGTGTTGAGAGTAATCTGAAGTTCTATATGAAAAATAAGCAGATCATGACAAAGCTTTTGTTGTGAACAGAATATTATAAAGCCATCCTTAAACTAGCAGATTTTACCAAGATACAGAGGAAAAAAACAACAGAAATAATGACTCTTGCAAGTAAAATATAAAAGATATTATATTCCTTAATATGCAGATATTTTTAGACACAACATTCTAGTACGGCACTTCATCATTCTTCACTTGTACAGAATAGAATTATTTAAAAGACAGACTCTGTGGAAGCACTCAAGAATTAGCCACGTAAACTTGAGAGTTTCATGATCTTTCTTGGTATTCCAAATCATTTCTGAATATCCACTTTCATTCTCGTTCTAGTTTATTCTTTCCTCAACTGTATTTTCTCGCTACAATACTGGAAGTATTGGCTCAGCACAATTTATTTTCCAATAAAGTAATGAGAAAAAAACAAAGCTAGCTTTTCACTAAAAAATACTGATGTTTTTTTAAATTCATGTCATTAAATTCAGAAAACACTTTCCCATTTTTGAGAATTTTAACAAGTGACATTATTTGAATGTTTTCAGTCCTCCTTCCTTGTCATAGTTTCACCAACACTTATAGTCACTTGCTAATCAATGCTGTACAGAGTCAAGGCTATTCTCAGAATTAGGACAGCTGACTTAAACTGGCCAAAGGAATATTCCATACCATATTACATCACATGGAAGAAGTTTTGAAGGTGGCAGGAGCTGATATCTTCCTCTTCCACTGCGCAGGGGGCTCGTAGGGCATTGGCTGGGGATGCTGATCAATTGCTTTTGCATTACTTCTATAAATAACTGTATATAACATTTTCCGTATATCTTATATATAAAATATATTTAAATATATTTGTCATAATTATTATCCTTTCCCATCCCACTGGGAAAGGGAGAGAGTGAGTGAATGACTTTATGGTGCTGTGCCACCTGCCAGGTTAAACTACAACAGTACTACGCTTCTCTTGTATGAAATCATGTTTGGAGATGCTTGAAAGACACTGAGTAGAGAAGACTCCAAGGAACATGCTATCATTTGGTCCCAGACCAAACAGGATTTGGATCAGATAACCTTCAGATGTTCCTTCTGACATATATCATTTCATGTTTCAGGTTTCTGTTTTTTCTCTTCAAAATTCTCTTTTTGTCACATACAGAATCTCTGAGGCTACAGAAAACCAAAAAAATTTCTGTATAGTCACAACAAGCTGGTCAATCATTTCACTTCCCCATATAGCTCTTCTCAGTATATACAGCCAATTGATATGCAAGAGCTGAAATGCAGTGACTAGACTGTTAGCAAGATATGCTACAATACCTTCCTCTTGCTGGCTGCAATAACAGCAGGAAGCCATCGACTCTCTCTAGTGTCCATTAGTAGGAAAACAACATCATGAGCATCAATAAGCTCTTCAAGTGTTGCCACATCCTTCTGAGCCTGGGCCATTGTTACTTCTGAAAAATTCACTGGATGGCCTGGCATAGGAATGCTCATGTTATAGCCTTCTGAATTCTGGATGGGAGCAGAGAAAAACAACAGCATGCTAAACAAGCTTGGCTTAACAGAATTATTCTAAAGTGCAACACAAATTGTAGGGCTACTGTTTGGCAGAAAGGCAACTTTACTCCTTGCATCTCTTTATATATATGTACTGTAAACTAAAGCACAGTGCAAGAGTTTGAGTGAATGACAGTCTCAGAGGCTGTACTTAGTAGCTCAGTGTAAATGCACTAGTTTGTGTCACAAGAGCAGACCAATAATGTTCAGGTAGCTTTGTGCCTCAACTAAACAGCTCAGCTCTCAGGAAGTTTATTAGGTCTAGCAAATCACTTCCAGAAGGCAGCTGAACTGCTGCTAGTCCCAAAGGGAACAAACATCATGGCAAAGCAAGCAGACAGGTCTTGCTCACAATTAAGGTTATGCTGTTGAAGTTATACAAAATCTTCATACTCCATTGTCTTTGCAGCTACTTGACACACAATGGTAACAGGATATACAATCCTTACTACATTACTATTTCTGATACTGAATATTAACTCTGTCACAGTATGATAAATTATTGCCCATTCTCTTCTCTGAACAGCAGACTTAAGTGATTTTCATGTAATTGGACCAGTCACAGGTGATCTTTATATATGAAAATAACTTCTGAGGCTTGTGACTCCAAAGTTCTCTCAAAGCATTGTTACTGACTTTTTCTTATTACAGCAAGTTCCTCCCCAGTTTACACTTTTCTTTGCAAGCCTCATCACAACCTCACCATTCCACAGCACAGGCTGGTCTTTTGCTTTTTTTGGTTGTTTTTAAGCAAGAAAAGTCACAAAACAAGTTTCTGATTCTTATCTCTACAAGCAAAATCATGCTTTCTATAAAAGTTGTTTGTGAGTCCCAAACAACATTATTTCTACTAATTACATTATTAATTATTTCCTGATATTCCTGTTTTTATTTTCTCAATTTCCTCAATTTAAAAGCAAAAAAATCATGTGATGTTTCAATCTCAGCATTATCTTAGTGCGCAATGTGACATTGTACAGATGCACTCTCTTCCACATTTGTTCTCCTATTAAATATTTCTGTAACTAAATGAGTATCACCAAGTATCAATAACAATATAGCAAATCAAGGTTAAAAAAAAAAACCATGAAACTTTATATATTCTTTCATGATTTAATTATCAGAAGTTCTGAAAGTGAAATGTCTAGCACTTTTTCATACTGAAGATCATTGTTTGATATTCCAGTATTCATTGAACAATTGCTTAGTACTAGTACTGACATTTCTAAGTAATGGTAATGATAGGATCAACACAGATAAAAGCAAAACAAAACCACAAAACAATCCTTGGGTCAAACTAAATGAACCTCCAATCTCTGGAATGGATCTTCTGTAAAGCTTGTTCACAAGACTAATCATCATCAGCATAACAGGTCTGTATTTCACTATTCTTAGAGCTCAAAAGCATTCTGACTAGTGACACAGAGGTATTTTAAACACAGAATTGCACAGTAAATATGCTCTGTTCATTTACTTGTTGAAGTCAGTGGTCAAGACACTGCTCATCAGTTAGACTCTGCCAAGCGTAGTTACTATATCAATGACAATCTCAATTCCGAAACAAAAAAAAAATACAAACAGTTGATGGGCCTTCTACCATATCAACATGAAGGTCTTAATAATGAATAAGTGATACTAGAACTCTGCATTGTTGTTAAAGTGACTGTTTCTCTCCAGTGATTTCTTAAGAGATTTTAAATATTAATCTTACCACTCCCGGGAAAATCTTCTGAAGTCTCTCTGCTGCTGCAAGTGCCTTAGGCTTCCCACCACTAAGACAGTCTTCAAACTCATACAGTGGCTGCCGCACTGGGTTGGAGTATGAAATCCTTGCATTGTCAACAAATGTAATCTTTCTGACTCCCCAGCCCTAACCAAGAAAGTAATTAACGTATTAAATACAATGGACTTCGTTGAATAATTTCGACAACAGCAGAAACTTGAGAGGCTGAGTTTTTCTAGAAAGATCAGCTTTTGAAGCAAATCAGAGCAACAGCTCCATAATTGCAATTAATTCAGAGAACAGGTAACTTCACCTGTCCAAATTTATTATTTAGCAGTAACCCCTCAAAACTTCACTTTATTAAGTGAGGTGTGGTAAAGATCCTTGGAAGTAAGTATCAACACAGCTACTTTACATGCTTCATTGTGAATTTGATTTTATAACGTTGTGAATTTGTTTCAGAACTTTTCAATCCTTTAATGTAAATTCAACATCAACTATCACTATCATGCTAAATTTCTCTTACTATTCCACTATTAGCAGATCTCCAAGTCATTTCCATTTACTACACATCTCATCTCTTCCCTGCAATTTATAATGTAAATTATAATCTGTACGTTAATACTGAGGAATACGTCTTTTCCCTTATGTGCCATGGCAGCTGCTCAAAAAAAAATAACAAAAAGTAGAATTACTGAGACACAACAGATTTTTATGATCAACTCAAGACTTACCATCAAAGTTCTTGCAACACTACAGCCCAGAGTACCAGCTCCCAGCAGCAGACACTTTGCAGACACAATTTTTTCCAAATCAAGAGTAGGGACCAACCGCCAGCACATCAATTTCAGATTAAGATCCACTGATGATTCCGCTAACCTATGCCACAAAATAAATAGTGGCATGAATATTGTGGTTTCCTTATTTTCAGCAAAGCAATGACTTATTTCAACTGTTTGGGTTCTTTTCCTCAAAAGAGGATGAATGGTCTATTCCATTTCTTAATAAGTTTCCCTCAAGACATGCCAACAGTTCTCATAACACCTTTTCCTTCTCACCTTGATCTCAGCTGCCTTTTGCCTTTCTTTCATTTTTGCTGTTCATAACAACAAAGCATTGTTCTAATTTGGCCTCCTAAATTATTATCCTGGATCTCTCTTTTTCTTATTCATGTCAAAATTAACAAGTCTGAGAACTTTTGTTCTACCATCTTTCCATTATTTGAAGGCATTCAGGTACAACAGGAATATATAATCTGTGGAGAAGAATAGGCCAAGACAAGCAGAGGGGGCTGCCTTCTATTTCTTGTCAGGAAAATAAATGATAAGGTTGACATATCTAATTTGAGCTTTTCCTTGTGCAAAAGAAGGTACATAAAACACAGCTACATACATATAGGGAAAAAAGGAATACTTGTACCTTCTTGTTAAGGGTGAAGCATATCTCAGCTTAGAACAGAAAATATCATGCCAGCAAGAGCATCAATATATAGTTTAAACAATTCAACATACAGGTAATATGAAAAAAATATTCTCACAGGCTCATCTCTACCTAAAGTGGAGACCAAAGACACCTGAAACAACTTTCTCTGTTGCTTGTTCAGTTGTGAGACAACACAACACTATGTTCTGAGGATTGGTATCTACAAATCTTCTTAACCATTCTGCCACTGAGATTTCTAGGTACACACATAACAGAATTAGTGTTCTGCTGCAGGTCACTTAGCAGCTATTAAATATACTGGATATACTAAATTTAATTGAATCCTTCTCCTGTAAGGAATGTGTTGGCCAAACACCACTAGTCAACATTCTTGTAAAAACTCAAACTGCATTGCTTAAAAAAGAATAGCGATTCACATTTCAATGTTATCACTAAAATCCAAGAAAAGAAACTACAGAAATTTAGAGGATGAAAACCAAACCTTTTTGGATCCATACACTCACTGAGATTGACCATCCTTGGACCCATGCCTCCCTTTTGGTTTTTCTCCCATCCAACAGCTTTTGGACAATCTGTTTCATGGAGAAGAATGAAAGAAAACGAGAAAAAATGAATCAAAGGATAGAAAAAGGAAGTTTTGTTGGCTCTAAACTTACTGGAAAAAAAAAAAATGAACCTGTAAGTAAACAAGCTGCATCTTAATGACCTAGTTTACGTGACTATGCAACTTTTGCTGATTTACACCTCATGAAAGCAGGGCTTCTCGGAGAAGTATGTTAATATCAGATGCTTGATGTGCTGCTTTTCCCTTCTTAGCCTCATCAATGATCCTGCATGTCACACAAATCAGCACGTTGAGAATTCAGCAAATTCAGAATTCACTACTAAGTTTTTGCCAAGTTCAGTCATCTCATCATGTTCCCTATCTCTAAATTCAGTAGAGAATTAGATATGCTATTTTTACAATAATTAAACAATTCACAGCTACTGCATGTAAAGCATCCAGAACTTAGGCAAGGTAAAGTAGAAATAAAGTTTATATTGTCCTGCAGAAAGAAATAAAGTCTGAATTTATGTTCCAGTGTGACAAAATGATTGCTTTAAAATACATCTGTCCACCTCACAATGGGACTGAATTCCACTATGTTATAAATATACAGAAAAATATGCATCACAGAAATTCACTCTCACATGCATCTGCTGAAGGACTGAGTAGAAATTAAAAAAAGTCTTTTTCTTAAAACATTTTTTATAGTACAAGATACTATAAATTGCTACTTGACTTCTTTCTACAATAACTAATTCCTCAGATGTTCTCCTTAAATCCTGCAAATCCTGTTACTAATTAAATAGGAAAATCTATTTACCTTTTTTTTTTTTAAAGAACATTTAAATAGTTCTCAATTCATCTGAAATAATGTAGTTTAAGTAGTGATAGCAGTGATTTCACAGTGTTATTTTTTCTATCTTCACAGTGACAGAGGAAGAAGAAACAGAAAAGAGATTTATTTTCTCCTTTTAAATGGATTACCTGGTCCAAATGCTCCTTGTGGAAGTTTTATTTCAAAGATAATGCTGTGTGTTATGTC
The DNA here is from genome assembly GCA_013399175.1 of Odontophorus gujanensis. Lineage (NCBI taxonomy): Eukaryota > Metazoa > Chordata > Aves > Galliformes > Odontophoridae > Odontophorus > Odontophorus gujanensis. The sequence goes on from VXAB01011890.1 coordinate 62,849, forward strand.
TCTCACCCCTTGCATAGTCCTGTCTCTGAAGCAGAGCACTTCAATTGACTGGAGAATACTGCCCCTGTCAATTAAAAAGAACGCATACAAAGAGACATGCTATTTTTTGTTTGTTTATTTTGATAGAAAATCTTATTTTTGCACTACTACACAAAGTTTCAGTCTTTTGCAGATTCTGAAAAAGATCTTTTCTGTTAGCAGTGAAACACTATTGCTCTCTTTGGCTATAAACACAGTTGCTTAGCACATATAAATGACCACACTTTGCTGTGACAACTCTAATGAAATGACACTAACAGTTATGTCCTCTGTCATTTATACAGTGCTGCTGGACAAACTGTATCAGAAAACATATTAAGTGACACGTATACCTGCACCTCCCCAAGGCACAAGTAAGATTTTTTTAGTTCTTGATGTAATCCCCTTTTTCCTCCTTATGACTCAGCTCCAACAGTCAAAGAATTACAGCTTAAGTGCCTAAAACCCAACAAACCTTAGAATGTATAAAGCACTTTGGGTACTTGTACATCCTTCGGTCCAGAAAATGCCATACCTAACTGGGCATTTCTCCTTCCTGAAATGCTTTCTATAATAAAATGCAGAAGTCAAAACTATGAAAATAAACAATTATATTACTGTTATAGTAACCCAATTTTAGTTAAATGACAGTTTCATACTCTAGTATTTGAAAAGCATCTCCTACCCAACTCCTGCCCAACAAAAAATAAATCAGAAGGTACGCTACAAGAAAATCTAAGAGCATCTGATTTTCAAAATTAAAGTCTGCTATTACTTGACATTAATTAATTACAAAAAATAATAGAATATTTCAAACAAAATTTGAAAGAGCTACAGACTAAAAGAGAACATTGGCAGGTTTTGAAGCATATATTTCCAGATACACATACACAAGCAAGGATGAGGAAGAACATGATTTGCAGCAGACTGAAGTAAAAAACAGCTGCTGGTCCTTGAAAGCACTGAAACTGCTTCTGGCAAGCTCTTTGTGATACCAGGCAAAGAATTGCTAGGAATATCAGTAAACATACACAGGAAAAAAAAGACTCACCCAACTGGTGATGAGAGTATCTGGCTACAGAATACTCCTGAGGAAGGAGCCTTCATCAAGGAGATGTCCTTCCTTTGGAGGCTGACCCTTAAATGAGTCCAGGAAGGGGTGTACCCAGGGTCCACTCCTTCCAGTCACATAGCTTGCACCTGTGCTTCCTGAGCCAGCCACCCCCCTCACCAGGTGCTCAATCATCAGTTCAGGCCATGATACAACAGTTCCACTACAACTGTAACATGCAAATCTACAACTACTGAAAACAAGTAATCTCAAAGTTAAAAGTAGTGGGGTTTTTTTTGTTGCCTTTTTTTTGTTTTTTTTTTCCCCTCTTCACATATAGTTTGGCATATTTTTTAGACTAAAGTTGAAGCTTCAAGTGCATGATGCAAGCAAACTGGCATGGAGGAAAAAATGCTTGATTTGATAGGAATCAATAGCATATTTCTCTGTGTGAAATAATAAAAGAGATACCATTTATGCGATGCCAAGATCAGGAAATTTCGCAGTGGCCATCCTGGATAGTGAGATAAATTGCACGGATCATAAACTCCAACTGTCACCTGCAAATAAAATTGTTCTAACTGAGAAGTCATCTATCAACACTGATTGATACTCAGTCCACAGTAATGGTTACCTGGCATTTTTAATGTAAAACAATTGGACACAGAATAACTACACACATATTCTACATTTTTACATACATTCTCTGCATAGTCACAGTAGATTTCAGTAAAACATTTGCCAGAGCTTTCACTTTAGCTTCTTTATGGACGTCCACGTTACATTACAGTGTTATTAGACTTCCTTGCTTACTTTTAATAAGACACTGTGGGAAAAGCCCAGCCGTGAAAGCCTTGTTCTTCAAACAAAATTCTGTACTGATTTTGGGATGATACAAAAGTGAAAGGGGACAATTCAGCAAGAAAACAAAAGATAAAACTAACTTGTAATCCAACACTTCAAGATGAGATATAAATAAAAGGACATTTAGTCTCATCTTCAGTCAGTGTAACACCTGCACTTAACTGAGGCACTTAAACTCAGAGCTTATTTCCTTTACATTCAGTTCTGAACCAAAACATAACCAGAAATCAGAAAGATGCCACTGTCTACATTTGGATATGCTGAAAGTTTGAACTCAGCCATCACTAGGGCTATCTGCCCCTCTCACGTCTACAGAGCTCTTCTTTCCTTCTTACTTCAGCTATTAGTGAACTTACAGTGACTCTGATACATCAGAGAGGTGTCTCTAGGAACAGCTTGAAATGCAATTAAACCAATCTAATGCATAAATATAGAAGCAAGGGCCCAATCCTGATCCCTCCTCCAGCCATACACTGCTGCTGCTTTGTACCTGCTGACTCAAGAAGGCATGAAACCTGTTAGAAAGTTGACCTAATTTCATAAACAAGAAGTAAATTAACTCAGCAATACCAAATACAGTTTCTTTCCAGGGGAGCAAGTTCAACCGGCTCATGGGAATACTGAAAAATTTCATAGTCAGTTATCACTTTCAGTAAATTTCAATAAATTTCATCTGATAGCTCTGAAAAGAACATTAACAGAGAAATGCGTTCCAGATGATTACAGATTTTGCTTGTAATGAACATAGGGGTATTTTAATAAGTGCTCTCTTGCCTGTGACCCACTACAGAACTTACACCATTAATTTGATGCAACTTGGCTTCTGGATAAGGATGTAGACACATAATTCTTGAGACAAAAGTCAATCCAAGCTGCCAGTCTTCAGCTATTTACCCAGTCTATTTACTGGCCAACAAATGTGCCCACTTTTCAAATCATTTATAAATTAAGTATGTGCAGGTTATAAAAAGATACAGAACACTCATTACCTTTCCCCCTTGGTCTTGGAAGAAACTATCCCATTTTTTTAGTGGAGATACAACCACAGAATTGTCATGATACTTGATTAAAAAATAAGGAAAGGCTGTAACCCCTTCTGTCTGGCAAAGCTCATCATATGCTTTCTGAAGTGCTTGAACCTAAAAGCAAAAAGACAATTGAAAACAATAGTTGTAACACTCTTCAAAGGAAAAACTGAAATGTTTCCTTACATCCCCTCCCTGGAAGCATTCAAGGCCAGGCTCTATCACTGTATGATTCATTCTATGATTCTATGAAACCGTTGCAGAATTTAAGAATGCTATCTCAAGTTATAATTGAATATAGCATATTCAGAAATTTTGAAGTCCATTATTACCACAATAACGGATTAAAAAGTGAGTTGCTAAAACTGCAATTGTCAATGCAAATATGAAACAGGTACACCATTACCATTGGAGCAAACAGATCTACCAACAGGAAAAAAACAACAAAACAATGAAATGAAATCTCATTCTAATAGTCAAAGTAGCTCGATATGTAAGTAAATTTACCCCCTTCTATCACTGGCAAACAGAAGACCCCTGACTTCTTTCCAAACTATAAGAATTCTTAGTTTAGAACTAAGCACTGGCAAACATTAACCACATTATAACACCATGGAGACTTAACAACCACTCAGTATATTTTGTCATCTATTTCCAGTGTTTAATCAAAGCGTTCTGGAAAATGACAACATCTTTACAGTGCTTATAACTACAAAATTAGTAAGAGCATTCTGGGAATAAGCAAGTATTTTCCACTGAAAAAAACAAACAAAACCATTTCTCGTGAATTATTACAACATAAAAAAAAAAAAACAAAACAAAAAAAAAAACCCAAGACATTCAAAGTCTCATGTCAACTTCTGACACAGTGAAAAAAGGTACCTGGGTAACCTAGCTTTTTGTCCTTCCAGATCGAAAGATGACACAAACTATAAAACATTGTTAGATTCTCTAAAAAACTACTCCCTATCATTTTTCTTGTGAAATCATACATTGTATTCAGAATTTTGTAATTGTTCCTTATCACTCACAGAATATGTTCCTTTTAAAACATTTCATTAAATAATCATAAATTTCAAAAAACACAGCTATGTAACTACCACCCCTCTGGAATTGTCTGCCATGCCTGCATCCAGCTTAAAGCTGAAGTGATGTAAAGGTGAAAGATTTTGTACATCAAAGAAGGGTAAACTAAAAAAAAAAAAAAAAAAAAAAGTGAAAATCTTAAAAGAAATTAGATTTGATTGCTAATAAAGATACTAAACTTTATGGCAATAAATGTACTCAGTGCTATAGAGTTCATAACATTTGGTATTTAGAATACCTGATTTAAAGAGAACCTGTCACCAAGACACACTGGTTTCTGAATTACATGTATTCCATCAGGGAAACAGAGAGCAGGGTAGCAAAACCAGTAATAGAAATGGTATTTTTTCAAATCCTTGGGAAAAACAAACCAACAAGATTACAAACAGATTAGATTACAAACAGAAGTTTTCTTCAATTTATATGTTTATTATTTGTCAAGTCACTGTCATGATTTGAAAAAACAACAACAAAAATACTAGAAAACTTCTCTACATATATTTCTAAACAAGACTTAAGCAGACGATGTGTGTTCAATACCACAGTTTGTTAGATGGAGTACTATGCACTAAAACTGTAAACGCGTTAAACATGAAAGCTGCTCTGCCTTTACAAATACCTGTAAGGTAGCCACATTCAGACACATGTGCAAACTGAGATAGCATCTACATTTTTTAAAGACTACATTATAAAAATTTTTAAATGTATAAATTGTATTATATTTATACACATTTATATATGTATAAATATACATATTTTATATGTATAAATGCCTACTATTTTTTTCTTACTGTTCTAAGATGTTTAAATAGGTCTAAGAATGACTAAGAATTATCCTGATAATGTAAATATGGTAATAAACAAGTTCTACAAAGAAACTACTACTGCATTTTCATTTCAGTGCTTTGAGATAAATTATCACTACTCACTGCAAATGTCAACAGCAGGAACCTGTTCAAGAGCATAGGGTTTTCAAGTGCAGCTCCAGATTTTATTGATTCCCATATCTGTAATTGACAGTTGAAGCAAGAAGGAAGAAGGACAGAGAAATAAAACTCTAAGCATAAGAACAGCCATAGAAGTCTTTAGTTCTTCCAGCTACAGAAGAAATACTGACATTAATGCCCCCAGGAATATGTCATCTTTTCATGTCTAATCTCATCCAAACCATTATCAATGCTAAAAGGCCCAAAGGTAACAGACATGAACTAACACAGCAGCCGGGAAACACTAAATGCAACAAAAAAATCTCAACAGTCTGTCATGCATGTGAATTATTATCACAACAAAGAACATTACTAATATAGCCTTTTATTATTTTCTCTTCTTTTTCATTCATGGGATCTACATATACTAGATATGTGAATAAACTACTATGAAATTTGACTAAAAACACTGAGACAATCAAGAAGGCAGTGCACTGCACATTTGTGAGACAAAAAGCTATAATGCATACACGAGGAAGGAGTGTTCATTGTCTTAAAAAAATAATAATAAATAAATAACCTGTGAGTGTGAATAAAGCTTTCTGACCTTCCCCAACTCTCTGAACTAAGTAATTGCATGGTGTCTGTCATTAACTGGAAGTACTATGCCACAGGAATACAGGCCTCGAGTGAAGATACATGTGAAAACTTAGTTACCTCCAGACAGCAGGCAGCCAATAAATCTAATCTGAGGAATCAGAGACTGGTCAAAGGATAGCATTTCAAAAATAATAAGGCTGCCTTTGTTAGATTTTCTCTTCTCCCTAAGCCATGACATTTAAATTAGTTGGATGGAGTACAAGCAGATAAGTTCCTTTCTTTGGCAGCCACCTTTCTCTTGCTTTATTTCAAACTTCTGTCTGTTTCTCATCACTTTGTCGCATGTTGTAACATGGATGTTGTAACAAATTAAAAACATGATTTATGGGATGCAAGCCACTGGCAGCTCTAGTAACCATGAAATTTACAACATGGCTTTGTAGAACCCTGGAAAAAGAACTCCAAGTAGAATTATCAACTTGCTATTCTCTTGCAAAGAACAGCAAAAAAGCAAATATCAAACTTCTTTTGCCAAAATAAGTTAAATCCAAACTATATGGGTGAGTTTGTACAGTCTCTCTAATACCTGGGTCAGAGACTATAAAGCAATTCACTGGCTATTTTCACACCGTATCTCTTTACCAGCTAATTTGATTTTAACCTTACCTCATTTGCTTCTTTTTCCAGAAGTGATTTCTTATCACAGGACTTGAAAGTCTCAAAAGTGTTGGTATTATACAATGTTCCAAAAGCAGGACAGCAACGTGCTGGTATTGAAGCATTCCTGAATAAAAGAAAGAGAACACTAACAGCTAAGATAACAAGAGCTCTACTAAAAACATTTTTATGACCATAATGCTTTATTTAATACAGATTGTTCTAAGAACCTGTTCAAGAAAACATCCACCTTATGATTTTAAAATATATGAGGAATCTGGATTTTTCTAACAAGGTAGTATTGAATTAGATAGAAGAAAGATTTAAAAACTGAACTCAAATATAAGCAATTCACGATAAATGTGATTTACACTAAGAAAAAATTAAGATCGAACTTCACATGTCAATGCGAAATATTTCTTCATCCACGATAAGAAATACTCAGTTAAAACATTATGTTTAAAAGGACACCCCAAAGGAAGTCTAAATTGGACATAAGCCTGAGTATCTTTCATAGCTTCTAACATCATTAACTACAAACCATTTTTTGTAGTTAATTTTACAGATCTGATCAACGCCACTAACATCATTCTTCCAAACAGATGATTTGGATGTACCCATATCACAACTTTCTTCCAATTGCACTCTGCTGAACACACTTTCAGTATGACATCATAAAGTTTTTACATAAAAAGTATTCATCGTATAAAATTAACTCAAAAAACACTAAGCCTTGCTAGAACTCCTAATATCCTGAGAAGGCAGAGGAATTCACTTCTATGATCTACAACTCTGTGATCCACCAATTAAAAAGAAAAAAAAAAAAAGGAATTGACTATGAAGTCATCTCACCATTTACTATGTTAGTTATACTAATTTAGGCATTTGCTCAAAAATGAAAACTTTATGGATCTCCTCTCTTATCTCACTTTTGCTGCATACACTGAATAACTTTGTACTAGCTTCACCATGGCACTTAAAGCAAAAATAGGAAATTCTAGTCAAAGGTTAAATACTACTTTCAAAGACACTAATGTAACAACCAGAGACTGTAAAAGCTATTTTGAGATCTTAATTATAAGGAAGAATCTTTAGTTTATAAAGATTTTAAAAACACTTTAACCAGTAATCAGATGACTGAAATCATTATTTACACAAAAAGCGAAGGGAAAAAAGGGTGTTTCATAAACGCACATAAACAGTAAGCGAAACTGAGACTCGTCTCTGCATTTTTAACTTGACCCTTCAGATGAATACATTGTTTCAAACACAGGGAGTTCGTACTCTGAGTCAGGCACACTCTCTCTGCAGTTACAAAGTTCACGAGAATGTGAATTGATTTTTTGTAGAATGTTTCCATATGCCACAGTGTAACTGTTACACAAGGAAAGCTTCCACACATATGAATGAAGGTAAACCATAATTCATACTTACATGTCAAAGGCACTAAATTCCAACGTCAAACGAGCTGGGAAACCTGATGGATCACCTGGCCAAAAGAAGCAACAGGCACTGTTTAAACTACAATACATGTATTTTTTAAAAATAGGGAAACTGATCTAGCATTATAAGATACCCACAGACACACCAGAATTCCCGTGTCATTCTGCAGTGTTCCTAATCTTAGCAACATTTCAGTAAAATACCTAAAAACACGCTAAATGAATATTTGGAGGAACAGGAGAAACCCAAACTACAAAAAAAATGTTCAGTTTCTACCTACCATTGTAGTAGTATCCTTTGATAACCTTTGGAGTCTCATCTAATCGGTACTCATTGAGCTTCTTCTGGGTTAGTTCATGCCAGAATCCTACATTCAAGGCACTACTGAAGGGAGCAAACTGCAGCTTTGAACTTCCAGGCTCTACAGGATGGTGGAACTCATTACTGACTGCTGCCATGACTGTAGTTCACTATCAAATACACAGACAAACAGAATTCTGTAAAAGTTGATAAGCTATACGAGCATATACTCCAGTGACCATTTAACTACTTCAAGTTTCTTTTCAGTATACTTTGTGATGTATAGAAAACCATATTTCTCCGAAAACAGTTTTCACAGATTTTCTTCATGCTTTTTGGAATGGGAAAAGATGTTTTAAATTTCTTAATGACCGCCAAATCACCAGCTTCTTCTTTGAAATAGATTCTCAAATTAATCAGAAAGACACAGTTATGTTTTTCCTTTCACAATATTTCCTCAAAGTGTTTGAAGTAATCCATGCTATTGTTTCTAAGAGTATAGAGACAGTCTCCCTGTACTACTGTAAAGACTTTCCTTACTTTGGGGAAAATAGTGAAATGTATTCTTCTGTTATAGCTTTGATGCTTTCCATCATGATAAACACATGAACAGATGGTTCTGTCACGATGTCTTGCTTTATCTGGCATACATATCTCTTGTCGCTTCATTTCACTTAATTTTTTTTTTTTTTTATATTTAATAACTGGAGTTTGTGGTATCAAAAACTTCTCACAGCTTACATAAGAAAAAAAACCAACAACCTTCTCATATCACTTTTATTAACATAAAGAAAATCATTTTCTTGATAACATGCATATCCAATGGCTATACAAAGTAGAAGTAGCTGCATGGCATTTTCTGACCATTTTCACAAGATTGTTTTTTCTGCATTTAAGATGTAAAAGTCACATACAGTTACCTATTAATAACCAGCTAATTTAAATTTTACTATTACTCAGTTCTTAAACCTCACACACTTTATTTTTCAAGAAAAAAATACCACAGATAGCTCATCATAAGACAAGCAAACACACGTGTCCTATAGCCATTGGCAGGAACTGAGTCAGGTTGTGTTGCATGTCATGCCAAAATGCCCATAATAAAACTTTTAATGAGAGTTTAATTACCTTCCTAATAAAAAAAAAATCAATCCACAAGCACCCTCTTCTCCTCCTATTGGTTTGTTTTCAGAAGAAAATTCAAGAAAGACTTAGTGTTTCTTATAATTAATAAGAAAAAGCAACATGAAGTCAATGCCTACCTTGCCAGAGAAGCTCTATTATAACTAGAGGTATACTCATTTTGAATTTTCTTTAATTTAAAGATGTCATCAGTGTAAAAATGATGTGGCAGCCAATAAACTTCACATATTTCCTTACAAAGTTTTTCTTTTTCAGCCTTTAGAATAAGTTTTCATTTTATCCCTCTTCCCCCTTTTTTTTAATTTACATGTACTTGATATACCATACAAAGTGTATTATCAGATATTTTAAATGACCAAGAACCCAGATGACAATGCCTAGCAGCCACTTACCACGCACTGAAAATACCAGCCTGAAAGCATCCACTGGGATGGAACTTCAACATCCTACTTATTTCTATTACTCTTGTACATAAAAGGCCGTTGATATGAAAGAGAGGACCTCACTATGCTAAGCATGTGTAAACAGAACAGACAATCACTTCTGATCTATTGACACTTTTGAAAATACTATTTTATGTACTCGCACATAAATACATGCTTTCTTAGGCAAGAACAGTAAGCTAAATTTTGTGTAACAAATTACATGTAATGCGTTGGAGGTACATATGGTAGAACTTGCAGATAGAAACTCATGGCTTCTGACAGAATTAACAATCACAGGGAGAATGTGAGGAAGAGAGACATCAGAAACACAGAATTTCACAAGAGCCCAGGTGCAAAGTGAGTTTGAAGCAAGATTTACCAATATGTTTTAGAGACACTCTTGAGTTCTGTAACAGTCAGGAAATTTAACAAGTGCAATGAGCAACAATAACCAGAATATGCACTATCATTAGTGCAAATGTTTGCACCTGCTGTTAAAAATGCAGGCATTCAGAACTACTCTAACTGGAAACTAGATGCAGAAAACCGCAGAGCAGGCGTTTCAGTAACACTTGTCCTCACCTTGAGGGAGGATGTGATCTGTTGTAAGAGTATGATTAGCAGTTGCATATCCTTTAGAACCATAATGAAGTTACAGGTTTTGAACTAGATTCACAAAAGCATCTTAAGACCTATGCTTTCCATCAAATTCCAGAATATATTCTGAAGAACTCCTCCACAGGTAGCAAAGGAAATTAGAATTTCCTACCAGGAAATAAGGTGGTTTTTCAGAAAATCTGAGCTAGACATTGAGCACATGTGATGCCTGTTATCAAGCCTATTTTTGGAGTATGGAAAGCTTTCCCTGTTTCCAGAATCACAGCATGGTTGGGACGGAAGGGACCCCACAGCCCCACCGCTGCCATGGGTGGGCTGCCCCCAGCTCGGGCTGCCCAGGGCCCCCATGGCCTATGGGGCCTCCAGGGATGGGCACCCACAGCTCTGGGCAGCAGTGCCCGTGCCCGTCTGCCTTCTGAAAAATAATTTCTCTTTAACACCTAACCTAAACCTCCCTACTCTTCTAAGTTTAAAACTGCTTACTATCAGACCGCGTCAGCAGTCGGTCTCCCTTGCGTTTATAAGCTCTCCTTAGGTATCGCGATCCCCAATGTCCCGCAAAGGCCGCCTGCGGCCGAGCTGCCCCGAGAGCTGCCACCTCCTCACTGCGGTCCGCAGGGGACGAACCCCAGTTCCCGCTCTGGAACCGAGACCGGCCCGGGGCGCAGCGAGCTGGGGGCACGCAGGCGGGAACCCGAAGGAATCAGACGCCCTCATCGCCCCTCAGCCGCCGCCTCCTCACGACAGACCGCCCCCGACCGCGCGCGGCCGCTCACCGGCTCCAGCGCGCAGTACTTCCGGCATTGCCAGCTGACGCGAAGCGTGACGCTGCCCTATCACGTGACCGAGAGGGCGGGAAGGACGCCGGCGTGTGGCGGAAGAGCGACCCTTACGCACGCGCCCGCGCATTGGCTCCGCCTGAGGCGGGACGGGGAGGGAATGGCGGTGCAGCGTTGCCGCCTCGTGGCGGCGCGGTGTGGTGCGTGGTAGTGCCCGCGGAAGCGCAGCCCACACTGACCCTGTTTCCGAATGTTCTTTTCTGTGCCGTCCTGAGTGCATTCGCCGTAACAACTGTATGGATAGGCGAGAAGATATGAAGTACACTCAGTTTACAGCTAGTGAAGAAGTAATACGGACTAAAACTCATCCTCTCCTCCTCTGTGGTTATGACTGCTAGATCAAACTGCACGAGGATGCTCTGATTTGAATACGGTGCTGATGTGCTGGTGAAGTGTTCAGGGATTACAGATTCATCGAGCATATTTAGCCAGCTAAAGTTCTGCAGGTGGTCATATAAGTTTATGGAGGCTGAACGCTGGAGGCATTCCCAGTTTTATGTCAGCAAATGTGCTCAGTTCAGTTATGCCACCTGTGACACTCAGTACCGCAGCTGCTGCTAATCTGTGCAGTTCCTAACATATAGCCATTGTCTCTGAAGTCTTTGCCTTCAATGAGACCTGACAAAAGAAGTAATCTGAGCAAGACACGGATTCAACAGGTCAACAAGCTGTTTTAAAACCCAGTGTATGGGCACAGAAAGCCTTGCTCGTCAGGGGAAATAACAGCCAGCAGTTGGTTACTGGCGTTTTCCAGGCAGGTTGAGACCCATGCTGGTAATGTTTAACATTCCCATCACCAGCCTGGATGAAGGAACCCTGCTCAGGTCTCTGGATGACACCACAGTGAGGGCAGCAGCTGACATGCTGCAGGACTGAGCTCCGTGAGGGCCCTCAACATGCTGCTGTGGCTGAGAGGGAAGTCACAAAGGCCAGCAAAGACACATCAAATGGGAAATCTGTATGTGGAAGAGACTAACTCTTGCGTGTCACCTGCTACATCACTGTAGGCTGGAGACTCCCTGGATGGCAGCTTTGCAGGGGTTAAATAACACGGAGAATGAAACATACTAGATAGCAGGATCTGCTTCCTAATTGCACCCCTCCTTCAATAAACTTGCATGCAACATCATACTTGATAGAGAATCCCACAATTCCTCTCAATTCTCACTAGATGTCCCCATTGACACTAAGAAACGTGGAAGGGTGAGTACATTTTTCCTGCTCAAGTTGGTTGTACTAACCACACCCTAAACAAAGTAGAACTTCACTCCAATAAATTCATTATGTTCCCTTAAAACCGTGAGTCCTCTGACCTTGCTTATTAACTGGAAAACTTTGAAAATATTTGTAGGAAACCACGCCTGAAGGGTTGGCCTCACATGGTAGTAGGCTTCTTCATTCCTTACCCTGATTTTCTTTTCTCTGCTTCTCAGTAGAAGGAAAGATAGATCCTGTTACATACTTTGCTAACCAGAAGCTTAAGACAGGAAGTCTCCAACTTTCCTGTTTTGTTATTACTGATTGTATTTACCACATCAGAGAAGTCCACTGTAACAACTTTCCCCATCTTTTTAATTACCACAGTTATATTATGGATAAAAATGAAAGGACACAAAGAACATCCAGACAGCTTATTTGTTTAATTTTAGCTCTCCTGTATTTGAGTAGTTTTTAATCATACCAGAAGTATGCTTTGATTTTTAATGATGGTCTTTTTTTTATGCCAGATTTCACTAGTCTTGAAATAGTTGCTGTTTCATTTATTAATACATTTTTAAGTCAGAAAAGGCAATTGTCATGATCAACACTTCTTGAGTAACCCCTGGGTTACTCTGTTCTAGTGTATATTAGTAACTGTGGCTGAATCAGTGTGCTGATTCTTTTTATTGTTCTGAATTACCATCTATTTTATCTAGAATTGCTGTTGCACATTACAATAGGAAAAAAAAAAAAAGAGCAGAATGGCTATTGATCTTAAGAACTGTTTTTGAATTGCCATGAACAAGAGCACGTTTCAAAATTCACTGCTCCGTAGTCTAAAAGAAGAAGGTTTATTTTGTTACTTGCAGAGACACTGTTCCTGCAGTGAAAAAGTTGCCATAATTCCTGAATGAATGTTACTACTTTTATATTCTATCTGTATACTTTGGCATATTTTTTTCTATATTAGATTTCTCTGATTGCTGTCATTCCTGAATACTACCTAAAACCAAGTTTAATCAATCTCTGAACCTTGTTTTATACATTAGACTAAGTTTATCAATTTAGTGTACTTTTCCAAATATTAAGCTAACCTCTTATAAATATGCAGACATACCAGTCCTTCATTTAATGCTTAATACATTAGAAACAACTATTGGGATTCATGCATTTAATTAATAGACATAAAACAGAAAGAATAATAATACTTTGCATTTATTCAATGTACTGTGTCCAAAAATTATAAGCATGATGCACATATCATGTTTAATTGTTCTTCTGTCTTTTATGCTCACTTACAAAATAAGCATACATGGCACAGAAAGACCCTAAGTAGCTCAAGATTAATAAGAGCATGAAAATTACTCCTGCAGCTATTACCATTTTTCTCTTCTGATGTAGTAAAGATATTACACAGAACATCCATTTACCTTTTCCCACCAAACTCTTGACAGTACTCTGTTAATAACAAACAGCTCCTATTCCATTAGGCACAGCACAGCACAGTGACAGTGAGAATATATTCATGCTGAACTTTCAGGATACCTCACTAGTCCCTTTCTAAAATGTATGGAAAATTCACCATTAAATGCAATTCATCGTTACATACAAATATAATGTCCGCTGCTGAAGTTATCTGGTTCTGGTGCTCTTAAAACTAATACTGTAAAGACAGTCCTATAGCAATTCTACCCCAAAGGTGAGATACACTGTTTGCTCAAAATGTTTCTTCTGCTTAGTTCTGTCACAGTATAGAAATGAATGTTTCACTTGTGTACCACAAATGTACAGACTTGACATATTTGGATCATACAAGACCAGAGATCTCCTTGGCCTCAATTCTCCACCTTCCTTCCCAATCTGCAGACTTTTTTTTTAATGCAACTGTTGTGTTAAATCATCAGCTTCCTGATAAGTTAGCTCACGTACTGTAGGTGACTATGCACTCTTTTGCTAACAAACTATGTTTTCTTCCTTTGATTGGAAAGTACGGTTTATTTCACTGCATTGTTCATACTTGGAAACAGTTGAATCGATTGTCAAACAAGGGAGTGACTAGAGCTACTGAGTGAAACTTACCTGTAAACCTCCCTGTCAAAGCTTCCTTCCAGCTTTTTCAAAGGAAGCCCTTTTCACAGATATATGTTGTTGAAATTCTGGATGAGGCCCTGAGGATACTGTAAAGGCACAGCTTCGAGTTGTAGGCTGTATTTAAATGTCTTCTAGAGACCCCTTCCAACATTAAGTATTCTATCATTCTGTTTCTCCTAAAATATTTAATAGCATTTACACCATGACTTATATAAGTAAGAAACAGGAAAGGTAAGTGTATTTTATTTCCTATTCAGCAAGCTTGACTTACTGCTTATGACTATATCTCACTGCAGTGAGAAGAGTTTGTCTATCATAAGAATATATGAATTAGCATTGCCACTGCATGCTTAGGATATTTGCCAAGTCATAGGAAGAATGAAATACATATAGGCCATAATCAAGTACATTCTCAAGGTTTAGAGACAACAGCCTACCCTTCTTGGTACTACATTGAGTTCAGAATGTCTTAGCAAAATGTGTAGGACATAAAAATATTACTTTTTTCAGTGAAGTTAAAATGTACTGATATAAATGAAGCAAGCATGATATTAATAAGATACTGTAGGTTACAATATGACTCTCAAAAAAAGTGTATGATTTGGAGAAAGCTATAAATAAACAATGTAGGGTTTTGGTTGTTTTTTTTCCAAACAGTAGAAGCTTCTTTTTTAACTATATAAAGTACCTCTTTCTGCAAAAGATCTCTCTTCACAAGCAGTGCATTCCATGCTTAAAGCAGTAAGTTAAAAGTGAAAAAAACACCTGACCAGTCATAGGAACAATATTCTCTTTTCCATAGCTGAATAATTTATAATCCCTGATGATCTCTTTTCATACATTCAGTTTTGTTCTATATGATGAAAAAGAGAATCTCAAATCATAAAATATTTACAATAGCATAACAGCTCTGAGTCTGGCTACTGAGCTTTTCAGATTCCTGATTAAATTAGTTCTGCAAACGTGTTAAAGCTGTTACATTAACGTATCCCACTTTTACTAACACGTGTTTATAAATAGTTTTCCAAAGCCTTATAATTTATCCACAGTATTTGCCTCTGAAACTGGAACATTTCATTTGATTGATTTTATGGATTGCTTTATAGCTCAGGAAAAAAAAAAAAAGTCTGATACTACTGAATGTGAAGGATCTTTTTGAATGTCTTCTTGAAATTCTCATTACAAAGAGGATACAGGAATGGATTTAAGGTGGAATTCACATAACCTAGCCATATAGTGAACATGTGAAATTTGTGAAACTGTTCACCATGTTGGAAAACAGTTACCATGTATAATACAAAATAGGGAATCCAGCACAGCATAAAGGCTGCCATTATAACACCTAACTGCTTAGCTGCTTTCCACTCCCTGTTCACATGCTGTCTTCGAAGATGACTTCTGGAATGAGTATGCAGGGTTTGCCAGGTTTTCCTCAGGTAAGTCAGTCCTCTGAAATCGCTGTTCTCTGTATTTTCCTGAGGAATGCAGGCTCTATCAGGATTAGGATTGGATTGCTCTTCAGAAGGCACATTCTCTGTGAAAGTATCACTGTCTGATGCAGCACTTAAGTCACTGTCCTGTGAGTGAGGGTCCTCTTCGTTTTTATTGTCCTCTTCGTTTTTATTGTCCTCTTTTATGCACACAGTCTTCTTTCCTGCTTTATCCAGGCCTGGCTCAGACTGGGCAGTGGTGAGAGGCAAACAGCTACATTTAAAGGCTTTGCTGTTACTGCTGCTAACAGAAGCCTTTGAAGACTTGTCATAATTACTGAAACGAAGTTTCACTGCCATATTTTTGGGCTCAGAAGACATCTGCTTTTCTTTAGATGTGTTATCATGTAAGATTTGCTTTTGGAGGCAAATATTTTGCTTATCCTTTGTCTTTCCATGACTTTTCTTTTCAGAGAAAGAGGAGTGTGATCCATTTATTTCTCGCTGGTGGATGTGTTTTCGAACAGCTCTGAATATTTTACAATAAAACCATAACATTATGATAGAGGGCAGATAGAAATTGACAATGGCTGTCAACACTTTGAACCAAGTGACATGAGAGAATTCAGTTTCACATTTTGCCTTTCCTTTCCTTTTCTCACCATTAGCAGAATCTTGCCACCATAGGATTGGGATGACCCATAAGGAAGAGAGCAACCAAGCTCCCAAAATCATCAGTGATGCTCTCATTTTTGTTCTGTACTGGAGATACTTCAGTGGTTGTTGAACGGAACGATAACGGTCTAAGCATAATATGAAGAGACTGAAAA
This sequence comes from Odontophorus gujanensis, assembly GCA_013399175.1. Taxonomy (NCBI): domain Eukaryota; kingdom Metazoa; phylum Chordata; class Aves; order Galliformes; family Odontophoridae; genus Odontophorus; species Odontophorus gujanensis. Next base: position 79,395 of record VXAB01011890.1, read on the forward strand.
TGGATGCAGTACTGGCCACATAATCCATTGACAGCCAGAACAAACATGCTGCTAAGCCCAGCGTCCACACATCGTTTAGGAGATAAACAATATTAAGGGGCATAACAGCCGCACCAACTATAAGATCTGCAATAGAGAGGCTAACAATGTACAAATTGCCAACTGTTTGCAGCTTCTTTTCAGTTTTCACAGCACATAATACTAATACATTCATGACAACAGTGATCATTGAAATGCTAGCCAGGAGAAAACCTAGTAGAGCTGAGTGAGTGTAATTTGCGTTCTCTGTTGTGTTTTTTGACATCTTTTGTACAAGAGCAGAGAATGAAAATCAGAGAAGATGCCTCAGACTTGGATATTCAATCTTGATTTACACTCCTGGATGAAAATGTGTTGGATTGCTTTCTAATTTTTAATTCTGGAACTCTGGAAAAGAAAAGAAATATGCTCAATCTCTGTAGTTTTTGTCACTTTCCCTTTTAGGTCTTCCCCGCGTAACACATTTCTACAGTATTTTACATAATGAGTAATTTAAAATGTAAAATGTCCTACAAAAATTACTGAAGCTTAATCTTACATCTAAAATGCTTTATTGTGTGGAGAAATCTTTATGTGAAAATCAAATACTGGCAATAGTAGTATTCAATTGTATAAAGATAAAACTGATGTATTTCCTAACTAATTTCCACAGAATAGCATATAATTTAATACTAATTAATACTTAAAATTTGAAGAGACCATACCAAAGTAGAAGTTAGATACCAAAACCAAATTCAGATCTGTAAGGTTTGGTTTGGCTTGTATAGAATGTCTTGAAATGCTCTCCTAAACTTCTATAACTACTCAAAAGTTAATGAGTAATAGTGAAGGGGCAAAGGTTGATTTAAAATAATATTTTCTTCTGTAAAGAATGGTTACAATATCTGTCATGCAAGTCTTATTCTGTAAACACTCATGTCTATAGTCAGTTATCACTGCTTTCACACACTGTTCATGTGTAAGTCCCTTAATTTTTTCCCTGGTGTACTTACGGTACATACTTAATTGCACGTCACATCTTTTCCTTCTCCTAAGAATTCAGTGCTGAAAGTCTATGTGAATTAGAGTTTTTACAGAAGCTTACACAGTGTCTGTTGATTCATTACACTGTTCTGTGCTCTTAACTCTTGTTGTGGATTTCTGATTGAACTTAGGATTGACTTTTTGAAAGCACTGTCTCTCCATGCATAATTAAGGACAGAGCATATTTGTCTTTGTTATCTCTGAAGTTTGTATATTCCAAAACACATTCTACTTATCTGAATTCTCTTTTTTCAGAACTGAAAAAGTTCTGATGCATATAAAACCATATATTGTAATGCCTAGAGGCATATTTTAATAGTTGAAAACAGAGGAAGAGTACAGGAGTGTATTTTCCTGTGCATTTGTATGCATCTTACTTTTGCCAAAGCCACTATATTCTCCTTTTTCACCCCAGCTTCCCTGAGCTTCAGCAATCTTTCCTGATCCTCCTTACTTGTTATTTTAGGAGACGGGAAAATAAGTAATACTGGCCTGTACAATTAATGAGAGCTACAGGAATAGGATCAGGAACTAATTATTAGACATCTCCTGGCATTCAATTACTGACAGAAACTTGGCTGGGAAACATTACTCATATTTAAAAAGAAAAAATGTCTGGATGTGGTTCATAATCTGGAGACCCTTAATTTGTAGGAACACAGTTGCAGGCTCATTACTTACCAGCAGAACCAGTGAATACAGAGGCTTCCGTACTGTTGATATGGGAACATTCTGAAAACAATTTAGACAAACAAAAAAAACAAAGAAATGAACCCTGGAGATGCTTAACTGTACAAAAGGAGGTGAGGAAACTCAAGCACACCAGTATTGTTTTTCAGAGAATGGATCCTGAATGGACAAATGAAAGAGTAAATTTGTGCATAGCATATAAAATTGAAAGAGATCAAGTTATTTTTAATATTATAATCAAACATCCAAAACGATTTGTGTCCTTTACTGCAGTGAATTAAGTGCATGAGCAAACACCCACCCAGTAGCCTAAAAATCTCAGCTAAGCTGGTATAATTCAATATCTTGCTATATGCATCTAGGTTACTACTGGAATCTATTCAACCGAAGACAGAAGCCAAGATTTTTGTCTTTGACATATTAAGTTTAAAATCAAGCCTGACTGGAGAGTCCTCAGCAAGACTGTGTAGTCCTATTCACTTGAAAATGCATTTCTTTTTATTTTTTTTTTAAGGTTTTTATTAATGTTTGCCATTGACAGCGGAAATCTCTTCTGAGGAATACAGAACCGAAGTAACTTTTTAATATACAATATACTCAGTAGAGTCAATATTAGTAGATGGGGATCTCAGATATCACATTCTAAATTCCTACATTCTAAATACAGACGGGCTCACATAAATGCACATATCCTGAATATGTAACTTCAGCAGCTTTCAAGTGCTTGTTGCATGAAGTAAGACCTGGAAACCCATTGGAAGTCTGGATGTTTCTATTTCATCCTACTCCCAGCTGCATAATGCTGCTGTCTTCTGATAACTAACCATTTTTATATATTAAAACTGAACTTCCTAAATATTAGTTTTCGTTGCATACATGCATTCAGTAGTTCAATCAGCTTCTTATTTTCTAGATACTATTATACTACAAAACACATTTCTTCAGGAAAAAAAAGAAGAGGAAAAATAACCTATTATTTTTTAATTACATTAATGTCTATGAGTTTTAGGTTAAAATTATCAGGAGATTATGGATTTTTCCAGTTTTGGCTGGTGTTCTTGATTGATCCTCTTTAGCAGTGGGCCTTTATTTCATTGTGAACATTGAAACCAAAAGAGCTAACTGAATTGGGTTTGGATAAAAGAAGCTTTATGGTCTGATATGGTCTGCCTGTGGATTGACAGAAATCTATGAATATCTTCTCTGAGTCCATGAAGAAATCATGGAGATCAGGAGAACACTTACTGTTTAGTGGAAGCCACTAAACTCCAACAAAGAAATATTTACTGGTACCAGATCCTTCAAGGCGTTCTCTCTTTTCTCAAGCTCTTAGTATACGTAGCAAAACATCTAATGCTGTTCTTTTTTAAGAAAAAATTTTAGAATTCCTCTTTTATCAGAGCTAAGGTTTAGTCTTAAGATTTCTTTCTTTTTTTACAGACGGGCTCAGACTAGTGATTTTAACAATTTTCATAAAAGAGACCAAAATCTTTGGGGTCAAAGAATCAGATATCAAATGTGACCTTTCCTCCTATGACCTCCCCTGCACCATCCCTCCCCCCCCCAATAAATAAATAAATAAATAAATTCTTTGGGGATTCGCCAAACTGTTCACTTGAGTTACAATTTAAGATCTTCTAGTGCTTTTAAGCTGTAAGAAATATTCAATCACAAAAATGCACAAATTTATCTAGAGACTTTTATAAATTTCTAGTGGTTGTATTTATTGTCTCCTTGTCATGCAAATTAAAGGAAAACCTATCACTGAAAGGCTAAGTTTCAGCTCACTTAGGTATCCTAAGGGAGAAGAGGGGAGGATAGAATAGTCTCTAATTCAGAATAGATATTGAGGTATTAATCTTTTGAAACATCTTGTAACCTCACTGTAATAATATATGAAGGAATTCTTTGTTTTAGCAATAACCTGTTGAACATCTGAAGTCGCCCCTTTTCCTTGTTTGGGGGATGGGGGGCAGTGATGCATATCGGGTGCACTGAGTTCAGCTAACTCCCACTCTTCTCCAGTCATAATTTGCTTGTTAGTTCTTAAGCAGACAGTTAAAATGAACTAGAGGTGGCCAAGGTGTCTTAAAGACAGAGAGCCTGGTGCCTTGCAAATAAACATAATAAATGAGGAGCAGCTCATCTAAGAAACCCAGTTCCTCTCCATCATTCCCTCTCAGTGTCCGCACAGGAAGGGTTGGGGAGACAGTCGAACAACTGCTTACAGTATGGGTTTGGAGCAAGTTATGGCCCCCAAATAAATGAGGAACAACTTGCGCTTCACCAGGTTGGCAGCAGATGGCAAACGAAGAGCTGGCTGAGCTGACGGTATTACTGCCCAATTTTCTGCTCGAAAAAAATATAATCGGTTTGCGCGTACTTTAGCGGCTTACAGCCTGAGTATTTGCTCGTACGAGAACCCCTGTGCGGACCGGGGACCCAGGGCTGTCCAGGCTGCAGTGCTGAGGGAGGAATGCTACCAGCTGCTGGTTAGGATGATCGGATAAGGAGCAGACGACTTTTGCGAAGTGTCTCGAGAAGAGTAGTTAAAGATCGAGAGTGGTGGCACGTGTATTGGTGGCTTTCTTTGGGTGGCTAAGGAGCCGCCGCCCGCGCGCCGCTCCTCCGAGCGCTGCTCCATCCCCTCCCTCTCGGCCCCGAGCGCGGGGTGCCGCCGCTCCCTTCTCCCCCGCCCGCTGCCGCGCCCTGGTTCACTCACCGCAAGGCGATATGGGGAGGGGGCTCCCCTTTTTCCTCCTTTCCTTGCCGTGCTCTTTGGGTGGGATCCTCTGTCCCGCCCCGGGTGTGCGGAGCTGGGAGCAGTCCTTCCCACTGCTGAGCAAGGCTCGCCCTTACTCAGAACCGAGGAAGAGCTTCTGCCCGGCCCCGCTCTGTAGGGTCGTGCTCCGAAGCTGCAGCTCTGCTCACTACAGCTTTTCCCTCCGCCGGTCGAGTGCCGGCCGAGGGCGCTGGTACCCCGAGAAATAGCTCGAGGATGGGTCCGCCCAGCCGGGAGCGGGCGGTGAGGCGTTGCTGCCGGGAATCCCCACCGTACTGAGAACAAATCGATTCTAGTTCACCGTGTCTTTCTGGACGACGAAAAAACGAGGAAAAGCTTGCCCAACGCGGGCAGCGGGACCCCGCTGGGATCGGTGTACCCCACCCCGAGAAGGGGCAGGCGAAGCTCTGGCCACTTGTATTGGTGCTCTCGAGAGGACGTTAGTCCCAGACGTATCCTGAAGACCCTTGCTGGTAGGTGTGAATCCCAAAATATAAGCAGAGATTGAGAGGCGTATTGTCTACAGTGGGAAGCAAAGCTGCTCTTAGAGGTAAAGAGATTCATTTGTCTGAAGTAATGCCAGCACTCGGGAGCAAGAGAAATCAAATCTGGTTTGCAGTCACTTTCGTGCTTGCCTTAGCCACAGTCATCACTCTCCTTCTGAGAACCAGTGTGTGTAGCTCACTATGGGACAGTCTGCTTTTAGTGGAACAGCTTAAGACCTGAAAAATATCAAACTTAGAACACATTATTGCATATCTTAGCTGAACTTTTTTTTTTTTTTTTTTTTTTGTGACTTCCTTGTGTCCACTATATCTGTTCTGTATTAAAAATAGACACCACCTCCTTTTTTCCTTCCCTCTCTATAAACTTGGGGAAGGGAACTTATCCATTTCCACTCTCTTCTTTAAAAGTTCGCTATTTTTCCTCACTTTTTAATTTTCCTATTTAGGATTGTATTGCACAGAGAAAACCCAAAACTGTCTATGGATTCAAAGGAATATTTTGTTATATCTTGTGTAAGACATAAAGAATTCATGCAATGATGTTTTTGCAAACAGCATTGTTAGGGACTTAGTAACTGTTTTGTCTGTAGAACTGGTGAAGAGTACTGTTAATTTTGCAGTTCCCACCAACTATCAGTAAAACAGCAGGAAATACCCATGTTTTGGCACAAAGTCTAGGAGGATAATGTTACTAGCAAAATAGCACACCTCAGTGAGTGGCAAGGTATAAGCTACCTCTCAATACCTTCAGGTGGACAGAACAATCTTGTGCAAGAATTGTATCCTCATTAGTGTCAGGCAGCACCTGAACATGCTGAGGCTATCCACTGGAAAAATTTTGCAGAAGACCAAGGCCCTTTCATATTCATACTTGTTATCAAAGTTAAACAAAGAGCAATTTCTGTGCTACCAACATATGCGCTACCCATTACCTACTTAAAAACACTTAGTTTTGTTTCTGCAGCAGTTTCACATTCAGTCCCCTTTGCTGTTGTTTTGACCTGTTTGTTATATGGAAATAAGTTTGAGACTGTTCCCTTTGGAAAAACACCGAAAGTCAGAAGTGTTTAAACTCCTTTTAACACCTAGTTGCAGTTTCTCTCTGTGATTATTTTGACCTTTACTATACTTTTTTTTTTTTTTTTTTTTTTTCCAGCATCCAAGCAAGACAGTCTAGGGGAGCCTTAAGGTAGTGCAGCAACATTACTGTAAGATGTTTCTATCTTCAGCTAATATATACATTTTGCTCTGAACAGTTCTTAAATAGCTTCCCATAGAATTCCTGTGCCTTTTTCAATGTTGAAGGCAGAATGTGGCATTTCCATAGACAGGACCTGAATATAAATTATCCCTTATTGTATGTAGTGTTGCAGATGAAAAATGAGGCTAGGAGGCTGCTCGGCAAGATGCCATGGCTGAGGGTGCTAGATTCTCAAGAGAAGGACTTTGGTTGATGTGCTTCTATTGTGTCATTCTACATATCTCGGTATTTCTTTTTAAACTAATTCTTCTCTTGCTGGGAAAAGTTATAAGTAATATATGTCTACCAGTAAGTTGGCAGGAATTAAGGGATATTTAAAAGAAGAATTTCATAAAATACATGTAAGACTCTACAATTTGCAAAGCTTGGCAGGCTTATCAAGCCTCCTGTTATTGCACATTTATCAGAGTACTTTCATCAAAGAATTGTTAGAGGCAGCCTTTCAAATAAATGGATAGAATTTCAAATAAACCACATGGGTTATGCTTAAGATTATATGTGATATGAAGCATTAGTGATTTACAGCACCATTAGTTTTTTAGGAAGACTGAGCAACAGGCTACTAATTGCAAGTATCTATTTGTATTTGTTTTTAATTATGCTTAAAGCTGTCTGCTAAGTAGCCACAACCTTTATTTATTTTTTTTAATTCTGCACATTATTAGATTTCAAAGTACTGCAAGAAATTCTGAAATTATTATTTTCATGTAAGTTACAACAGGTTCAGTTTTATCTTAGACAACGGCCAAATAAACTAATCCCAGTGAATAAACTAATAAACGAATCCAGTCTATCACCACCCTCTGAATGAAGAATATCATTCCTAATAGCTAAGTTAAACCTCCGCTCTTTCAGTTTAAATCCATTCCCCCTTGTCCTATCACTGTCTACCTATGTAAAAAGTCAGTTCTCCTGCTTGTACTCTCCTTTCGAGTATTGGAAGGTTGCACTGAGGTCTCCCTGGAGCCTTCTCTTCTCCAAGCTAAGCAATCCCTTTTTCCTTAACCTTTCTTCATAGGAGAGGTACTGCAGCTCTCTGATAATCTTCGTGTCCCTCTTCTGGATCTGCCCCAATAGCTCCACATCCCTCCTGTACTGGAGCCCTCAGACCAAGATGCATACACCAGATGAGTCCTCCTCACAAGGGCAGAGTAGTGGGGGAACAGTCAACTCCCTCTCCCTGCTAGCCACCTCTCTTTTAATGCAGCCCTGGATACCACTGACCTTCTGAGCTGCCAGAGCACGCTGCTGGCTCATGTCCTGTTTTTCATTCACCATGACCCCCAGATCCTTCTCAGCAGGGCTGGTCTCAAGGAGAATCATAGGGCTTGGAAGGGACCTCAAGAGATCATCAAGTCCAACTGCCCTGCCAAAGCAGGTTCCCTACACCAGGTCACACAGATAGGCGTCCAGGCAGGTCTTGAATATCTCCAGAGAAGGAGATTCCACAACTCCCCTGGGAAGCCTGTTCCAGTGAATTTCCAGTGGATTCCACTTGCATAATTAAAGGAAAAATTTAGCTTTTAATATATATTAAAAGTGTCCATTGAAACTAAACTTTGCCCAACTTTTAGAAAACTGAAGAAAGCTGTAGGCAAAGCAGTGGGGGATTTGTATTTTCCAAACCTGCTGGGAACTGCTTTCAAACAGAGGACAGCAGTTCAAGGTTTGAGAGAACATATTTACCCCAAACACTGTTTGAGTCACACTAGCAATTGTTCCAGCTGTTCTGACACGAGATAACAAGTCATCTCTTTGCAGCACAGTACCAGTTTGTCTCCTTTGGTCACAAATTCCGTCCAAGAGCATTCCTGAATGCACTGCTAACTCAGCTTCACGCTCTTACTCATCTCTCAGTCTGTACTCATATCTAGGATTGCCCTGACCCAAATGCAACACCTTGCACATGACCTTGTTGAACCTCACTAGGTTCTCATGGGTCCACTTTTCAATTGGGTTCCTCTGGAGGCATCCCTTTCTTCTATTGTATTGACNGCAGCTCTCTGATAATCTTCGTGTCCCTCTTCTGGATCTGCCCCAATAGCTCCACATCCCTCCTGTACTGGAGCCCTCAGACCAAGATGCATACACCAGATGAGTCCTCCTCACAAGGGCAGAGTAGTGGGGGAACAGTCACCTCCCTCTCCCTGCTAGCCACCTCTCTTTTAATGCAGCCCTGGATACCACTGACCTTCTGAGCTGCCAGAGCACGCTGCTGGCTCATGTCCTGTTTTTCATTCACCATGACCCCCAGATCCTTCTCAGCAGGGCTGGTCTCAAGGAGAATCATAGGGCTTGGAAGGGACCTCAAGAGATCATCAAGTCCAACTGCCCTGCCAAAGCAGGTTCCCTACACCAGGTCACACAGATAGGCGTCCAGGCAGGTCTTGAATATCTCCAGAGAAGGAGATTCCACAACTCCCCTGGGAAGCCTGTTCCAGTGAATTTCCAGTGGATTCCACTTGCATAATTAAAGGAAAAATTTAGCTTTTAATATATATTAAAAGTGTCCATTGAAACTAAACTTTGCCCAACTTTTAGAAAACTGAAGAAAGCTGTAGGCAAAGCAGTGGGGGATTTGTATTTTCCAAACCTGCTGGGAACTGCTTTCAAACAGAGGACAGCAGTTCAAGGTTTGAGAGAACATATTTACCCCAAACACTGTTTGAGTCACACTAGCAATTGTTCCAGCTGTTCTGACACGAGATAACAAGTCATCTCTTTGCAGCACAGTACCAGTTTGTCTCCTTTGGTCACAAATTCCGTCCAAGAGCATTCCTGAATGCACTGCTAACTCAGCTTCACGCTCTTACTCATCTCTCAGTCTGTACTCATATCTAGGATTGCCCTGACCCAAATGCAACACCTTGCACATGACCTTGTTGAACCTCACTAGGTTCTCATGGGTCCACTTTTCAATTGGGTTCCTCTGGAGGCATCCCTTTCTTCTATTGTATTGACTGCACCATTCACTAAGTGTCAGCTTAGTGTCAAGCTTGCTGAAGGTACACTCAATCCCACAGTCAAAGTCACTGTTAATAATGTTGACAAGCACTAATCCCAAGATGGACCCCTGCAAGACACTGCTTGTGACTGGCCTTCACCTGAATGTAGAGCTGTTCACAACAACCCTCTGGCTACAGCCATCCAGGCAATTCTTTACTCACTGAACAGTTCACCCTTTGTATCTCTCCAAATTAGAGATAAAGATATGGTGCGGGACCATGTCAAAGGGCTTGCACAAGTCCAGGTAGATGATATCAGTTGCCCTTCATTAGTCCATCGGTGCTGTCACTCCATCACAGAAGGCCACGAGATTATTGAGGCACAATCAACCCTTGGTGAAGCTGTGCTGACGGTCTCATATCACCTCCCTATCTGGCATGTGCCCTAGCATCTCTTCCAGGAGGATCTATGCCATGACATTCCCAGGCACAAACATAAAGCTCGCCAGACTGCAATTTCCTGGGTCTTCTTTCTCCTTTTCTTAAAAATAGGAGAGATGTTTCCCTTCTTCTGGGCACTAGGGATTTCACCTGACAGCTATGACTTTTCAAATACAATGGAAAACAGCTTGGCAACCACACAAGCCAGCTCCTTCAGAGCAGTAGGATGCATATTGTTCAGCCCCGTAGACATACAAATTCAGCCTCATGAACTGGTCTTGTACTTGCTCTGCTATTACACTGAGACATTTTTCTCCCTTGACCACAGCTTGGAAGTTCAGGGACATAAGACAGCATCCCTGGATTCGTCCCAGGCTATCCATCCCTGCTTCTGCTGCTCATAGTTTTCCTTCTTTTTCCTCAGGAGGTCCTTACTCAGCCATGCTGGTTTCCTGCCTCCTCTGCCTGATTTCTTATGCCACACTTGACTTTGATTTGGATTGCGACTGGATAAAATTTTTAAGTATTTATACTGCTCTGCATGAGTGAAAACAACTAGGATTTGTAATAAATATATTGATGATACAAGAGCTCTGTCAACATTTTGTTACAAAATACGGGAAATTAACTATTTTGAATACACTAGTGTTTTTCTGAATTCAAAATCCTGAAGGTTTTGACTATGCCTGGTGAGATGCATAATTGCAATAAAAATGAGCCTGCTACAGGTAAGGAAAAAAACACTGTCATGATGCATTTAATTAAGCTAAGTAATTAGAAACAGCTAGCTGTTACTAAGAGCAAGGACTTCTGCATTTATACTGCATTTATAATCAGCCTGAAAGTTTCACATAGCCATTGCAATTACAGTTTTGAAATATGATGAGTAATGAATAAGCAAAAGCAGACAGAAAGTGAAAATAACATAGGCAACAACAAACAGGATGAGATGTTAAACTAAGGCTATTTGCAGATGGGAGAACATGATTACGGGGAACTTTATGTGTAAGCTGATGTTTGCAGATACTACTGAAATTTTTTAATGGATATAGGAAGCTGTAAAATATTGTCTATATCTTGTCTGTGCCACAGACAGCATGTTCATCCTGTGAACTTATGAAAAAATTTGCTTAAACATTTGTTTTTTTGTTTGTACTGGATTTGGGAACCAATATTGATCTTGACAGAGTGGTTCTTCTACCTTGACTTCGATTCATAGCAGGTATTTTTTGAGTCATCATGACTGGTATGCCTAGATTGTAAACAGTGAAGTTGTAAAAAGCTGTCATTCTGTTTGATGTTGAGTTTTTATTTCAGGGCTCCTGTCTCAGGATCTAGTTATGCAACTGTACAAACACCCACCCTTCTGCTTTTAGGAATTGCCATTAACAGAATTAGCTTCATGTGCTCCCTTTGCAATGTTTCTACTTTCTGAACTGTGTTGATTCTAATATCATTTATTCCCATCTGCAATTAAGGGCCTAAACATGACTTATAAGGGTGAAAATGTTTCTGCTTGATTTGCTTGGACAATCTGCATCTCTTGTCATTTGAAATGCAGAATTCAATTATATGCATTCTAACCTGAAATAATGAGCAATAGTCAGAGGCAAAAATTTTGAAAATTATAGTTAGAACACATTGTTCATTCATTGTATCGGTGTGGATTTACTTCAGGTGCAGACATATGAAGCTTAATTTTGGCTTCAAAGGAATCCACTGATTGAAATTATGGCTATTCCTCACAAAGCACAATAAACATGGAACACAAGGAAAAATTACCATTCTATGGTCGGAACAATTAAGCCTGTGTTCCCTACTTTTAAATGCAGCATTTGCTGCATAGCAAAAGCAGAGGTGTAAATCTGTCTTAGAAAACTTAAGACAGTTGCATGGGCGGTTTTTCTTTAGTTTCACATATTTGCTAGGCATAGCTGAAGCAAGCGAAATCTGAGTTTTGGAACCATCTGTGTAGCCTATATTGGAGCTACAGATGCTTCTCCATGAAAATCCTTGGATCTACCCATATCTGTTTTCTGTCATTTGCTCGTGGCTGAAGGTAAACAAGATAGGCATTGTAAGTCCTACCTATCCACTTGGATGATCAGCTTATTTCAGCTATAGACCAACCACTTTTTCATCAGAAAGATAGCTTAATGTACTTAAAAAGTAATGCTAGGAGGGATACTTACAGTTTCCAGGCTTTCTAGTGAAGACATTTCCCTGTAAATCTTAAAATAGACTTCTTTGTAAAACACTTCAGAACTTGGCACATACTTGAAACTGCCTGATTTTTCTCTTGTAGATTCAATTCTTTGATGGGCATATCTCATGATGGGGTAAATGCGTTCTGTTTTATAAATAAGTTCAGTTTTTGTTTATGCATATCATGGATTATTTATTCTGGAACTGGATAAAACATAGTTGTTAGAGAAACTAGCAGTAAAGATAAAACAATCTAGACAAAAGACAGGCTTCTAGCCCTAGAAAAGGCAGTGTTATGTCACAAAAGTTGACTAAATGTCAGGCATAAAAGAAAAAAGAAGAAAAAAAAGGCTGAAAGGAAGTGGTGACTCCAATGGTCCTTGAAATCTGTAATAGGGGAAGATGCTATTCAAGGCAAAGGTTACATGTAGTCATTCAACAAGAAGACCTGAAGGCATCCAAAGCTTTCTAGAGGTAGGAAAGTCTGTACCCTGTACTCTCCCATTCATCTTCAAGTGTAAGTAGAGGTTGGCTGAATTGTGTTACTGTGCCTCTCAATAGCAGTTTTTGCCAGTAAGAATCATATGACATCTGGTTTGCTTTCAGTGCTCTTCACAGTTGCTATGGAAAGGGAATCCTAGAAATAAGGGGTAGAAAGAACCCCTGAGGTCAAATTGTCAAGCCTTCTGGTCAGGGTGGGGCTAATTCCAGTCCTTGGTGTGGCATGTCATGGTTTTGTTAGCCAAGTCTGGAAAGCATCCAAGGTCAGAGATTCCACTGCCTCTCTGTGTTGTACTACTCTACTGTTGTGAACTTTCAGAAGAAATTAAATGAAGAGAAAATGACACAAAGAAGAAATGAAATGAGGAGACAAGGCATTAAAAAGCATTATGATGCTTTTTATGAAAGCTCCCCTTTAAGAGGTTATATTGGAGGGGAAAAAAACAGTATTATATATGTTGTCTGAGAATACTTTAGTTTGAATTTTTTTTTAATGCCATATAAGAAACATTTTTTGACAGTGTATATATCTAACAAGACTTAAGTTTTTTACCCTATAAGAAAGGCTGAGTGTCATTTCATATCCCTTTGAAAATACATTAATGCTATTAAATTTAAATGTGAAAAACTGTGTTTTTGCTGTTGGAATGAAGTTGTACTCAAATTATGTTAGACTGATTCAGAATCAGTGTTGCAACCCATCATTACAGTGTCTTCATCAATTCCATGTAAGAACAGTTGGACTCAAATTAAGTAGAAGCAAAAATATTCTTTTTTTTTTTAAATAAATAAAATACTTTTTAAATAAAAGTAACATAGCATTTGGAAACTGATCCTATTACCCATATTTAGCTCAAAAATTTGTAATATGAGCACTTAATAAATTTCCTCTCAAAATGGTAAGCCAAAGTCCATGAACCTCAGCTGTAGTGAATTATGTTCAACTGGAAGCATTTAATGCTTAGTGCAAAATAGTTTTCTGGTAAAATGTTGAATTGATCTTGGCAAGATCTTGGCAAAGATGAAGTCAGCTTAAACATATAAGGAAATCTTGTAATCCAACTACAGAATTATTATCTCACTTAAATGCTGTCAATACAGATACTTGCCTTGGTGAGGGGGCAATAAGTTTCTTCTACTTTTGAAAACGAAGAAATTTTAGCTAATTTAAATCAGATTGTGAGAAAGCTGAAGGATGTTTATGCAACTGATTGTCCATGTAAGTTTTCAGACATGATGCTCAAAAGAATACTTCTTTCATTACTGGGATTTCAAATGGGATACTGGGATTACTGGGATACATACCTATTTCAAATGTTTTAGATCTGCACAGTGTAGAGGCAACTGTGTGCCAGGAAACATTATTATCTTGTTTATTGTGATGGTATATTAATATGTGATTGAGTCAAAGAACAAACCAGTTTTAGAATAATGAACAAAAGTTTATTGTCATTACTTTGACTGTCTTTCAACTCATTCTTAACTTTGCCACGAGGAACAGTTTAAGGATATAAAATGTAGAATCATTCTGTAGTGCAGAAGAAAACCTACTTCCAGATCAATTGTCTTGATGGTTAAGCAACACTATCAAGAACTAATAGATCACATCTATAATTAATGATAAAGAAATTAACCACAATACAATTTTCTAACACAGTTTCAGATAATAATTCCTAATCAAAGTATTGCCATTTTTCCATAAATGTATGTATAGATGTACACACATTTGTATTAAATTTTCTCCAATAGAAAATATTATTTTCAAACTGAGTCAGCGTTCTGGGGAAACGTCTGAGAGGAGAAAATACAAAGTTAGATGCTATGTTACTTGTTATTTGTTAACTTGTTATTGTTACTATGTTATTTGTTTAAGTTTGTGACTATTCCATTTCTATCTTCTTTTTTTAAGTCAGAGAACATTAACTTTATTTCTTTTGTGCTTGTTGATGTTCTTAGGGGTAGATTATTCTTAAATGCTTCTGCTATGAACAGTTTCAGTGTATTGGCAGGAAGCATTTGTATCTCTGCTTTTGAGCTTTAGGCTCAAAACTGTTTCTTTCTGCAAGAGCCTGAAATGTTGTGGCTTGACTTCCGAATGCTATTTCCTACTGTATTTATTTCCAATGAACATCAACTGAATGTTGTTTTCGTATTAGCATAACTGGCTGTAGGGTAAATAACCCCCAAGAATGGTATTCAATGGAAATAGTATGGAAGATGGTATATTTAAGTAGGCTTATATACAGAAAGAATAGCAAAAAGAGAGTGGCTCACCTTTATGGTGATAGAGGCTTGCTGTTGACTCCACATGAGAGGGATCTCCAGATCTCCCTGGTGATGGTCAGCCCTTAAATGGGGTTTGGGAGAGGTGGAGCCAGGCTCCACCCCTTCCAATCACACAGGTATACCACCTTCACCTGTGCCCCCTGTGGCTAACTCGTTGCTCGCCTCAGGTGACCAATCAGTGGTTCAGGCCATGATTCAACAGTTCCCATACACTGGCCACATACATTTTATTTATATTCTTGCTTCTGTACTTTAGCCTTTATTAAAAAGCAGGTATTTTCTATAAGTTTTAAGAATACTTGCTCGTTGCCAGGCTCCTTTTCTCTGTAAATCAGTACAGTCTTGCTAGTGAAAGGACTCCACTATATTTAAAGTGGAGATGTTTGCAGGAGTATGTTTGAAACTGTCACTTTTCCAGCAGCCCATCTGAGGTTGTTTTTTTTTTTTTTTT
>VXAB01011890.1:94718-107218 GCA_013399175.1 Odontophorus gujanensis
ATCACTGTCTCTCCTACCTTTCTTTAGTACAAGCAGAGGGAAAGATCCAGTTGGTTTTCATTGGCAGAGTCCCAGTAGTAAGAGGAAATGATTTTAGTTCCTGCAAGAACTTGGAGGAGGTAAAACTTGAATTTAGTTTTGTTGACAACTTGCCTTCATAAGAGGTTCTGAATTGTTTTCACATTCATGACTGAGTTTTAAGGAGAAAGTCACCATTCAGTTGCTTCCTCCCCACCCTACTTTTCTTCAGGAATAAGCTTCTTGCATATTTCAAGATAGACTTTGCCCCAGGAAGTACAGCTTATAATGTATGTTATTGTATTATATGTATAGTATCTAATATATAAAAGCGGTTCATTATATGAACCTAATGGAAGAGCTTACTCATTAGTAATGTGCATCATACTAATCTCAGATGTATTCAGTCAGTGAGAACACTGGCTGATGGTATTTCCTGCATAATATTCCAAATCACAAAGCCTCAGAAACTTGCTTCATGGGATGCTTGAGCCTAAAATAAACTTCTGAAACTGCTTTAATTGTATGCATTTATGGGCTGCTGTTGTAGCACTCACTTTAATATGCTTCCTAATTTAATATAGCTGGTGTGATGAAGTTCTGGTTCTGCTATCAAAAATAATGGAGGGAAATTTATAACATCATATCTTGGTGTCTAAGTGAAGAAGGAAAGAGATAGTGGAGTGATGCCATGAGTCTGCGTCCTATCAAATGATAGTGGTGCCTTTCATGTAAAAATTGTACTAAAAAGTAAATTAGGTACACTTCGCTTGATAACTTTCTGTATAGTCTGTGCTTAAGACTTGAAAGTGTATATCCACTTTTTTGTGTATGTATTCAGGGAGAGCCTACATGAATTCACTTACTAACAGGTAAAAAATTACTCACCTCAGAGCAATTACATGATACCCTTCAAGGAAGTGCCATCTCTCTGATTTCACATGCATTAATGGAAGAGGACAGGTAGGTCTAGAGGGATTTCTAGTTGGTACTACTGGCTTTCGTCACTCATGTAAATATCTTTGGGATCCTGAATTATACTGCTGTAATGAGACAAAAATTGAAGATTTAGGAAAAGAGAGGGAACTACAGTGTAAAATTACACAGTTAATTTTCTGAACAAAAATACTGTCTTCAGTATAAAAGAGCAGACTATGACCTAATAGCTGCATATTACAGTGTTCTGTGCTAAGATTAGTCATTATCTAATCCTATCAGAACCTTCAAATGGAACAGTTCAGTAGGCTATCCATTGGCCATTGGTGATTTGTAGTCTAATACTCAATAATGATTCGTACTCTGTGGTGTTACACTCATTGTTGCACAGATGTGCAGTATAAAACTAAACCCAATGAGATGAAGGAATCTCAAGCACAAGTGTGTTTTGGTAGTTGACCACTAGTTTTACTGTTTGTCTCTCTAATAATACTTAGAGGTGGAAATTTTCTGAAATGAAGTAGAAAACTGCTTCACCTACAATTCTATGTACTGAAAACAACTTTTCATTAAGATTAGCAGATACTAGGAAAAAAACTTAATGAGCATACAGTACATAGCTGATATCTTAATGAGCTTCAAAGTAACTAATGGCTTTTATGATCTATTCTTGAGATTTAAATGGCAAGTCAATTTAAAAGGAGCAAATGTACTGAAATTGCTTCATTTGCAACAATTGAAACATTAGTTTGTCCTTATTTATCTGAAAAGATGAGTAAATATTATTCTAAGACAATGTAGCTTTATTTTCTTGGTGAATGTGTGTTAGCATGATTAGTCTAGTGGTAAGATTTTTATTTTTTCTCCTTAGCAATATGTTTTCTGTAACATAAGCCCAGAAGATATTTGATCCATATAACTTCTTTATAATCAGTTTGATTTTCATGTAAGTGACTTTCTGTATTTCCAGTTTGTATCTGAGAGATGAAAAGAAAGGAGATCTTTGTCCTTTAACGTGAGAAAATATTGAATATAATTTCAAATTGATGGGCATTCTGATTTGAAAAATATTCTAAAAATGTAACTTGACACACTCAGTGTCCTCTGGTAACATTTGTATTTGACAGGACTGAACAGAATACTTCCAATTCTGCTTTTATTCTTGACTTTTGAAAGTGCTCAAGGATGTTCTCAGAAGAAAAAATGTGTACATGAAATTAGTACAAAGTATCACTGGAAAATATACAATGATTAAAAAGCCAAGCATTTATATAAATATCAAGCTATTGCAAATATTACTAGGAAGCAAATATGCATATGTATGTATTTCTAGTAGATATTGAGGAAATAGCACTTAAGAATATTAGCAGCAATTAGAAGTGCCTTATACTCTGAAAGTTGTTGAAATATTTCTGTAATGTTTTATACAAGGTTATAGTGTTTGTAGAATTCGTCACATTGCCCTGTTTTTACTGGTTTGCATAAAAAAGATGTTAGTATAAAACCTATGTAAATAATAATAAGTGGTAAAAGGGACCTTATATTAACTAAAGAGAGATTCAAATATAAAGTACGCCTTTAAGTGGAACTACAGGAGACCCCTGAGAAGCTTGTCTGCTTGAATCTATTTTCTACTGCATGTGTTATTTATTTTCATGCTTCACAGCTGAGAGTCTTAGTGTTTTGTTTTGCTTTCTTAATACAGACACTGTGCTAATCTCTAGAAAATATTAAGAAATTTAAATTAAATGCAAGAAATACCACAAGTGAATCCTTTACAGTGTAATCAAATTAGAGATATTTATTTATCATATCATATATATATATATATATCCTGCTGTAGCAAGACAAGGTCAAAAACATCCTTGAAAGAGCTGACCAAGTCTTCCAGTGATGCTGGGATATGTCTGTTTCTTTGTGTAATGAGAGAGGAAAAAAAAAAAAAGTGTTTTTCTTTTGAGATACAGCAAGAAGCTTTCTGCTTTTCTTCTTAATGGAGAAAGAAAGAAATTATGTCCATTTGCCTTGCCATAATGATTATGCAAAAACTGGACTTAGGAAGAATGATAGGGGAAGTAAAAATCAGAAAATGGAAGCACTGAGGAATAGAAATATAAAAACCCTGAGGAATAGAATATAATGCACTGAGGAATAGAAATATAATGTATCTGTGTTGACTAATGCTTGATGATTCATGAAATTTCAGAGCTAGCTTAGAATTTGCATCTGCAGTTGACTAGAAAGTCACCCATATGCCCTTTCTAAAGAGCAAACAAAGAAAAAAATAAGGATGAATGACCAAAGAAAAATAACAACTTTGGTAATCTGAGGCAACAGATACAAACTCAGTTCTTATTGCAGTCAGAAGATTAACATCAAATCAACATATTCATAATCTTCTACTGACTCCATGTCTTTTTTTCATCATTCTGACACAATGAAATTATTTGATTCTGGACAGTGCAGATATGGATAGTAATTTAATATCTGGTTGCCTTTGGGATTGGCTGTGTTGTAATCTCCTCCAACAGGCTCCCCAAGCAGAGAGTCATTCAAAAGATTTGGCTTGGTCCTGAATTTGATTCTTCAGGGGATGAAAAAAGCACTTTTGTTTGAGTGGCTTGTGAAATATGTCTTTTACACATTGAAACTAATATCTTGAATGAATGTAGAAATATATTGATCTCCTAGATGACTGATCTGTGGAAAAGATGCCTTTATATGGCACCATTCTGCGGGCACAGTTTCCTGGATTTTAACTTTCTGCCTGGAGAAATAATATGGACTAGGTGTTGCATTTGAATGTAGCACAACTCCATGATTGGTCCTCTGTGCTTTGCCTCTAACTTCAGTTGACAAGTACTCAGTTCTGATAGAACTGCTTTAACAAGTGTTAACAAGTACAATAGCTTTGATGTTCCAAGCACTGTCTCCTCCATTCAAAGGCTAAATATAGATGACTGAGAACCGGGGCTTTTTGACTCCTTTTTAGTCACCTGCTATGCCTCTTCTTATGTGAATAAGCTGCAGTGCTCTCATTTAGAGGAGAAGATTGGTTTACACTGCTTTAATTAACAGAATTTATACAGCTAAATATGTATTTTTAAAATTAGTCTGGTCATTTTAGTCTTTGTAACTTATAGCCTTCATAATGAAACTCATAAGGAGACAATAAGGAAGAGTGGCTGAAGACTTTAAGAAACTGTTCCACTCCCAGAGCTCTTTGTTGATGTCAGTAGTGAAATGAAATAGACTATCATCAATAGAAACAAAACCATATTGTATTCAACAGAAATGTTATAAGCTTTCATTTGAATCAAATGAAGGAAATATGCAGAATTGTTATACATCCAGTACTGTAACCTCTACGAGCACTTTATCCTGGTGAAGGGCTGGTGGTTGAATGTCTGGTTTTTTTTTGTTGCAAGATTATTATATGTAGATTGACAGTATATAAAAGGCCAGCCCATGTGTGCAGATAGGTAACTGCACTGAACTTTGTTCCAAGAGGAAGATACAAAGAGTTGATAATTAAAAGCTGAGCAAATGAAGTTATCATAGGCTAAAGAGGTAAGTAGTTATGATAAAGTTAATGAAGGAAAAGGTTGGCATGCTGTGCAGAGGCAGCAAGTTATTTCATTGCAGAGCTGACAATTTGCATCTTTTAGTGATTTTTCTTTGCAATTTTTCTACAGAAAAACATATTAAAAAAAAAGCAAACAAACAAAAAAACCCTGCATTTTTTTTTTAATTGCAGTTCTGGCTGAATACTTAAAATATAGGGTGTGTATTCTTACTTATGCTTCAATGTAAAAAAAAAAAATAAATCCTTAGACTTGTCTAATGCTTTATCATCCTTCTTTTAGAAGGACACTTGAACTCTAGCAGGTCAAGTATTGTTTAAATGGCCTCATGGAAGAAATAGGAACTTGACTTCCACATATTCCCTGGAAAGGATCTTCAGAAAAATGACATCTGGAAACAGTTTGTTGAATGTGGATTGGAATTGAGGCCTCCTTCAGCTGGAGAAAATTCCTGAAGGAATGCTAAGCTGAAGAGTAATAAATTCCTTCTCTGAATTCACTTTTCCTTTCTGTTTTTCCTTTCTGTTCCAGTTCATCACTCACCCAGTGCAGTTTAAGTGAGAGCTTCTTCTCTTGCTATCTCTTTAAGGAGCTGCTAATCCTATAGAGAGAACAGTCTGCCAGCATGCTGACAGTGTGACAGTTTATTAAAGATAAATGTATGAAAACCCTTGCTCAGTGTAAGGAGGAAATTGAACTGAAGCCTCTGCCTTTTGTATAAATGTTAGGAAAGGCTCATGCTTAGCCTTAATTAGAACTTAGTGACATTGCATTGAGAAAGAGTGCTAATCTCTTAGAATGTATTACTTCCATTCCACTGTATGATCCAGGAGGACCACTTACTTAATTGTATCTTCACTGGACTCAGTAGGCAAGTGATGAACTGCCCAGTAATGGATGTGTTCGCTAACAGTTTTTGTCATTTGGAGGAGTAATGTAGCAAAAGGAAAGGTACATGCCAAGTTTAAGGCAAGCAAAAGGCAAAACAGATAATTTCTTGGACCAAACATTTTAGTCTGGTCCTGAGCTGCACCCAACTTCAGAGCAGATAGTTCAGTCAGTGGCAGAGGTGGTAACTGATGTTTATAACTTTCTAATAGCTAGTATTGGTTTAAAAAAGTGCCTTTACTCTTTTCTAAGTAATAGCAAGATTATAACCGTGGACTTTAGGAGAGCAAATTTTGGCCTTTTCAAGGACCTGCTTGGAAAAGTTCCATGGGATTAGAACTTGGAAAGAAGATGGTTCCAAGAAAACTGGTTAATATTTGAGAATCAGTTCCTCCAAGCTCAAAAGTGATCCAATCAAGCAGGAAAATGAAGGAAAAAAACCTACAAACATGCCAGGAGGCATGCATGGGTGAACATTTGTTCCTGGAAAATCTCAGACAAAAAGGAAATACACAAGAGGTGGAAGAAGGTACAGGTAAGCTGAGAGCAATACAAAAACATTGTCAAAGCATGCAGAGATGCAATTAGGAAGAGGAAAGCCAACCCAAAGTTTAGCATGATAAGATACATCAATGGCAACAAAAGGACTTCCACAAGTACATAAATAGGAAAACAATGTTTAGAGAAAATGTTGTCTTGCTATTGGATGGGGCTGAGACCCTAGTGACATGAGGCATGGAAGATGCTGAGGTACTGAATGACTTCTTTGCTCCAGTCTTTATTAACAAGATTGGCCTTGAAATCTGGAGCATGAAAGACTTAATGCTGCTGCTGGAGGAGGATCAGGCTGTAGAATACTTAAGTAAACTGAACATACAAAAATCCACGGATCCTGAGAGGATGCACTCATGAATTCTGAGAGAAATGGCTGTTGTAATTAAATCTGCTCTCAGTAATCTTTGAATGTTCGTAGCAATTTAGAGAGGTGCCTGAGAACTGAAGGAAAGCAAATGTCATTCCAGTATTCAGTCAGTGAAGTGAATTGAAAACTGAATGGCTGGGCCCACAAGCTGATAACTAGAACAAAGTATAGTGAGAGGCCAGTAGCTAGTGGAGAACTCTAGGTGCCAGTACTGGTTTCAGTCTGGTTCAACTTCATTAATTATCTGGATGATGGAGCAGAGTACCACTGTCAAGTTTGTTGATGATACAAAATTCGGAAGGGCAACTGATGTGTCAGAAAGACCTTAGTGAGCTGGAGAAATGGGTTGACAGGAGTCTTATGGAGTTCAGCAAGGAGAAGTGCCAAATCCTTTTCCTGAGAAGACATTATTCCACACATAAATATATGCTGAGATCTGTCTAGCTGGAAAACAGCTCTGTAGAAAGGGACCTGGATGTCCTGGAGGGCAACAAGTTGACCATGAGCCAGCCATGTGGCCTTGTGACAAAGAAAACTAACAGTGTCCTCTGCTACTTCAGGAATGTGACTAGCAACATGAGGGAGGTGAGCCCTCCTTTCCACTCAGCATTAGTAAGACCACATTTTAGAGTACTGTGTCCAGTTCTGGGCCCCCCAGTACAAGAGAGACAAGTAACAACTAAAATATGTCCAACAAATGTCCCTTAAGATGACTATGGGACTGGTGCATCTCTCCAATGAAGAAAGGCTGAAAGAAATGGGACTGTTTGGCCTAAAGAGGAGGCTCAGGGGGCAGGGAGATGGAAAGTTTACATAAATATCTAAGTGGAGGCTGTAAAGTGCAGAAGCACTAGAACAGATTTCCCAGAGAGGCTGTGTAATTTACATTTGGACATGGCCCTCAACAACCTTTTTCAGATGACTGAGCTCAACTCAGATGTATGTACTGAGCAAAATGACCTCCTGGGGTCCCTTCCAACCTGAACCATCCGGCAATTGTATGAATATCAGTAGTCCAGAATTTTCTTGCTTTTATGTTTGAAAAATTGGATTTTCAATTAATTAGGGTTTGGTAATTGCTTCAAAGAAAGCACAGTTGAATCTCTGCTGGTAACTGCTCTGAAATACTAAGCAGCCACAGGATAAATCTGGAGATCTCTAGGGATCTGTTTAAGTACAGCATAGGTTAACAACTGATATTTAGCAGTGATTATTTCATTGAAATCTGAAATATTTGACAGAGAAAGAATTTTGAAAAGTTCTTTCACAAATGTAGTAATATTAAAATATAAATTGGTTTGTTTCTATACAATCTTAAGACTACCAAACAAATATTCAGCAGATGCTCTAGGATCATTTTTGACATTGCTGCTCTTCAGTCAGTGCTGATTCAGTTGTGCTTTAATGAAGTAGAGATCTATGCAGTTGGAATGGAAATTTGTTATCATGCGTGTTGATTTAATGTAAAATCAGACCTTTCCATTTTTCTGGTTATGGAGAGTGACTGACTCTTGCTACTGTCTCAGATGCCTTTGTTAGTGACTTACTGTAATACTGCAGGTATTCTAACAAATTTTAACAAAAATTAGCCTTTATCGTAAATTGCAACTTAATCTGTGAGAGAAATATATGTTTGGCTGGTTTGAGTGGATTAACAAATATTTTTGGTGAATTTAAATGGAATATTCAAGAATTGCAAAAGCAGTGAAGTTGTGAAAAAGCTTTGTCCTCATAGGTGTTGATATCCTTACTGATGGCATTGACAAGAAGTACTTGTAACCTGTGCAACAGTGTAGATTTTGGTCAGGAAACATTTTGGTATAAATTCAGTGTGTTTGGCTTTGTTCCCAGTTGTCTTATTTTCAGGATGAATTCTGCAGGTTGAGAAATGGAACTAAAGTTGTATACTGAATGAAAATAATCTGTTGGCCTTTATGTACGGAGGAAGGAAATGAGAAGTCATTGTCTAGCTAATAGCTTTAGAACAAAAGGCAGGAACAAAATTGTTTTCCAGTAAAACAGCTCTAGAAAAATAATAAGTATAACTCTGTGGCTGTTACTATAAGGGCAAAAGACATTATAAATGAACACTCTAAATGAGAGCTGAAATCTGGTTTGACTGAGAATACCTTATAAGAGAAGGCAGTAGTTAAGTTTAATTTGCTGAGCATCTGTTCTTCACTTTGGATTATGAAGATAAGGAAGGAGAAGAAAGGCTCAGCCTTGAGGAAATAGACTATAAGCAGGTTGGAAGTATGTGGAAAAAAAATGCCAGCACCGTGGATTACAAAGCATTGCAGTATATTAATCTTGTTCAGACTTCAAACTTCTGGTGTGGTAGTAGTATGGGAAACCACAGACCAAGACCTTGCCTCTCCAAGAACTTCAGCCATCTTAGACCTCTTGTCAAGGTACTGAACAGAAAAGATTTTATTTTTTTCTCAAGCTATGCCTAGTTTCAATGAATAGATACAGATTCCATAGAAAGTGCCTAGTTCACAGCATCAGAGCCTTTGTTGTGCTTGATGAGTATTAAAAGGTGCTAGGCTACATTTTCAGAGTCATCTCTCTGTAGTTAAAATCCTGTGAATTACATTCTGACACTGGAGTTCTTGATTTGCCTTAACAATTTAAAATGTCTTTTAAATATCTGTCTATATTCAGGCATCTGAATATCTTTGTAGGCAGTTCCCTTTACTTGATCAGAAATCAAAACCATGCTTTTTTTTCCCTGCCTTTATTGATGGTAACTCTCAGACTGTTGACAGTGTGGACAACCATTTTTACAGCAACACAATGGGACTAAATTTTCAAAGGCAGCTTCAGAAAGTATATCTACAAGTGAAGAATGTACAAAACAGCACATATGCAGCCTTCTGTAGCACATGCATATTGTGACAGTTAAGGCATGGACTCCATTAAGAACTGAAGACCCTTTATTTACTTACAGAGTAGCTTGTATAGCCTAGTAAGTGCAGGTCAGAATTTTCCACTCCCAAAACTTACTCATTGTGGTTCCCCCACACATGGTTAACAACTTACAGAAACCTCAGCACACAACACTTCTTGTTGCTAAGGTACTGTTTCCTAGTTCCTTGATCTCTCTACTTTTTTACTGCTCCCACGGCTATCTGCTGATAAAAGCCAAGAGATAACCACCTTCACCTACTGATACACTGTCAGTAGACACCACAGCATATAGGTGCTTGTGATGCATATAGCTGCTTGTGCCTTTGTGCACACTACCTTGTCCAGCTGTGACCCAAAAGCTGGTTTTATACTCTGCATGAAAGTCAGGTTTATGATTATCTTTGTCTAAACTTACTGTCCAGGTAAGACATATTATATCTGTCTAAGAACAGCAGTGTAGAAAAACAATATAAAACACTTTTTTTTTTTTCCAGGTGGTTTTAGATCTTTACAAGAATTACTGTCGTGAAGTTAAATAATTCAGTTTTGAAAGGTAGCCTGCTTAAAAATTCATTTGTCTACACAGAATTGAATAAAATTCAGATAACAAAGTACACTAACCAGTAACTTTTAATCCTTTTTATAATTATTTCATGTGCTAGACTTACTACAGAAGACCAAAAATATATTATGGAGTATTTTAACACCAATAACATAAGAGGATGCGTGAAAAATGGTGTTTTGATATGTACATCTAAACAAAACACAAATATTATGCAACAAAATTTATCTTGTCAGTGGGAGGTATGAATTCATATAAGAAATGTTGTCAAATGGACAGCCTGACCTGAATAGGATTGGTTTATCAGTGTCTTTTAGAAAAAGATTTTTTTTTTTCTTTCAAACCACTGTGAGACTTGAACTTGTCTCAGCTTTCAGCTGAACTCTGAATGGCTCAACTTTCCTACAGCTGACAAAGAAAATATATTCATTGAAACCACTATAACTTTCTTTCTGGGTTTAATTTCCTCTTCTTCACCAGCCTCACTTTGGTATCAGTTTTTGGGAGATGAGAAAGTGGTATGGATCTATTTGTGATGATGTTTTTTTTGTTTGTTTGGGTTTTGCTTTTATGTAATTTGATGGTTACCTCTGGATACCTCCTTGCAAGCAAAATACAACACAGAGGAATGCAGAGTTGAACTGATTGTGTGCTTGGGAAATGAATAGATTACTCTGGATGGCTCCAGTGTCCTATTGTCATAGTCAGCTCTTGCTGTTGACTATAAGAATACTCAACTTGCTGTTAACCACTAGTAGCTCTGGGTTCTGTCATACAGCAAATGACAGGAACATCCAAGTGAGCTTCAAATGTCAGAATGTATCATTGCTCTACTGTATTATACATGTTTAACAATCTTGGAGTACCATCTCAGAAGTCAATCTGTAAGCTGCTACAAATGCCTTGCAGGTCTGGCCTGTCTTGAAAGTGTGAGCCAAGAGGTTCTACCCTTTAACCTATGGTGTTCACTAATGGATACTTGACTGGCTGACAGGTCTCCTGTTATGAAAGGGTGCAAACAGGATATCTGAACAGTCACTGGAAGGCAGCAGCGAATCAGGAACAAAGGGCATGGAAGTAGTAAGGTTTATTGCCTCTGTAGCTCATTCCAGTATATGAGATGACAAATACAGTTCTTGCTACTATTAACTTTGAGTAGATTGTTCAACAGGGAGTGTATTCAGTTTAGAAACAATAGCTTCGTGATGTTGGATGATGTTCAGCATGAATAAAAATGGAAGAACCTGGATGACAATGTGGAAAACTATGTAGAAAAGCTACTGTTAATTGCTAGTATTTACATTTTAAAATGAAGGGATTAATTATTTTTTTGGTTTCTCCTGGGAAGTATTTTTGGGAAAAAAATACATTTAAACCATGACCTTTGTTTCATGTCAGTATTTGTCATCTTGTTTAACTTTTTTTTTTTGTTTGTCTGTGGTCATGGTTACTCCTGATTATAAAGGACAATGAAGGATTATTCCACCATCTGGTACTTGTTGGAAATGGCATCTTATTCCTCTTGATGACATTGTGCTTCTTTCCAGTTCAGTAAGTGGCACAGTTTACTTGTAAACATGTTCACCTTTGATACAGTCTCTTACTGAAAAGAAGTTGAGAACTCAATAATTTCCTTCTTCATAGCATGATTTGAGGACTGCTTCAGAGGAGACTAATTTTGCTGTGTTACCTAGTAAATATTTATATGGCGCCTTTCAGAGGTTGTGTACAAACATCTTTTGGTAATAAATAATTACTTCAAATTGCTTTACACTCAAGTTCCATATTTACTTAATTACAATCTTCATCTGCGTTACATAATAGACCATGAACTTGAGATGAAGAAATTTGTCACCCTAAGAAGAATAAACTGATATCACTTCCAGCTTGAGGCTCTGCAGCAGTGATTACAAGCATATGGGCTGTTGATCTTCAAGTACATGTTACTCCTTAGTGTCTGGTTACTACTGAGGGATATATGTTAAAGTGATTGAAATGGGTAGGGCTGAAACTTGTTGATAAACTGAACTCTGAAATCTCTCTGAAAGTCTGCAGGAGCAAAGTTAATAAGTTTAATGGAGAGTCCATCCATGAGCTTTCTTATAAATGTCATAATATGTTGCTGGCCTTGTACTAATGAATATATCATTTTATTTATTCTTTTTTTCTTGGCCATTTAAGTGGCTTAAATATTGTGCATTTTTTGTCTGAAGAATGTTGAGATAGTAATTTCTAAGTTATTTTCAGCAGTTGCCAGATCATGTTTTTTTTTTTCAAATTTCAGAAAACAATTCAAAACAATAAGAACTGTTTCCAAAGTTTTCACTTTCTTCAGAACTGCATTGTTCCTTGTCTCTTTCTGCTATGTGAGCATTACTAAGACAGCATCTCCTTCTATGACTGGGTGACCAGACTGGTAGATGAGGGAAAGGCTGTTGATGTAGTCTACCTGGACTTCAGCAAGGCCTTTGACACAGTCTCCCACAGTATTCTCCTGGGGAAACTGGCAGCCCGTGGGAGGATGTGTTGATCTGCCTGAGGGTAGGGAGGCCCTTCAGAGGGATTTGGATAGGCTGAATAGCTGGGCTGAGATCAATGGGATGAGGTTCAATAAGGCCAAGTGCCGGGTCCTGCACTTTGGCCACAATAACCCCATGCAATGCTATAGGCTTGGGGTGGA
>VXAB01011891.1:0-66429 GCA_013399175.1 Odontophorus gujanensis
CACCCAGCACTGCCTGTACACAGAGAGGATGCATGCCAAGGTAGACTATCAGGACATAACAGGAAAAAAGAACACCTAATGGAAATAAATGGTACTTTTATATGGATATGTGGAACCTTTCAAAGTACAGGTTTCCATTTGGAAGTTGTTCACTTCACTAGCAACCTTAGACCTCTCCCTAAAATCAAACAAGTTTATATGACAATACAAGCACTGGAAGATACAGTGATCTGAGTTCCAGATTACCTTCTTCACAAGTTCCTATTTACAAAATAATTTTAATTACAGTCTACAGGTATTTCTTAAGAATACACAATTTAAGAACAAGAGCATAAAATGGAAGTGATTTCTCCTGCATTTCAGTTAACACTTGGAATCCATCTTCGCTACCTCTTACAATAAGGATTTCATAGACTCCCTGAGAACTTTAGGAAAAGAAAAAGAGAACACAGTGTGAACACAGTACACTCTTTTTAGGAGTAGGTTTACTCTACTGAGGAGGACAAAACAGTAATTTTATTAAATGGAGAACTGAAAAAAAAAAATTGGAAAATCTTAGGGTTCTTCTTAGTAGCACAGATGAAATTCGGATCTCCCCAGAATAAATGGCAGTGTTTTTGTTCTGTATGTAATCAAAAGGGAACAGCAAAACATCCGTTCCGAACTTACCAAGCACAAAAGCAAAGTATATTTTATTTCAAACAATACAGATAAATAGATAGATAATTTTAAACTATGCTTTCTAAAAATCACGTGGTTAGCCTAGCAGATCTCACGGTCTATTTCAAATACATGCAACAACACCACTTCAGCTTCAACTCTGATAATCATTTATGCCATTTTACACAAATGTAATTTTTCACTGAACATGTCATACCATGAGTTCCTGTTTCAACTCGGTACTTCGTGCTGTACTAGCAGAATAAGCAACAGCCTTTTCTTCCAATTCTTTCTTAAGCGCAGAAAGCTGAGAAGATTTCTTTACCATCTGGAATTAAAAAAGGAAAACAAACAAACAAACATGAAGATATTATTGGCTAATTCAAGTGTTTTCCTATGCTTTCTTATCAAAGATTCTGTTTTAGCTACTTTTATTCCTTACTAAATTTTAGGAATAATTCCTTTTCACATCCTCTAGAAATCTTCATTAATCATTGCAGAATTCAGGATAATTTACCTCAGATTTGCCCAATATGTAATTATTCTATCAGTGACATACCCTGTAATTATTAACTGCATTCTATAATATATATGATCGTCATTAGGAAATACAGCAAATAAAATTATGCTGTAACTAACACACTGTCATCAGAATGTAAACATTAAAACTTTACCTTATTAAATTAGAGAAGGGCTAGCTGCAGGTAAATTTCTTTCCTCACATTAATGATGTTAATCTCTGGCAAGTGTACTGACATTTAGTGAGGAAAAATACTTGTAACTGTTATTTGAACGTCTGTTTAAGACTCCATATTAATTCAGTCATAACTAAGGAACAAGACTATGCACATTTTCCAAGTAACAAAGCAAAACAGAAGTAAAGTCCACTAAGTACATCAGATTAAAAACTAGAGATTTCTGACAACAGACAAATTGAGGCTACTATCTTCAAGTTTCCCTGCATTCCCTTAAAGTCACCTCATCTTGAAGTTTTTCTAAATAAGGCAAATTTTAAAATTATAACAACAATTGCATTATTTCCACAACAATCTTAATTCTAATGACTGAACTAAGAGAAGCCTGACACTTCCTTCTATTAGAAACTTACTTCTTGCTGTAAGGTATTAATTTTTAAAGTCTTCGCTGATAGCTCTTCCTGCATGCTTTTAAACTGACCGGTTCTCTGAGCCATGCTGGTCTTCAAAGACAAATTCTCATTATCTAATTTAGCCAGTTTAACACGTAATTTTTCTATCTCTTTCTTGAATCTTTGCCTCTCCTTTCCAAATTGTTTGCTGACAAGTTCCAAATGTTGACATTTTTCTCAAAGTAAAAAAAAATATGTAAATATATACAAAAGCTTAGGGTTATTTTTGTTTGTTTTTTTTTTAAAGAAAACAGAACATGCAAACCAGCACTGAAACAAGTTATGATACATTCCAAAGAGGAGAAATATAATTTAATGATAGAATATTGAACTAACACATGGTATTTAGAAATAAGAACACTTATTTTTTCTCTATAATGTATCTACAATCTGTGCCTCACGGGAAAACAAACAAAAAAGCAAACAAAGAGTCACTGTATATCTGCCCTGAAGTAATTTCATTCTGCTCTAACAAACTGCAGAGGTTACTGGAGAGGTTCTCTAGCAGCAAGACACAGACAGAAAGATAAAAGAAAACATGGAGACATTAGCATAACCTGTGAAAAGAAAACATATGTGGCTCCATTTCAACACAACTTGTACCTAGTATATTGCTGCAGAACATAACTAGCTAGAAGAATACTGTGCCTAAAGAATCTCAATTTACAGAACTCATAGGTGACAAAGTGCTTCCTATTCAATTAAAATACATCTGTGGACAGAAAGACTTTTTAAAAAAAAAAACAAAAACACCATGCAGTAAGAAACAATTTGAACTCCACCAAAAGAAAAATCCCCATTTCTGCAGATTAATCAGACAGAACTGTCAGAAGTTTTACTGAGCTTACCTCCTTGAGTTTTGATCAACTTGACAGGCTCTGTTCCTGGGCCACATAACCGTCTTCTTTCTTTTCTTTCATTATCATTCAATAAATGCTCAGCTGTTTTACAAGCAGTTAAGTTTGCGTGAGACTTTCCAATTTCTGCTTCCTTCATTGATAATTCAATGCTATTATAAAAAAGGAGATAATTATTTAGTAACTCTTTGTACAGGTTAGTTCTGGAACCACCTAAGTGTCTGCCCACTCTTGCCATAATTCAGTAACCAGAAAGTTATACCTTAGGCTTGCAGTCGAGGGTTTGTTTGATTCACAAGACTCAGAGACAGCTTCTTTTGTGGATAAAGTGGATTGTTGACGTTTCAAGTTGTGCCAATTAAACTAAAAGTTAAAGGAAAACCAAAATAAACTTTTTATTGCCTAACAGTATGACTGGTTCACCTACCATATCATTTTATGATATTAAAAACTTGGGTAACTTAAGAGAATAAAGTGCTTGCTTTAAGTAAGGTAAGCTGATAAAATATCTCTCTCCTGCTCTAGTTTCTTCATTATCAAAGTTGACTCAAACTCTGGCTGCATAACACGATGAGTCTGCCATCCGGAAAGTGTCACAATGTTCTACCAAGAAGAACTATAGCATCACATAACTGGACATCCTATTTTGGAATATATACTTCTGTCCAAAGAATCAGAACATAAAACACTGGAACAGAAAATGTAATTTAAAATGCTTGCTGGTTAATGAACTCCAAAGCACCTGTTCCTTGTTCTTGAATCAAAGATGAAAGCGAAATACTTCAACTAAAATAACATTTAATCCATGTATCTTGAAAACAAAAAGATATTACACTCAGATACTTTCTCAACAGTGTCACAAGAATTCCAGGCAATATCAGTTAAAATTATTTAATATACAAAACACAATTTAGAGTAATGTATCAGTTACTGTACCTCTTCAGATGTACTTAAAGACAGCTTGGACAAAATGGTTTCTGCTAAGTTGAGCTCTCGCCTTAAATTCTCTATTTCTTGATGGCATAATTTCAGCTCGTTATGTTGTTGTGCATTAAGTGCTCTCAGCTCTGCGTTTTCACTGACAAGGACATTTTTCTCTTTAAGTACACTTCTATTTTCATTAAGTTCCTTCTCAAGCTCAAAGATCTTCTGATTAGACTGATTCAACGTTGATATCATTTCACTGTTCTTTGCCTCTAGAGTTATAATTTCTTCTTTTGCGTTGTAATTCTCTTCCCTTAGTTGCCTAAAAAGTGTATCCATTCAACAGGTATAGCTCAGTACAGATAATCAGATGAGGATTTTCATTATTAGAAGTACCAGAGGAACACAAGGCAACAACACTGCTAAGTAGTTTCTTCCCTCTCAAAGTCTAGGACCAACTCCAAAGGATAGAAAATTTTCATTGCCTCACTAAGCCTTCACTCCTCCTAAGGACCACAGTATAAACTGCTATCAGCAAACAAAATTAGAGAATGAAGTGCCCCTCATTCTTAAACAACTTAAAGTTTTAAGCATCATCACAAGGGTAAGAAACCGATTAAGGTTTTAAATGTACTAAAGTCAAGAAAAATTTAAAAACAGGATTAAAAGAAAAAAAAACAGCTATACCTAAAATGACAGAGAATTCGGGTCATGTACTAAGACTAAGTTTGTCTAGTATTCTTTTCACTCTCTGTTACTTGTGATGAGAAGGAACAGGACTCTGTCCATTCGCATGACATTCACATTTTTAGTTATCTGTTGGTATAATAAACTGAATTAGCTTAACGGTTCTGATGAGCGCCAACTCCAGCACAAATTAGCAAGGAAAAAAAAAGTGCAGTCTTGAAATAAATGAACAGTTAGCATCAAAGTGTGCAGCAGCAGGAAAGGACATCAGAGTGGCTAAAAACTAGCAAGACAAACACCAACTCAAGCTGCAACCAGCATTAAAGCCTGCCCTCAGATCTGAGTGCAGCCTCCCCATTGAAGGCTGACAATACTGTTCATTCCAACTAGGGACTGACTGCATGCTGTGCAAACAAGTAGGTGCTCACACCTGAAGGTCAGTGCAGATGATCTCCTAGGGTGCTTTCTCACCAGCATGTACATTAGCAGAAAGGAAAAGGCAGAGTACCCATGCTTCCCACAGAAACTGTGTGTGAACACAGTAAACCACAGTCTCAGGCCACAGAAGAGCTGCTTTTAACTGTGAGTGTGCAGCAGTGTAAGGGATTAGAACATTCAAGGATTAGTTACAGAAAAGCACTTAAAAATCCATAGGTTTATGCCTCTTATTTTTTACTTTTTACCTCTCTAGTATTAAGTTCACTATGAACAACAGAGAAATCCTAAATGCTCACTGATGCTGGTCCTCTCGATTTGGTTCAAACTACATGAATTGAGGAGCAGCATCCCAGTTACAGTTCAACATGGAGTTTCTTCAAAAATAACTGTACAGACTTTCTTAAAAAAACTTTGTTACCTTAATTGCTCTTCTTGGATGTCTAGATGCTTTCTGTAGATGGCACATTTTTCATTCAAATTCTTTCTTTCTTTTTCAGAACGAATTATATAGCTTTCTAAGCGTGCTCCTTCAGCTTGAACCTTAAAAAATATTTTTTTCATTACAACAGTAGTCTAAATTTTGAAAGCCAGCAGGCTTTTAAAACATTACTTCCTTTCTCCTGCTAAGCACATACATCATTCTATTGCTCACTGTTGTGAGAAAAAGCAGCAGAAAAGTTTCCTTGTCTTCCCCTATCATTTGAGAGAATGTAATTGGTTTAACATTGGTAACCTCATTCCACAAGAAAAGAAGTCAAATCAGATCAAAATTCTCTGTAAGAGGCAATGGTCTCAAGCCTGTTCAATTTATCATCAGGTGAAGCAGAAGATATTTTTGACCATTAGAAATATGAGTATTAATTTTAGCAATTCTCTAGCATGGGGTTCTTTTGGACAAATTATAAAGATGACACTTGGATAAAAAAGATCACAGACATGTAAAATGCATGATTTCCTGCTAGCAAGAGACAAGAAACATCATTCTCTGGGATGCATGGCCACACTGCGCTGAGTTTGAAAAAGAGGTAACTGAAGTTATAGATACAAACACTCCACCTCTCCAGACCTTGCCAAAAACAAGAAAAAAAAAGTGATTCATAAGTAACATGGATGTTCACTGCCCAGCATACTGAAAGAAGCAAAATGCTCACAGAATGGGGAAAAAATAAAAATAAAAATCAATTAAAATCCCACCTTTTCAAGCCTTGCAGATATTTTCTCCTTATACTCCTGGAAAACTCTTGTTGGCTCCTCAGCATCCAATGAAGCATCCTTTGTTTTTAGTTCCACTCTGCAATACAACATAACAGTTTTAAAAATCAGGATTTTGGTAATTAAGTAACTATTTCCTCCAGTTATAAGAAACAGAAAAAGCAACTAAATTAAAAGCTTCAGGTCATTTCCTTTTTGCCAGCATAAAATCACTCGAGTGGATCTCGTTATAAGGACATTCATGTTTAAATGTAAATTGTTAAGCTGGTTTGTTTTACTTTTATTATGTTCTTACATTTCTTGATGCGCATTCTCCATATAAAAGTCACAGGTACAAAATAAAACACTTCACTCTTCCTATACGTGGCTCCAAAATGAAAGTTTCAAGCCCCAGATTACATGACCCACAGAGAACCAGTAATTACAAAACCTTGAAAAAGACACCGAACTCGCGAGCAGACCTCATTACTGTTGAGAAGCGCGTTTATTACCTTAGAATTTTATCTCGTGCTGAAACTTCTGCTTCCTGAGTTACAATTTGTTCTTCTAACTTAGGAATGCTGACTAAGTGCATATCTAAAGTTGATTTAAGGTAAGAAATCTGAAACAGAAACATATTTATGGTTTCATTAACACTTGCATATACACATTTAGATGAGAGGCACACCTGATCCATCTGCTTAGTAGATGACACAGTGATCTTCAATTTGCTGCAGAAGATGCTTGTGCCCACACACACAAAATGAACTCCAACTTCCTGCTAATTTAACATCGTATTAGTTCCCTAGCACCACTCCCAGCTGATGTTATATCATAGAGTCATTGCTTTACATGTTGATCTTGTTCTCTTTCCCCAAACGTTTACCTTCCTCTACTTGTTCTGTCCAAGTCAGACAGTCAAATATTTCCCTAATGTACTTCATTGCACTGTGAAAACTATAGTCACATGGGCATACAAAACTAACTACATCACTGAATTGTTTTACCTAGTTTATTCTTTCATCTCTTTATTAGCAAAATAAGATTTATGATGTGAAGAGCAGGAAAAGCTTTCTTCCTCCCATGACACATCACTCAGTATACCAAGGGGTCATTCTAACTTATTTGCCTTATTGGATTTATAATTCAATTTTGGAACATTAATAGATAGAATTTATAATTCATATAGTTGATTTGTTCATGAAGAGTAAGATTGCAAACTCTTCTGTTCCAAAATATCACTGAACTGAATTAAATGATGCTAGAACTGCTAAAAAAAAAAGTAAAGAATATTTAAACTTTAAATATTTAACACGAATACAATGAGATACATTAAAGATACATACTCTCGTTTTTGATTCCATCAATGCCACGTTTGTTGTTTCAATTATGTACTTTAGGCAATGGTTCTGAGAAGCCAAAGATGCATTTTGCTCATGAAACATAGAATCACAGGGGCTGGAAGGAACCTCAAGAGACCATCGAGTCCAACCCCCCTGCCAAAGCAGGTTCCCTACACCAGGTCGCACAGGTAGGTGTCCAGGCGGGGCTTGAATATCTCCAGAGAAGGAGATTCCACAGCCCCCCTGGGCAGCCTGTGCCACTGCTCCGTCACCCTCACCGTAAACAAGTTCTTGCGCACATTTCTGTGGAACCTCCTGTGCTGCAGTTTCTGTCCGTTCCCCCTTGTCCTGTCTCCACACACTGCTGAAAAGAGTCTGGCCTCGCCACTTTGTCCCCCACACCTGAGATATTTATAAATCTGGATCAGGTCCCCTCTCAGTCTTCTTTTCTCAAGGCTAAAGAGACGAAGTTCACTTAGCCCTTCTTCACAGGGGAGATCCTCCAGGCCCTTCACCATCTTTGTGGCCCTGTGCTGGACTCTTTCCAAGAGATCCCTGTCTTTTTAATACTGGGGAGACCAGAACTGGACACAGTACTCCAGATGAGGCCTCATCAGGGCAGAGTAGGGAGGGAGGATCACCTCCCTTGACCTGCTGGTCACACACTTTTTAATGAATCCCAGAATGCCATTGGCACCCATTGGCCACAAGAGCACACTGTTGGCTCATGGTCAACCCGTCGTCCACCAGGACACCCAGGTCACTCTCTACAGAGCTCCTCTCCAGCAGGTCATCCCCCAGTCTCTACTGGTGCATGCAGTTATTCCTCCCTAGGTGCAAGACTGTACACTTGCTTTCGTTAAATTTCGTCCGGTTTCTGACTGCCCAGCTCTCCAGCCTGTCCAGGTCTTGCTGAATGGCAGCACAGACTACAGGCATATCAGCCAATCCTCCCAACTTTGTATCATCAGCAAACTTGCTGAGGGTGGCCACTATCCCCTCATCAAGGTCACTGACGAAGATGATTCAGCTTTTCCTTAAGACTTTCATTTTCTTTCACAGCTTTATCAAAAGCTGTAAGCATCAAGTCAGCCTGGACAAAAAATAAATACGTATTTCCACATACATACACACACATATGGTATAAGGTATACATCACAGGAATCTCTGAAGAATAAATGTACTTAAATCATACTAGTTTTAAGGATTATTCAGTCCACGATCAAGGGAATCAAAGATCTGATAGTGAGAAAATTGCATATAGAACACAAAAATGGACAGGAGTAGCAAAAACTGGCTATGAAGTACAGTACTTACTTCGTATTTTCTCTGAAAATCCTGGCAAGACGCATTACCAACAGGCTTCCTGCAGTTGGAGGAGCACTGTCTGTTGTGATTAAGCTGAACAAAGTCCTCCATGGTGAGGTCTGCAGCCTCATCAAAGCAGCTGTCAGAATGTTCCCTTCCAGCAGTGCTAGGAGGAAGAGCGAGAAGTTGTTACCAGGCTTTTCTTCATTATTGTAGTTGCTTGTGAAGAGCACCCAGGAGCAAAGCGCAGAAGGAATCGCAGTAATGCGTTACATGGAATATGGCTGATTCAGCAGTGCCAGGGGCAGGCCGCTCTCATGTCCAAGTGCACGTACCTGGACAGCTGTGTCCTCACAGTCTGTAGGCTTCTCTCAGTTCTCCTAAGCCGATTTTGTAATGACTCCGCAGCTGAGAGCAGTTATTCCTCGTCACTTTTAGCACGAGTCCGTACACTGTGCTCCATTGGCACCACATGTGGTTGCAACATTAAAACGATATTAGGCGTACGGGAACGCCACTTACAGAGGTGTTCTAGACTTTTATAGATAAGGAAATAAGAATACTGCCTATTTCCAACCACAAAGATGTATCTCAAACACTTCTGGTACTCTGCAGACAAACGCAGCCTTTAGCTTACGGCCCTACTGAAGGAAAAGCGCTCCGTCCGTGTTCACGAAGCACGAGTGGCTCCGGAACTACCGCTCCCGGGTGGAGAAACCAACACAGGCAGGCGGAGCACCCACACAACCACGCGGAGCACCCAGCCGGCTGCAAGCGTCCCGAGCAACGGTACCTCAACTGACGCGCCTTTTCCGCCACGCCCGAGCGCGCGTGCGCGGCCCCGCCGCGCGCTGTACCTGCCGGGAGCAGCGACGGCGCGTGCGCGACCGCCTCCGTCCCGGAACCGCGCTCTCACCGCTGCCGGGCGGGGGCGGCGTGTTGGACGGCCGCACGCGGGCTGCGAGCGGGAAGCCGGAGCGCCGCGCCGCCGGCATGGGACCGCCGCGGCTGCTGCTGCTGCTGGGCTGCCTGGCCCCGCTCCTGTCGCCGCCCGGCGCCGCTGACTTCAGCCCGTCCCTGGACAGCGACTTCACCTTCACGCTGCCGGCCGGCCGCAAGGAGTGCTTCTACCAGCCTATGCGCAAGGAGGCCTCGCTGGAGCTCGAGTACCAGGTCGGGCGGGCGGGGCCTCGCGGG
The DNA here is from genome assembly GCA_013399175.1 of Odontophorus gujanensis. Taxonomy (NCBI): domain Eukaryota; kingdom Metazoa; phylum Chordata; class Aves; order Galliformes; family Odontophoridae; genus Odontophorus; species Odontophorus gujanensis. The sequence continues at coordinate 9,753 of VXAB01011891.1, forward strand.
GCGCTCCGGATCCGGCCGCGACTCCGCCGTATCCTTCCGGGGCAGCTCTGCCCGCCCCGAGCCCCCGTCGTGCCCCCCGGCCACCGGCGGCATGAGCGCTGCGGGCGGGCGCGGGGCTCCGTGCGGTGTGGCCCGGCCCCGCTGCTCTCCGCTCCGGGACGGCGCCGGGGAAGGCAGGCTTGCGCCGCTTCTTTCTTGTCCTATATTCAGTAGGCTCTTTGTGTGCTTTACTGGGTCTCAATTTGCGGTTCTTTAAAGCAGAAGGGGGAAAAAAAAAGGCAGAACGTTAGCTGCCGCGACCTTGCATAGCAGCAGCAGTACAGTTTGCGTGCCCGTCCCTACACTCCTATGAATCCCCTTTATCTTTGCAATGAGTTTTCCAAATGTAGCCTTAAAATGGGCTTCCTCTCAGGCCTCGTGCCCTTCGTGCTGCAATTCCCACTGCTTGCAGAAGTGTGAAGGATCTCCCTCCCCCCCCCTCCTTCTTTTCTCCTTTTCCTTAAGAACGTAATGCTCAAAATCCCGGTCGTTTTCTAATTATTTTTGCTCCGTGCAACACTGAGCAGGAATCAGAGATCAGTGTGTGAATAAAGCTTCAGCACAGCCCTAAGCAAAGCTCAAATGTAAAGTAAAATCCTGCTTTAAAACTTCAGTATGAAGAATTCATAGCAGTCCTTCTTAAGTTTTATTACACAAAGGAAAAAGAAGTCATCAACAGTGAACTTACTTTAACTGGGCATAAATTTCTCTACAACGCTGTTAAGTGTAATGTTTCATTTTTCTACTTGAATGAGTAGAAAAGAAGCTCTGTATGTTATTGGAAATACATGGTTTTGATTTTACTTCATTATCCTGAATTTTGAGTGGCTAAAGCTTGATGCTGTGTGCTGATATAATGCCACAAACACTGTGGTGGTAGTGTTTGGATTGTATCACAGCCCCAAAGGTGTATCACTGCCTGTGTTTTTACTCTGATCAGTTGTTAACTATGTATCTATGCTGCCCTTTCTTTTTTTGGTAAACCTCCAGAGTCATTTTCAGCCAGTTTAAACTTTGCTCTCTATTTCAGCCAGGGTAGGCTGCTGTGCTCCAACAGCTCCCTGGAAGGTAAACAGAAGTGAAGGCATGGCTTTAAAACTGTACTCCTACAGTGTGTAGGTAGTTAAAGCAGCACAGCTTTGTAATACTGTATATGCTTATTAAGAGCCTGGAAACTAAATGCCTTCAATTCCTTCTACTTGTGGGAAATGAGAATGCCCCGGGAGACTTTAGACCTTGTATCTTCATTAGGTCAGTGGTAATGGGCATAACAAGTCCAGTCCTGGCTGTTAACTCACCCAACAGATCTTTGGGATGGTGCTGCATACATTAAGTTTACATATAGACTTTGTTATGAAATTCTTTTTCCTCTACCAAAATATCAGTGGTATTTTCAGTGGTGATGCATAAACACTGGCTTCAGCTGTCTGCTGGTGTTGCAGGGTTGTCCCTTAATGAAATTGTATGCATTCTTAAAAACCAGTAGGGAAAGTTCAGTATAAGAACAGTCTAGCATAATTAGATCATATTTAAGATTTGAAATGGTTAAAATGCTTTTGGATGGAAACTACTTTTAATCTGTATGTAATTAACTGGCTTAAAATTCTTTCTGTGCCAGTCTCTTCCCAAAAGGTGTTGCATTCAGCAGTGTAAACAGTTTGTTTATTTCACAGGTTCTAGATGGAGCAGGATTAGATGTTGATTTTCATCTACTTTCTCCAAAAGGTGAAACTTTAGTGTTTGATGAAAGAAAATCAGATGGAGTTCATACGTAAGTTTAACTAGAGAGAAGTGTTACATAAAAGCACTGCTCTGATTCTTTGGCAAATGTGGCTGGAATCAAGGCTGAATACTACTGCTTTTCTAAGTATTGTAGAAGACTTTTTAATAGAACAGTCTGAGAATATTAATTACCTGGTTTATGAACACTTAATGCTTTTTGTATGGAATTTACCATGGAATGAAGTACATTTGTGTTTTAATGATAAACACTAATGGTCATTAATTTTTTAATGGTGGAGTTGAAAAAAGGCACGACATCTAATACCAAAAGATCTCGTCAGTCATATGAACAGTAAGCTGAAAAGTACCCCATTTTCCCAGGTCTTTTATCAAGGCATGTATTATTGGCATTTTAGTGTAGATTACAAGAATTCCACTCATATTACAGATACTTCTTAATAATTAACAAATCAGAATTCAAATAAAGGAAGAGGGAAGTAACGTGATTTAAGTAAGATGATTTTAAGCTCTTAAGTCAGTGGGACAGTTTTGTTGTAACTAGTAGTAGAGTTGTTAAGTTCATGTAAAAAGCTTATTCATTTTTTAAGTGCACAATTTTCAGTTTTGAAAAGGAAAGCTTGCTTATAGAACTTGCTCTTTTAGAACCAGCACAAAAAGCATACCTAATTCAATTATATGCTTGTATATGCAGGGTGGAGACAGAAGAGGGGGATTACATGTTCTGCTTTGACAATACATTCAGTACCATTTCTGAAAAGGTGATCTTCTTTGAACTGATTCTGGACAATATGGGGGAAGAAGGACAAGATCAAGAGGACTGGAAGAAGTATGTTACAGGCACAGATCTTCTGGATATGAAACTGGAAGACATTCTGGTTAGTATTTGATCCTTGGTTCTTCTCATTGTAAGAATAACTGGGGAAAAAAATATATGTATGCAATTTTGCTGTGATCTGACACATCAATCTGAAAACTGTACAATGGGCCTGTTTGATCTAGGATGAAAACTACTGCCCAAAGCTTTTATTTGCTTTCATCACCACTGAATAATTACTTTTAGGTTATTTTAGAATCAGAGAATTGTTTGGTTTCACTGTAGAACTGTTCTGAATGATTGTTAGGATGCAGGACTTTCTCTGCTGGTGGCAAACTTAAAACAGGGATGATCTGCTTAGTTATTTTTAAAAAGACAAAACAGCATCCACAAAGACTGCAAAACAACATTGTATTCTATTCCTCGTAATAAAACACATTTTTAAACAATAGAACAGAATGTTAAAGACTTCAGATCTTTGACATGTATAGTGTTCTTTAACTACTTAAAATCAAACACTGAGTCTGGGAAGACAGATTTCTTTAAACCACTAATCAAGACAGTTGGAGAAAAGAAAGTTTATATAGGCAAATGTGAAGAAAATCACTCCAGCAGTAATTACAAAGAGTACTTAAATGGATTTGCTTGTCAAGTACATACAGCTATCTCTTCCAGAAGAAAAAATGCAGGAACTGTCCTTGAAGGCTTTGCAGATATTACATTTTTGTAAAGTTAACATTACTGTTTGATGCCATTGTTTATTTAGCCAGGCTCTGACATTGTTTGTGTTCTTTGAGGACTTAAGTGAATACGTGGTAGCTTCTGAAACAATATATTTGCTGTGAAAAATGGGGAAAGTTTTGGTTTTTTTTAATAGTGCTTTTCTGGAATTGATATTCACTATTGTGTAACTTATGAACTTCAGTATCATTTTAAAATGACTTGGCATCCAAAAATAACTCTTGAAATAGTTGTTAAGCTTGCAACAAAAGAAAAAAAAAAAATCCATGGAGAAAGTGTTACTGATTTACAGCATCCTGTTGTAGCATACTGTACCCAGAGCTCACTAAGTGTTACTTGAGTGTCTTCAAGTAATATCATCAATATAAGGCCCAATAAATCAGTACTTTCTGTAAATCAGCATTTAGGCTCTGGATGAAACTTCAAACAAGTTATTAGAATAGGTGCTTACTGAGTAAATGTGGGACAGGGAGATCCTATTACAGCCTAAGTGTTAGTGTACTTTCTTGTACTTTTTCTGATTCTCTAAACTGTGTGCAACTAACCTCCACTGGAGATCCTTCAGTCATCACATTTAAAAACTTTGGGGGGGGTCAAAATTATGCTTCTGTACAAAGCTGAAGTAGAAGTTTATGACCACTACTGTTAAAGCTTAAAAAAAGGAGATGGGAATATGACATTATAATACTACTTTTCCTTTACAGCTATAGCGCTGGTGGTAGTTTGCATTAAAAAGCAACCTAATTTGATTATCCAGCAGGGGAAAAAAAAAATCACTTGTTTTGAAATTACTTTGTTAGAGGTAAATTCTTTTAATTCTCCAAGTACCTGGAATTTCCATTTCCCTAATTTATAATGGAGTATTAAAAATGAAAAATCAGGTTTGATTTCCCTTCTACTTCCCCATCCACCTTTAAGAGTGGAGGACATGGCTATATAACTTTAATGCTATGTTAATTGAGTCTTTCTAGGTGACTTAGAGCAAGCAAGAAACTCTTACCAGGGTCTGTTGTGATAGAAGGCAATATGTTTTTAAACTGAAATGGGAGATGTAGACCGGGCAGAAAAAACATTATTTTTACAGTGAGGGTGGTGAGGCAGTGGCACAGGTAGCCCAGACACACAGTGGGTGCCTCACCCCTGGAGACAATGAAAGCCAGGCTGGATGGGGCTCTGAGCACTTATCATGCTCTTGGACTCCCTGTTCCTTACAGGGGAGTTGGACTAGACAGCCTTTAAAAGATTCCTTTCATCTCAATTCTATGTTAAACAGTCTAAATGAATTAATCAAAACTATGTTAACTGTCTTCTTGGCAAAAAATTAAAAGCATTAGTCCAGTATTTTTTTAATAAATTTCAAGTTATCAATTTAAGGGGTTTTTTTTCTGAAAATATTCTTTTGTTACTTACCAGGAATCCATCAACAGTGTCAAAGCCAGATTAAGCAAAAGTGTGCAGATCCAGACCCTGCTCAGAGCATTTGAAGCTCGTGACCGAAATATACAAGAAAGCAACTTTGACAGAGTGAATTTCTGGTCCATGGTCAACTTGGGAGTAATGGTGGTGGTATCAGCTGTTCAGGTTTACATGTTGAAAAGTCTCTTTGAAGATAAGAGGAAAAGTAGAACTTAACGTTGAGTTTAATTGTAACAGTGTAACATGGCAGGGGAGAGAGGTCAAAAAAAAAACCGCTGTATGTAAGAAAAAAGAGCAAACCTCTTCAGGAGTCCTTTGAACAGGCAGTAGCCAGATCAGGTAATCAATTCTTATGCTTTTTAAGATGAACAGAATGCCTTGTCCCAAGTTCTTCCTTTTTTTTTTTTGCAGCTGCTATTAAATTTTTTTATGCTTATAGCAACTGTTAACAATTGTTCCTGACTTGCTTATGAACAGTGCCCAGGATGCTTGGTACACACGCAAAGTATTGTTAATATCTCCTTCATGTTCATGTAAAATTTTAAGTGGTAACTCAAGACATGGGTTTCATTTGCTGGTTAACACAGAGCAAATTTACAGGTGCCTAAAAATTTGCAGGATTGTGGCCCATGAGAGTAGGCTGGTGACAGTCATTTATTTTCAAAATTACATCTCAGATCTCCAGCTCGTAGGATACAATGTCACAAAGAAACACTGGGCTAACATTGGGAGAAAAAAAAATAAGATTGTTTCTATTATTCTAATTCATAGATTATGAACACCAGCACTTTAAAAGAAGCACTGTCACTGTGAATTGATCTTGAAGGGAATTGAAGAAAATAAGTATGATTTCTGTTTAAGTCTTTTATAATTGTACAGCCTTGTTTCTTTTTTGTCTGTTACATGAGATTCAGGAGACAACAATATGGTATACAGATAAAATCACACAGACCTACAAGTGTGGGTGGTGAACTTCTACATAATTGTAACCTCATGTAATAGTATTTTTTTTCAAATAGGTATTTCAGATGTTATCTCTTTTCCCTTTAAGAAGGGAAAGGGGTTATGGTATGTGAAAACCTTAACTTTTTTTTAGTCTCAAAATCCCTTTTATTTGCCAATCTTTTTTGTGTTTGTCTACTACATGTCTATGACTAATTCAGCAGTTAATCAAGTGACTTACATAGGCATCAAAAACCAAAGCTGTTCAATTAAGCTTTCTTTTCCTTTTGCTTACAATGACAAGTCCTTGCATGCATAAGTACACTCAATCAAATAAGCAGTGTGTGTAGATCCAACTGTTTATATAAACAAGACATTAAGTGAGCAATAAATGCAGGATTCAAATTTCTAATGACTGCAGTTTCCAGATAATACTGTTTAACAGCATAGTAAGATTATGGCTGTGTGACAGTTAACTAGTTTTAAATAGAGTTCAAACTTACTTGCTTTTACAGCGTGCCAAGTCACTGAATTCCTGTATAAATGTGTTAAACTTTATTTCTTCATAGAAGTGTTTCAAAGACTGTATGTATATGTATTAGCATTGTGCCTGTTCTTGGTTCTGGGTGTGAACAGTTAGGATTGCAAATTTGAGAATACCTGTGAAAAAAAAAAATTATTTAAGGGAGAAAAGACTGGGTTACTTGACAAATCAAGAAACACTTGCTTCAGATGAAGCAGATGTTAGTAAGGGCTACGGTAAGTAGAAATTCCACTTTAACTGTAGACAGTAGGGGACCTAGCAATAATATCTTTAATTTTTATAACCAGAAGTATTATTCCATCCAGAACTTGTTATACAGAACTCCAGAGTCCATTGAGCTGCCTTTTCTTTCAGTAATGCTGTGTCCAAAATAAGAATGTTCCTCTTTATGTTCTGCATATCTTCTTTTTCCCCATAATGCTGTGAATTGGAAAGTTTATTCCTCCAATCAAAATAAAGGCTAAGAGATGTTAATTCTTTCTGAGGCAGTAGCAAGAAGTACTGTACTGCCATTTCCCCATGCATCTCCCACCACCAATGCACAGGTATAGCTGCATTAGGATACAAGCTAAAGCTCACTGGAGTCAACTTCTAGGCTACTGATCAGGTCCCCTCAGGGCAAGGGAATCAAGATTCTTAGTGGTCTGTCCCTTTTGCTAAAAGAATTTTCACTTGCATCACAGCATAATGCGACAAACCACCTACAAAATACTGAACCAGCTCAGTGAAACCAAGACATCTACCTCTTACATCAAAGCTACTGGATTCCAGCTTTCAGATTAGACCTCCAAGAGATAAGCTCAGCCACATTTTGCAGGCACCTCAATGGATTAGGTTCCCCAGCAACTCTGCTGTGCTTCTCTGATAGAGGTTACATATCCATTGGCAAAACAGGCCATGTGCTGGCAACATGATTTATCTTTGCTCAGTCTAGTTTATTGCCTTAAGCTGCTCATGAATGAAGACATCTCTGATAAGGCAAAACTGAACTTAACCAGTTTCTCTTAATATAGATAGCAGTCTCTGATAGAAGGAAAATCAACAACTGTCAGCAGAGTTGATACAAAATTATTTTGTAACTAAGAGCTTACTGTATCTTCTCCCTGTTCAAGGCTTGCTGTAGAAAACTATACAGCAAAAAGCTGTAACTGCTTTGATAGTGACAGCTGGAATATGTGTATTATAGGTGAAGAATTTGGCATTTAAACTTGTCATTAAATAACATTTCATTTGGATTTTGAAAAGTAGATTGCTTTTGACTGTATAAAATTTAGAAAGGATATGTATCTAATTTTTTTCTTAATGGTATTTGTATTCAGAATTAAACATTTTAAGACTTACGGATGTTGAATAAAATTATGCAAACCCCTGAGATTTTCAATAAATGATGTTTAAACCTGTTTGTGTTCTTCATCTTATAACAAAGTATGCTACAAAAGATAAATATGTTAAGCCAAAAATAACTTAGCTTTTCTAAGAACAACCTAGTTTTTCACATTGCAGCTTTCGTATTTTTTTACTCACAGAATCATAGAATGCCTTGGATTGGGATGGACCTTGAAGATCATCTAGTTCCAACCCCCTGCCATGAGCAGGGTTGTCACCCATCGGATCAGACTGCCTAGGGCCCCATTCTACCTGGCCCTGAACACCTCTATGGATGAGGTATCCACAGCTTCTCTGGGTAACCTGTTCAAATAGCCAAAAAGATATTCAGAGAGAAGATCATAAGGGCTCTGAAGTGTCCCACTTGCTCAGAGGAAATGTCTCAAAAACAGAAGAGGCTGTCATGCAGTGCATGCAAGCCTACCAGTCTTTTATCTGTGGTACACCTAGATCCCATTTTAAACTAGCTTATTAGCTTAAATCTGTGCGCTGTAAGATTGGATCAGTAACAGTTGTATATTCGTTTTATCTACAACCTTCATGATTTAACTGCCAGTAACACCCATCAGTTTTCTCCAGGCCAGAGTTAAATATTTTTTTTTAGTTTCTCTAAAAGTCATTTTACTTCTCTTTGTACCTGTTCTAAGCCACTGTCCTTCCAAGACGAGGTGACCACTACATGAAAAAGTACTCCAGATAACAGTCTTGCATAGCTGAAAACATTCTTGACTAGCACTTGGAAGAACTAGTGGAACCCTTTGTTTTCCTCATTTATTTCTTAGTAAGTACAGGCAGCAGGCATTTGATTTAGTCAGCTGTCAGAATGAATCATGTTATTTTACAGGACATCTTAACCTTAGTAAAGATGAATAAAGGCATAGTTCAAATTCTTTTCTTGGTCAGCATAACCCAAAATCAACTTCATCAATGCAAATACCAGACCAAAATTTTACACGAGCCTCTAATCTTTGCAAAGAAAAGCACTTTGTTTTGAAGTTACCAGAGACATGTTATATATACATATATCTTAATTTTTTCAAAGTTTGTGCCTTGATATATGGTTGTATTGCATATTGGTCCTGCAGTTCATTAGATACACCCATAACTGAGTGGCTTCCACTTACACAAGCGGTGAGGTTAGGAGCAATTCTGGGAAGACTAATAGGAACATGCAGAGGCCAATAACATTTCGTATTTCTGAGATGGTAATTAATAAAAGAAAAAAGGTGATTAAAAGTATTCCTTAGTGCAGTGCTTTTGCAAAGTACAAAGCAGCATTCTGTTACTGTAGTAACTGAATTACAGGATTGCGTTTATTTTTCCAGGCCAAGTGCAGTGTAGACAACTAATGATGCCAAAAAAAAAAACCACCCTGAACTTTTGTTATTCTTCCCTCCTGGCCATATAAAAATACAGAAATACTATGACGTTCTCAGCTGGAAAACTGAAGTTAACAAGACACTATCTTGTGAAATGGGTAACGCAGGTTTGTGCCTTGTGGAAAGCCTTCTGTAGCATTATTTCTTTCATGAAAAAGACTCTCTTCTTCATCTGCTAAAGTCATTCCTTAAAAATGCAAGTCCCTTTTATGTTTTAAAACTTCATCTGGACTTTACAGAAAGGATTCAAAACATACTGTTATAACTCACCCGTATATAGAATAAACTATTCAGTTTCTCAGAGCCACTCTAAAAGGAAAATAATCATATACACTTAGAATTAGTGCAGTGAATTCACAAGACCCTCAGCCTCTATTAAAATCTATTAGCAGCTACTGCAGTTAAGAAAAACTTGCACAACTAAATACTTGAGACAGATGAGAAAAATACTGTTCACTTTATTACTATGAAACAAGTAATTTTTATCAGTGCTTTTAAAAAACAGTGATACTTGAGCCAGAAAGATTATAGCTGTAGATGGTCTTCTGCAAAAGATGACAAAAATAGTCTGAGTTAAAATCAGATTTCCAGTTAAAAGTGAAAGTGCATTTACATTCAATTATAGTTGCAGTGGCTTAAATTATGTAATCAGTGAACCAAGTTTTAAAAATTAATGAGCCAGTCAAACTGCAGCAAACTGCTGGTAGAAAGCACTTAAAAGTAAGGTAGCCACTTGTAAGTAGTATCACCAATACAAAACGACCATGGTATGTTAAGGAAATTAAAAAGCTTTTGCTGTTAGATTTTGCTTTTTGCAAAATCTTGCTGTTGTGATTCCATAGCTCTTGAGATTGCAGAACAACATAACTGTTTCTTCTAGTTTGAAATACTAGAGCTAATAACACACACACTCACAAATGATGCTTCAACCATTATTCACTTATGCTGTCTGTCTTGAAAGCATTCTTCCCAGCATCTTCCCTTCCCCAAGAAGGCACCACAAGACCAGGAAGATGAAGCACACTCTGGGGCCACTAGTGCACTTCTCCACAACTCTGGGAAGTGTGAGCACATACAGTCAGGCTCACTACCACAAACAGAAAACAAAAAGCAGGGGAAGATTAGAACTGAATTAACATTTATTTTTTTAAACAATCCTTCAGAGGCTTTTTAATAACCATTTCACAGCCCACTTAAAGACTTCATAAAAATTACTAGATTTTCATTTTAATTAAATACAATTTAAGTTGTTCTCACTGTATTTCTAGGACACATGTATGTATGTGTATACAATGCACATATATGCTAAGCAAAGTATCTTGATATGAATAAAAATCATTTTGGACAGAACAACTTTCTCACGTTATATGGATCTCACCGCAGAAATCTGGGAAAAAGAAACAAAGACCAACCAACCAAATACAGCAGAGATGAGCTAGCTTTCAGTTCTGCATTTCTAAATGTCGTGGCCAAACCACTATGGTACCCCAGATGAAAAACAGAAATCACAATGTATGTCAAGAATGATTCCAAAACTATAACAGAAATGGAAATCTATAACATGGACTAAAAAAAAAAGTAACAATATTGAACACATTCTTGATAAGATTAAAAAAAAGGAGTTTGAGTGAAATGACAGTACAAAATCCTATTTCATAACCACTGAAAGATGGAGGTCTCAGAAACAATGAATTCCAACTTCACCCTTACACTGTGCACAGCTTCTGTTTCTACTCATCTTTTTCTTTTTTTAACTGCCTTGTACTGTCTTTTTCAAAAGATGGTCATTCCCCATTCCACTTTCTTTAGCAACTTCAAAGGATTCTTCCTCCTTTTCTTCAGTAAACAGTTATCTACAGACAACTGATCCAATTTCCAAAACTCAACTCTCCCACGGACCTTAGGTTAAACATTTTTCTTCATTCGTTTCCATTTTTTTGTCTGACCAAACTAGGATTTCAGTAAACCTGACATCTCCACAAAGAAATTTAGGCACAAGGTTCCATACTGACTAAATGCAAAAATCTCCACTAAACCCTCTTCTTCATTTCCAGAAACTGTTTTCTGCCATCATATCCTTAACTGCATTTACTTCTCATTCAGGTAGAAATCAGGGAACCAAAGAAGTGACATAAAGCCTGAAAATGTTACCTGGACAGTATTTGCAAGATCCATCCTCTTTCCTCAGTGCACAGAACGATGTTCTTGTCCAATTCATCCTTATCACTGTGTTCTGACTACTGCTCCACCTCCAGCCTTGGTTTGTTCCATCTGAAGACACCAATTTCCTTTTAAAATACAACACTAAGATCACTTCAGTAAGATGTTTCAAACACTTGGTACTTTTCTATTGATCTACTTATCTTTCCTCCTGCTTGCAAGACAACAAACTGCTTTTCTTCACTTTCAAGGTCTCATCTGGGTTTCCCGTCTTTCATGTTAAAACAAAATATTGACAATGACTCATCACACTGAAAGACCTTTCAAAATTTCTTAATAAACTCACACAACATGCCTGTTATACACAGAAAAGCACAGAAAATCCCTCTTCACAGCGAAGAGGAAAAAATCCCTCTTTAAGTTTTACTTCTGAACAAGGATTTGACAAATACTTTGCTACAATGTTTATTTCACAATCTGGACCAGTAACGTGTTGTTATTTCTTTGCTGTCTTGTTTATCTATCTGATGCCTACATTTTTTAGGATGGCCTCAAGACAGAGTTCCCCTAAATGTTACAGTAATACAAATAATATAAAGTGGAAAAAATATCAAATTTGGTACACAAGGGAAAGGTTCTAAATCAGTGACAACAAAGCTGAGTTACATATATTTACACACATGCATACATAAAATGACGAAGCCAAACTAAAAGAAAATTGTTACATACAGCAACATTTGTATTTTCCCACATACAATAAGATTCACACAAAACGAGAGAAAGCCATTTACTCTAGTCATAGCTTCAGCAGCACCATTATAGCATTTTCCAGTACATGACACCTTGCAACAAAGCATCTCTCAAGTGCAGCTGGAAGACTAGTTAGCATCTATGCGCACAGCAAGTATCTCTAGAAAAGCAACAGGCAAGCCAGAGAGAGGAACCATGGATAAGAGGAAAGCACAAGTATGTATTTCGTGAGAATACAGACTCAAAACTCATTCTTCTCTCTCTTGTTCTCTCAAAAAAAAACAAAACAAAACAAAAAAAACCAACCACCAAAAAAAAAACCCCACACATTTAATGTTGGTCTTTAATTCTAAGAAAAAAGCAATTCCAAAAAACACAAACTGAACATCAGAGTCAATTCAACCGTAATAACAAAATGAAACAGTGACATTCACAATATTAAGTCTATGGACAGTTTGACAGATACTCCCCTCCCCACACCCCCAGCTAGAAGTTCCCAAGTACATTCCAATATTTAATCTTCAAATGCTGAAGCTTTACTGAAAATACTGCTGGTGTTCAGTTAGAATTAAAGGACTTGGATAAAGTGAAAAAGAGATACTGATGGCATGAGTAAGGTTACAAAGGCTTTACATTTTGCATTATCCAATATAAAAACATTCAAAAAATTAACATGAAGGTGTTGTGTTATCAAAATATTGCAGCTATAGGCAAGGCAACATTAAATTAATAGCTGAGGGTGTGAGAAAAAAAACAAACATTTTAGTGAAGAAAAACAGAGGTGGCAGTTTTCAATTAGCATTTTTATAAAGCTAGTATTACTCAGCCAGTCATAAACCAAGCACAGGATTAAAAGCTTCCCTTGGCTATAAGGTGACAAAAAAAAAAATCACTGTCAAGATGAGCAGGGAAAAAAAAAAGCCAAATAAGTAATGGAATAATAAAGTACTACCTCAGGTAGTAAACTTTAAACCACTCTCTCATTTATGTTACTTCATTTTATTTTTGTGGTCAATTGTCATCAAAAGAGAAGAAAGCTTACGCTGTACACCAAATAACCACTAATGTAAAAATATTCTTCCTCCATTCACTCTTTGGCTATCCCCCCTCAGAAGTAGCAGAAAGAAAATGTAATACTGGCAGGATATACTTCTGATTAAAAATACAAGTAAAATGAACATATCAATTTGGAACTGGGTACATTTTGTAAAAAGAAAAGAGGTAATATTGTATTAAAACCAGTAATGTTACTTCAAATAGCAAGATATTTTTTGTTGACCCTGTGCAATAATACTTTGCTCATACTACCTTTATCAAAATATGACTGTTTCTACATATACGTAGGAATCTTGTGCAACTCCCGTCAACTTAGTTCATAACTGGGATACAATTTACAATCAGCATGCCACAATAGCTTTAAAAGAGTTATTTCTATTCATTAATGTTTTAATCCTGCACTTTTTTTTTTTTTACTGTTAAATCACATGGAAGAGAAAGGAATACATTACCCCAAGGCATATGAACATTAATGACTGCACCCACTGCCAGAACACGCTGCACTGGTTTGACATTTTCCTTAGTACACAGAAAGCAACAGCACTCAATAAGCCTGAGAAGAAATGCTGCTGTGTAAATACTGGCAACTATTCCTGAAAAAAGAATTATGGGATGTATACTCAGAAGCTGTCCAATCCCATAATTTGTATTGCATAGGTCACAATCACACATATATATACACACAACTATGTGTGTGCATATATACATATGTATATACACAAACACATGCGCACACACACAGAATATATTAAGAAGACAATGAAGTCTGGTCACAGAGCAATTTACAGGCTCAATATATTTTCTTTTTTTTTCTTTTTTTTTTCTTTTTTTTTTTTTTTACACTTTGAAAGAAAACTTCAGTATTTTACAGTCTTCAGTAGGCATTATATACACTGCACTTATGAAATCTAGAAAGTATTGAAATAGAAATACATTTCTGCAAACATTTGGGTAAGAAAACAAACCAAAAAAATTTCAAAGATTTGTGCTATCTACATAATATTTCTCTAAATCACAATAACTGTATCCATGGAATGTTCTCTAGAAAATGTCTTCTCTTTTTTTAAACACCATGCACGTTTTTAAGCAATTGTAACCCAAAATATCCCACCTAAAACATTCTAACAGTGTTCAGATTAAAAAATTTAAGTTTCAGATCAGATTTTAAAAAGATAAGTCTTTATCACAAGAGCTGTAATGATAACAATTACATGTTAAGGCTAAATTGGTTTTGTTTTTAGTAACATTTAAAGTCACGCTTCCCTCATGGCTCTGCATTATGAGCTGTACTTACAGATGACAGTGCAGTGAACATAATGTTCAGTCCTACAGTCAGGATGCAGTTGCTCCTTCCCACTCCACAAGATACTGCACCTTTCCATCAAGTGTCACCCGACGAGCCAAAACACGGTATTTTTCACCACAAGCTATTCTACCTGCTGCACCAAAATAACTAGTAATAGAGTTCTTTAGATGATTGAGCTGTAACTCCTGATCTGCTAAATTGTTAAGTATCTCTGTATTGAGTTCATCATACTGGTAGTCTTCCTTGCTCTCATCATCTTTTACAATTTCCGAATTTTGAGTCTGAAGTGCTTTTCGTGGAAAGCGACCTCTTCTTCTCAAATGTGGTATTGCAGCAGGCCAAGTTCTTCCTGTACGAGTCCTTTTTCTTGAATCAGATAAACTACTAAAAAAATAAACACAAGCATTAACTCCAGGAAACACTTAAAACATACAGAAATTATAAAGCTCAAAACTCAATTTGTAACTCTTGTTTTGGTTTTCAGTTTTATTATTTCTAACCTGTATATAGATTATTAATATGGCACTTGCAAAAGAAATTCACATAATAAAAACTGCACAAGTTACCCCATGTCAGAAAACTTAGTTAAATGATATTAGCTTCGCCTAGATATCTTTAGAGTACAGTTTTGATTCAGACAAATCCCAATCTTAAGAAAACGTCTCGATTTTTTTCAATGGACTCTGCCCCACACAAGCACTTAGATTAGTAAATTAAAAATACAGCTTTATCACAGAGGTGTGTCCCAATTACAAAAACAAGCTGTACTGTAAAAGTTTGAAATCTTATGTTGATGAAGACTATAAGTAAAAAGGTCTACCTGCAGAAGTTGTTTTCTGGTTTGGTTTTTATGCAAAGGGTTCCCAACACCCTCCTGTAAGTTGAATATATCTCAGCAAATCTAAACTGACAACATGAAAAAAACTGAAAAAGTCTACATGACTACTTCCTGTAGAGCACATTTGACTACCCAAACATTTATTATATTTGGCCAGAAAAATACGTATATGAAGAACTCACGCAAACTTGTATCAGGTAATAAAAACAGGCACTTCTGACATCCAAGAATAAACCATCACCCAAATATTAAGCATTCAAGATAAAAATCCTTACATAAAAGCCTACATCTTAATTATGCACACTCTACAACAAAACTATGAGGGGGAAAAATGTGCATCTTTTAAAGATTTAAAAAAAATACAACAATGGAATAAATTATGGAAATATAAAACAACTTAATTCCATTTCAGAGTTCTGTAAGACAGAACAGTTTAGGAAGACAGATTATTTGTTGCAGTAATGCACACAAATGTGTTATGAAAGGACTTAATAGCATGAACCAGAAAGAGAGGAGACAATACATAGACCAAGAATCTATTCACCAAATACAGACTAAGCAACCATGTCAGAGGAAGGTTCAAGCAGCAAAGAATTATAACAGACTTCTATGCAAGTAATTAATGAGAAATGAATCAAACTTTTAGACTGTAAAATCTACAGCATACTCACTACTCTTTATAATGAGTACACAAACCTTCCGAAACAAAAGTTGCCAAAATTAGTATCGGGTACATATCGAATCTTTTCTGACCTTTGTTAGAAAGGTAAAGTCAGAAAGTGTTTAAGGAGTTAAATTATTTTTGCGGGGAAGAAGTAAAGCGTACATTATGCATTAACAGTGAACAACAGTCAGCACCTCTGTTGCTAAGAAAACATTTTCTTTTGTCCTATTTCTTTAGATTCTCCCAATCAATTTACAATTCTACTTCACATCTCAGTAACCCTTTATAACAATTACCAGCAAATTCCCATACACTCAGATGTCCCATATCCTCTGCAACAATTCAAGTCCTTCTCCATTCTCTTACAGATTTTGGAATGCTCCTCTCTCTGTTTCATATTTATTATAATTGCCTCACAACTTGCAGCAGTCTCCTTATCTTCTATGCTTTTTTTTGCTTTGCCAAAGTTTCAGTTAAAAGCAAAAACAAAGAAAAGAACCCATCACACATCACTGGTAGTGACTGAACTGCAGATGACTGGAAAACTGCCTTTTTTCTTTTAAAGATAATTGCTGTTTTGAGTCTCTCTTATATCCAAGCGATAATCTTCTTAAAATTTGTTGAAATGCATTCTCTTTGGAAGAAGTATTTTGCTCAGATTAAGTTGAAGTTAGCCAAAAGGCTCCAAACTCACTTGAAGCTTAATGTAACCTCAGGTTTCTAGAAACTAGACATAGAACATTAAGAATCATGCTTCAGCAAGATAATTCTTGTACAATTTCTGTAATTTCAGCTTATTACAGGTACAGTATTGCTGAACTACTTGCTTTGTGTTCCCTCGTCAAAAGTCTTGTGAAAATGAATATATTAAAGCCTTAATCAATATAGCAGATAGAGGAATTGAGCTGTTACCTATAATGTCTGGATAAGCTAGATGAGGTAGTTTCTTTCATACTGGCAGCACCTGTGGATTCCACATCTGAGGTATTGGATGAATGTGCAGTTCCATCAGATTTCCTGATATGTAAGATAACAGGGTTGCCATGTAATGAAAGTAATTTTACAGTAAAAATTCAGTTGACATTTCAGAAGCAAACAAATAAATGATGTGCTATTAAAACAGCTTAATTTTTTTTTTTTTAATTTACCCAACAGAGCAGGGTAATTCCAAGGCTGGGGTCTCTATCACTGGAACTGGTTCAGTATCCTAAGAGAAAAGAAGAGTACATCAGATTATCAGATTAAGTTTTAATTGCTTATTCAGCTTAGTTTGAGGGCAAATGGGGAAAGGAATATTATTTAGATTAATTGATTATATTTTCCTTCAAAAATGACAATCCAGTTAGAGAAAATAAAAGAAACATATCCAAAACCTTACCAGAGGAGACGACTCTGGAGTTTTGTGAATCATTTTTCTTGTATAGGGACCAGGTGGACGACCTACTGATTTTTTTTTCCCCTTTCTTTCTATACCATTACTTAATTCCCTAGAAGAAAATTTATATTTTTTTCTGTATTATTGAAGATAATTTTCAAAGAATAAATGCTTTCCTTTGGCAGTGACTAGACATTGTGCTAAATGAGATCCTGGCAAATCAAAGTTGTCATGTAAAAGCTAAATAATTTGCCTCTAGAATAATAAACAGATACAAGTTCTTTCTAGTGACATTACTGATTCCCTAATGCTGAAGAGGAATGAACAAGCACTGGTTAAAGGTTAAAGAAACAGCACATCTACCACAGGCTATAACTGCATATCATATATTCTATTTAGAAACCTAGTTAACAGCATTGCATAATAGCTCCGGAAAGGGAAGAGATTTCCCCCCTCCCCCAGTGGCAGTGAAGTTAGGATAGTTTGTATTGCTCTTACTGCCAAACGTCACAATGGTTGTTTTGGTTTGTGTTTTGTTTTTCAAAAGGATCATAATAGGAAATCAGTAAGTTTGAAGACCTTGCTCTCATAATCACCTTTAAGAACACGCAACTACATCAGTTTACAACTTAAAAATACTTTTAAAAGAAACAAACAGTCCACCTTTACAATTATTTAGAAATTTATACCATGAAAAGGACTTCTTTTGCAGGCACCAAAAAAATATTCAAAGTAGTTCCTATTTACCACAATATTTCTAAAAAATCATGGGAATATTTTACCTCACATCAGGGATTGGTTTAGATGATTTTCTGCCTTTAATTTTGAACTCATGAGAAGTTCCTTCTGGTTCTTTCTCAGCCTTTAAAGCAGCATTTGGTGGCACAGGAGGAACACGAATTCTCAAGCCAAACAAATGCTTCTTTTTCTTAATTTCTTTTCCAGACATAAACCTAGATGATTTTAAGTTCATTGTTAACATTCCAAATCCAGGAAAAGCAACTTTTAAAATAACATGATCATGCAAAACAAGTCTATACAAACTTAAAATATTCATCTGAATGCTATTTTATTCACATTTTCCTGCTAACACAGAAATCCTCATTCTGAAATACAGAATGAGAACTGGGAAGAGAATGGAAACTAAAACAATTTTTCTCATGATCTGGCATTCACTCAAATAGGTATGGGGTGTTACACTCTGAAACAGAAACAGTATTCAAAACATCAGTGCTAACAGCCACAGCGATCATCAGACAGACTGAGCACAAGAGCCTGACAACTACAAATAACAAAGCTGTAAGCATTCAGAATAAAAAATACCAACAACTTACATGGTCTTGTAATCATTTAATGCCTCCAGCACATGCTCATATCTTTCAGATTTTGGTGTGTCTGCCAGCTGTTAAGGATTAAGAAATTATTTAACCAGTCTAATTCTTCAGTAATAGAAAGATTTCAGTTAGAACTCTGAGTCATTAAAACTATAGATTTGAATGCAAAGTATGTTTAAAAAAAATATTACCTGTAGAAACTACCTAACCCTTAAAAGGTGTAAGTACACCCAAAGTAAGAGACCGCAAGCAGAGTACAAGAACTTCAGTTATTTTATGGGTGATCGCTTCAACAAAAACCTTACTCAAAGGGTTTATTCCCATTTCTGTCTGGATTGATGTCTATCAAGAGGTGGGCACAACACTTAGAATTTACCTTGAAGTTTCCATACTAAATATACTATGCACTCAGTTCTGTGCACAGGTTTACTGGTCTGCACCCACAAAAATATTCAAGCAACTATGAGACAATTAAAAAATAAAAACAAAATACACATGCTACAGAGTAAATAGCAAAACAATAAAGTTGCCACGCAAACAATAAAATGAAATTTTATAGCTCAGAAAAACATACACAACTTAAATATTTTAATTCTGCAAGAAAATTGAAGATCTCTTTATCATCTGGAGTTACCAGCTGTTATGGCAATAAGGAATTTAGTATCCTACATAAAATAGTTCATAGGCCCCTAACCTCCCACTAACTTCCAGGACACATGCACAGTGAAAGGTGGGGAATAAAGAATATTCCAGTTACTTACCTCACCAGGATGTAATCTATCCCAGTTTTCATTTATGTATGCCATGAGTTCAAGCTCCGAATCGAAGTATTTTTTCTTATGAATAACACTTAGGTTGTAAAGGCATAGATGTGCTATATCTACCCTAGAATTCAGAAATATTTAAAATCACACACACAAAAATTGCTTTTCTTTAACATAACGATTTTTAAAAAGAGATTAGCATAATGTAGTTAGACAAATAAAGCACAACATAAAACACTCAATCCAGGAAACATTATGGTATCTCCTATCATTTCCCCTCCTAATGCAGCTGCTATTGCTTTGTTTCATACAAGCATTTCTGCCTCATCTCATGTTCTCATTATGTTCCTTTAAACTCCAAATCAATTCTGAACTCATTTAGGCATTCTGGTGAATTAAAATTTAGTAAGGTAATTTTAACCTTACACTTGTCAGCACATACATCCATTATATTGGTATTACTTACAATATAAGCTGCAGTTGAAGTACTTTAAACTACCACATGAGATTTCATCAAGTAAACTACTATAAAACTTTTCAAGGTGTTTATTCTTATACTTGACACATTTCACTTAATTTAACAGCAAGACAAAGTCTGAATAAAGGACTTCTGCTTAGGTATCTCATCTTCAAAAAGGCAACAAGCAAGTACTTAGTTGAACTTCACTCAACAATTCTAGGAATAAATCTAAAGGGAACTCGAGTGCAAATATGTGTACATTTATGAATAAACTCCGAAATAAAAACTATCCCTGTTCAATACAGGAACAACTCAGGAAAAGACCAAAGACAGCAAGTGAACTTCCTTTTTAACAAGGAGACTCAAACAACAAGACAAGCAGCACATATATTCAGTATTTTATTTATTTATTTTAATTACACTTACCATCTCAGGGGTAAACGTTTGAGGTATTCTGGTCCAGAACTGCAAACTGAGCAAATGAATGTATAAAACCTAAAAAAATATACATGCATATATAAGTACATGTGACTGGATGGTGGGTGTCTGTGTATGAGCACAAATATGCTACTTATTATGAACTGTCACCTCATAACTCCAGAAAAGACTCCATGTTTTTTTTCAAGGACAGACTGGAGAAAAAAATGAAAAAACAAACAGGCCAGAAACTTAGCCACATGACATTTGAGTCCCTGCCATCAGTTTCTACATTATGTATTACCTTATACGTGACCAACTAGTGGTCTCTACTAGATAAATTTTACATTCCACATCTTCCTTCTTCTTTTCCCTAACTTGTGACTAAGTTCCCCAGTGTCCCTACCTATTTCTTTCATTCAAATGTAGAAGCCTCTGCACAAGAACGCATTTAAAGAAGCATTCCCTGGATCTTAATTTCTTCATACAACCAATCAGTACAACCAAGGGCTAAACAAAATCACAACAGATCACAAATTAGATGCTCCTTGATTCCTTAGTCCAGTTTTCACTCTCATTTGCTCCAACTCCCCCAAGTTTTTCCTAAAACAAAAGGGCAGACCAATGCCCTCATTTCCTTTTTGCTCCACTCATCACATGTGAACACAGAATATACGGAGATGTCATCTGACTATTCTTGATTCTCCAGTTCCCTCTACTAACAGCTCCAAGTGAGCAGGTAAATAGTTGGTGGGTCCTAGACGAGTTAGATGGAAACAGAAGCACTGATGAGCTACAAGCAACAGAACAAGCAGGAAAACAGGAAAACACTTCATCTACCCTGTTCCACTAATGGTGCATTTTCACACAGTTGCTAGATCTTGTCTTCTGCACATACATACTGATAGCCTAATTCAAAGCACAGTGCTGTTGCTTATGTGCTACATGGTGAGATCTAGAAAACCCTGATCTACGTTAAGCCCACTGTGGTGTTCTGCTTTAACACTTATCCCCCAGTAGCCTATGGCATAATGGAGCTCCACAAAAAGTAACAGTTTAAAATCAGCTACCCATTGATTACCTCTTCTTAACTTCTGTTTTCTCTTTTGTTTAAAGGCTGTTTAACATATTTGCTTAAAGAGATGACAAAAAGAACTCCCCAGTACCTGAACACATTTTGTCTTTTGTAATCTTCTATACCAAACTCACAATTTTTTTGAAAAACACTTAAGCACTACACAGTTTATTAAAAGTTAATCTATGAGATACTTCTTCCCCATTGAAAATGAAAACAACGGTAAGGTACAGCACAAGTGTTCTTACCTGTCACCAAAAAGCATTGGTTTTTGGAGGCACTGCACGCAAGCCTCGTGGAACCACTGCTTACATTTGCAGCACTGCAACATCTTTAGATACCAGCTTCACCAACAGAAAGAAAAACAAGATGCATTATAAGTTACTGGAAGTGGTTCTTCCCTATGTTTAGATTAAATAGCAAGGGAACTTCTGACACAAAGTAATTTTCACAGTTACCTGTTCGAATATTTCAGCAACATTTAGTTACACAGTAAACAATCACTAGTAAAGAATACCAAGGAATAAACTAAGCAGCAATTTGAAAGCTTTCCTTTTTTGCAGGACTCTGATTTGCCCTGACTTCAAACCCTTCATACTACTTGTTCACTCTCACGCAGATACAAAAGCATTCAGCTCTACCTATTTGGATGTTCTCATTCCTCATAACACCCTCTAGAGGAAAGAGAGCCTTTTCCCCCCCACCCTCACAATGATCACAGTATGGGGTATAATGCTACAGATCAGACAGGATTCTCGCTCACATTATATTAATTCTGACTCAAACACAAGTGAACAACTCAACATTATTTTATTCACATGAACAGACAGTGCAGCACCCATGCAAATCTGAATGATAACAGTCAACAAAATATTCCTCTTTTTTCTGGGTGTCACTGTTTATATATATAGAAACTTAAAGGAACAGGCAATGTTTTATAAGCATGCCTTTCTAAAAACATCCAAAGAACTTGAAAATACAACCAGCTATTTTAACTAAGTTTAATAAATTCATCTGGACATAAGTTTGTATTTGTGACTAAGGACAGTTATGTTAATACTAGAAAAATGCCACCTACAGGTCTTGCAGCAATGCAACAAAACTTGTTACTGATTTTGTAGAAGCGACAATGTTACATGACGTCATTTGACAAAACTGAAACAAACTGATAGATATGAAGCAAGGAATAAAAGACATTATTAATGTATTTCCCAGGTTGTTGTTTTTTTTAAATAATGAGTAAGTCAAAATCCCGCATCACATTAAGTTTAATCGCACTACACAACCGAAACAAGCAAAGTCATGAGTACAAGTCTTCAGAATCAGAGTTGAGGTTTGCAGGTGCATTACAGAGAAAAGTTCAGGCAGATTATCTATTTACTTACTCTCCAGGTCCTCCACAATAGCAGTAACACTGCTGGACATTGGTTTTATGACCTGCATCCCACTCAAGGTCTGTTGCGTTATACGGTAAAGTTTGTTTCATGACTTGCAGTGCTTTGGCATTTGGTCCTTTCTTAAGCGCACCACCTCTCTGTTTGAAATACATACACTAGTTTACAAAGACAATACATTCCTTAAACTTTCAAACCTTAAACTTCAAAAAGTTATAAAAATGTGTCTGTAATTCAACTAAATGCTTTCATACATATTTATGCTTTAGTATACTAGTCTATTTACTTAAAAGCTAATTCAAAGACAAATGTCATCATTTCCAAAATTAATATTAATCTCTAAAATATATAACTTTCCCATTCACATCACATTAACAAGAAAAATTGCTGGTTTCAAATTGAAACAAATTACGTGAGTAATACGTATCCAGTGCTTCTAAAAACACACCTTAGTTGTTGTCGCAAAAACACACTGTCGACAGAGCCATTTATCATCTGAATCTATCACGCTGGAATCAATATTTGGTGTGTGACACAGCTGATGATAACCTGTATTAGAAATAATTAATCAAGGTGTTCTAAAAATTACAAAAAATAAAAAAACTATCTATATAATTTTAAAGCAACTTCAATACATTATCCTTGGTCAAGTGTCAAACACCTGATCAAAATTAGCAATAAAATGAACTTTTAAATCTTCTTAGTAAAGCAACTTTACTTATGGAATAGATGTTAGTCACGTGGACTATCACTATTCACTGACCTATTAATAGCCTTTAAGACCTACGAAATCTAAGATCAGTTGAGCAGTCAGTGGTAGCCACGTCAACATCCTCCTTCAGAAAACAAAAAGATCTTTTAAAATGCAGGAAATAGGGAAAAAAAAGATCTAGATACCTTGCCCACATTTATCACATATAACCATTTCATTTGGTGCTTCTGAATACTCTTCCTGACATATTGTACAGACCATTTCCCCACTTTCAGTGGCTCCTAGAAAAAGACAGATGTGTGATTTGTTGTTGCCTCCATTTTCAGATCACAGCTGCAGTGGGATCCAT
This sequence comes from Odontophorus gujanensis, assembly GCA_013399175.1. Taxonomy (NCBI): domain Eukaryota; kingdom Metazoa; phylum Chordata; class Aves; order Galliformes; family Odontophoridae; genus Odontophorus; species Odontophorus gujanensis. The sequence continues at coordinate 33,411 of VXAB01011891.1, forward strand.
TACCATCCATACAATTTTCATTTTTATGAATGAGTTACAGATCCTTGCATCACAGACAGATTTTTACAGAGCCTAACACTCTAGAAAAAAATAAACTCAGACATTCTGAATGGACTTCATGTGTATTACAAGCATTATTTATCATAGAAGCTATACGTATCTGTCGGCCTATGTTGTCTATTTACTATGGATTCTATGGTTCCATAACAACAATAAAAACTAAATAACTGAATTCAAACATAGGATGTGCTGATGCAATTTTTTCAGTCTATCTGGACAACTGATAGATATCTTCTGTATTCACAGCAGCTCGTTCTTCTTTTTCAATAAGTATTACATGCACAATTTGGTGCATACCTTTTTGATGGGCTTGCCAAAACACAGTAAAGAAAAAAATTTACTGGAAGTGAAAGTTAATCTTGCTTCAGTAACACCACATTATCAGTGTAATAATCAAAATACACGTTATTTAATGTGTGTTATCATACTCATGCACAAATGTTCAGCTTGCCATAAATGCATTAGTGACCATTAGTGCCACACAATAAAAGGACAAATAGCAATATTTTATAAAAAAATAGCTTTTCAGAAATGAAGCATTCAGTGTTTTTCTTATGAATACAAAAGCTTTTTTCATTAAAAGATAGAATGTTTGTTTAAACATCAAGAATCAGCAGGAGCCACATCAGCTTCCATTACTTTTATCTGACGAGCAAGTTTTAACTGATTTTCAGATAAAACTGTCACTGAAATTGTCACAAACACTTTGTTAGCATTTGATTATCATAATAATCACTACTCTCCCAAACATCCAAAAAACCAAAGTTAATAGAGAACAGACATCTGTCTTGATACATGAGAATTTCTTTGCAGTACATGAATACCCCCAAACCTGTAAAGATTTCTGTTAAACAGTTACGGTGTTATTTTTAACAATGATAACTCCATTCAAATTTAGCATTTTCCAATCTTTAGTTTCTTTCTGTGGTATGCTGTTTCAGCTGAAAGCAACAGAACAAATTCAATGCAAATAAATTTCTGTAAGTTTTCTGTTAAGGCAGTATTACATTCTACTCCCATCAAAATAAACAGAAATGCAATTATTTTTAGAAGTGTTCTCCGCTATAGTTACACAAAAATGTATAACGACCTATAGTGTTTGAAAAGAAATGTTTTTTAATTTGCCTAATGCATTATCCTGCACTACCTTAAACTACAGCACTCTTTTGGAAATATGAATACAATGCAACTATTTATTTTAACAGATACAGTAATCTAAACAAATAAAATACCAAACAAAGACTTCAGTGAAGTTCTTGCCTGTTTGTATGTCCTTCCAGAGAACCCAAGACTTGGAACTGTCCTCAAATATAATGAAGCAGTTCTGTTTCAGTTTGTTTATCTGGAAAACATGAACACAGTGGAATCCATGAGTAAAAGGACTAACTATAAGAATGTATTAAATCTTAATTAAGTGAAACAATAATGTGGTCTTACTTAACCAACGTACCATACAGTAGGACTGCAGTGTTTAACAATTGTTTACCTTTTTGATAGTTCCAAGATAAAACAAGCCATCTGACCACCTAGCTAGGACATCCTGACCTTCTTCAAATTTACACAGTGGCTTTTTGGCTTTCTGTCCATCACGTAGTGTCAGTTTGGGCGAGGATGCTGATGCCTTATGACTTCGACGTAAAGGAGACCGCTTATGGACCAGTGAATTACCCACCGCTGTAGAGTCTCTAAAACAAGAGAACCAAGAGAAAAGAGAAAAGAGTAACAGCCAAGTAAAAAAGCAGCTATTTTCAATATTAATGATTCAGAGCTATAACTCACTTAAATATCTCCAGAACTTCAGGTAATTAAAAACCTGGTCACATCCTCAGACTTAAACAGCTTTAGTAATAAGCAGTACCTCTGCAACTATATGCAGAGAGAGAAAGAGACAAGTTTATATCAAAGAGAAATACTCTGCAAAACCAACTAATGTAAAATAGGAATGGGGAGACAAACCTTCCAGCTACCAGTCTCTTCATGAAGTCATCAGAACTCACCAAAAACATCCAATGAAGGATTACACATGTAAAACATTCATCACTCAAGACACTGACAGATCTGGAATTCCAAGGAAGCTGAAAAGATCCCAAGCCAACTCTATTACTTTGGTAATCAAAGTTGCAGTCTACAGTAAACATGGTGTTCAGCAGTTAACAGCTTGGAATAATACAACAGACATATATATAAGGGAAAAAAAACAAAAAAACAGAACACCACTGCGCCACCTGAAGTTCTAGGTTGATTTAAACACATCCAATACAGCACCGTGCTTTGCCACTAAAAACATAGCCAACAAGGTTTTCAGCATAAGAATAATGTCTATGTGTAAGATGTCTAATGTAAACTACAGTTTAATCCTCAATTATAATCAGTCAGGAAAAAAAACAAAAATGCATGAGTTCTTTTAATCTTCCTTCACACATAAAAACCAAACTGAACAGTACATCCCATGCAAAATATAAAAAATACAGTGAATTATAAAACAGGTTGAGAAAACGCAGGTAGAAGAAACTTCATATGTACTGAGCAGAATCTGAGTTACCATTCCCATATCCAACCATATTTTCTCTTAGGAAACAAAGTACACCTATAACTATGACAACACAAAGGCAAATGAAGGAGCTAGACGGGATAAAGCCTACTGAAAGGCTGAAGTTTCATCTCACTCGGGCTAACACAGATACATTATTATAAGCAGCAGTAACGTCTGAACTAATCACAGAACACCAAGAAGAACTAAATGAACCAGTGTCCCAAGTAGTCTGATGAAAATTTATATTCAGACATTAGAGAGATTAAGGATTCAAAGAGGCAGGAATCCTTTCTCCTTAAGTTCACTATTTACTTTTAATATTCAAATAAAACAGGAATAACGAATTTGTCTTTCACATCCTTAATGGAATTTTCTTCTGACAGTTTCCTTGTTTTGTTCAACACATTAAGCAGAATTCAGGTTTGTCTCACAACTGGTACCACTTCATTTCATTTGATGCCCTTCATCATTTTCCAGCTTCTCTCTTAATCCCCCAGCAGTGACTTTTAGACCCATCTTGGCACAATTATTTGACAAATAAAATCCTGTGAATTCTGCTGTTTTTCACATGAAAGCTACTTAGGAGAAGCAGTGCTAATGTTAAGTCCTGTTGCAAGATCTTGGGCAAAGTAAGCGAAGAGAAGCAATCAATTCATCTACTAATATACTATCTAGTACTTTTTTTTTTTTTAATTAAAAGTTAACAAGCAAAATACTTCAATTTTTTACTTAAGAATGTCATACACTTTTGAAGACTTTAATGCAGTAGTTTGTCCCTTAACTCCAATTGAAGTGTAACAAAAATGCCTGCATATCTTTTGATGGCACAAAGCACTGACAGGAGAAGCTTTACTACGAAGACTTAAGAACAGGTACTGAAGGATCTTGACACACCGTGCAGGTGGGAGGCAGTAAAACAGGCACTTCTCCATCCCCACTCTGAACACTTCGGCAGAGGCAGCACTGCCCAAGTGATGACATAACAGCTCATGAAGCAGCTCCTGCTCCAGCAGCTTTCAGTTTAGCGTAACGTGCAGACTGAAAATATGGTTAGTTATTGCAGTATGCTGACAGTCACAGCTAGCTCCTCTCCATGAAGATCAGAAATTCCTTCTAAGCAGGGCATACCTTCTATATTTTCATAGAGACTAAGTGGCAAGAGATCCTGTTTTATCGGGTTGATTTTAATTAATAAACCATTACTAGAAAATTCACACCAACCATTAAAAACAATTTTTGTACAAAGTTAAATGAAAACACAAGCTGATGTTCATTTCTTGCTTGACAATATGAAATTAATCCAAATAGCCTGCATTATTTAAGGAACTTGCTTTCCAAGTCCTGCCTAATGCCACCTCCATAGTACCCCCCTGACATTCCATTTAGAAAACTACCAATAAATTCAGAAACATGTAATCCACCACCTTAAAACTGTTCTCCCAGCCCTGCTCAAGGCAGAGTATTAACCAAGTTCCTTTCTGGGAAAAAGAGGAAACATCTGATATAAAAACCTATCTTGTTTCATTTAACTTGCACAGTTAAGCTACCCTTCATGTCATACAAATGTCCAAGTTAACCATGTACAAAGCTTTATGTGCTTCATTCAATACTGCCTCTGCTGTGACTGTATTCTTATTCAAGCACTTAAAATACAAAGAAAGTACTTAAGCGTCCATGCAATTTTTCAGAAGTTAGTGGGGGATTCAGTAAAATTTGTCTGTCTGCTGAAATACGCATTAAAACCTTAACAAGGCAGTCTCATCAAATACTGAGAATGCTCGCTGATTTTTTTCACCTCAGGGTCTAGATTGTAAATATATTCTCATGCAAGACAAGCAGAAGACCTTTTATTCATTCATCTACCTGATTAAGTGACAGTTACATGCTGCAGTAGGAGCTCTGTCAACAGGAATGACAAATTCCTGTTCCCTTCCAGGAGTGAGCTACTAAATGCTGTTTTAGGCTCATTACTAAACCACAACAGCCTATGCATAACATCATATCTAATAAAATCAAAACTAGATTTCGGAGTGATAATTTCTCAAGTCTCTTCACTGGAGGTTAGCAAGTTTGACTGTTCACATAATACGTGCAACTCCCATTTCTTCACATAAGCCCCATAAGAGAAGCAGAGAAGTTGGGGAAAAAGCATGTAAAGAGGATAGCAGCATTCACTCTCACCTATCCAAGTGGACTAATGTCTTGCTCCAAATCCAGCAATGCCAGGATAGGTCATTCATATTCCCATTCTCCTTCAATTGTAACAACTGCTCTGAGCCACTCCTGTTAAGAACTGCTCCCTCGATAGTTATTTCCTCACCCAGCCTGGTTCTCTGCCTTGTTTTGCAGAATGGCTTGTCAGCACAACAGTGCAGTGCAAGCAGGCAGACGGACAGAAACTCCCTGAGCTGACAGCACACCACTGAACTACGGAGCACTGCATGGGCAGCCTGTGCCATTCCAAGCCCTCTTCCATGTGGACTGCACAGTTCACAAATACAGCTGCAGATGACATCTACCCTACAAGTACAGGTAGACACTGGAAGCCAATTTTAAAACTTTAATTGTTAACAACTAACTCAAATTAAGAACCTGGAGATTATTTGTTTATTCCCAGTACAAATCACACTGAAGCATGACCAAGCCTGGAGTGCCCAGCAGGTTCAGAAGAAACGAATTCAGTTTAGAAATGAGACATTTTAACATTTATTTTTATACATGCATACACTGCATCCTACTGAGACAACTCATGTAGGTCCTAACACTATCTCAAAGCTGGCAAACATGGTGTCACACAGAAGACCTAGAGAATGAACTTAGAGTAACCAGAGGTAAGCATTTTGTTCTGATGAGAAGTAGCTTCACCCTTTCAGTTTCAATTATTCTCTCTAAAGTTATATAGAAAGTATACTTATTAAACAAGGAAAAAAAACAAAAACAAGACACTCTGAACCACAAATAAGGGTTGTAAAATGCTAGCAGCCTGTTCTGCTCCATAGCACAGTACCATCAGCATGCCACAGGGAACAGAAGTGGAGGAAGGAGGGGAGAGCCTAACAGACAGAATGCACAGAGCTGAGTGCACTTCACGCTCCCTCCCACCAGCTCTGGAATGACAGCCTAACTTCTCCATAAGCTTTCTATCCAGTTTTCTTTCTCTTAACAAGGATTCATTTTCTGGTATTTTAAACAGGTCAAAACACTTCACAGAGAGGCTGGGTGACAAGAGAAGCCAACACCAAGCAAGCAGCAGGAGCTCACAGCCAGAAGGTAGCAGAAAAGGGGAACCAAGCAGCTCCACAAGCTGCAGAATTGTTTACTCAGCACCAGCACTGTATAACCAAGTCCAAAGCCATGCTTCCACTGCAGCTGCTAACCTGATACTAGGATCCAGCATTTTCTTTGCAGCTAGAGATACTGGATCTCAGCCACATTTCTTCTCCCCTTCTTTGCATCATCTCTCCCATTTATCAGACCTCATGTTGAACAATATCCCTTCACTGTGCCAGCAATACCCCTTTGCCACACAAAATGATCCTGCTGGGCCAAGAGGGACAACAGACCACGGAGGAAACTTCCCTCTGACTGCCCCAAGCTCAAACTAAGGACCAGTTTGATTCAAAAACCAAACAAGTTCACTTGTCATCTCTTCTTTGTCATAACAGCAAATTTATCGCCAAAATAAACAGAAGACGTAAGATATAAACAGAAGATCCAATGTAAGCCCAGACACAGCCTATCCCTTTATGCTACTTCAAATCTGCTGTGACACAGAACATCCACAGTACACACTTGAGCTCCCTACCTTCATACTATCCTATATTCTGGTACAACGAAAAGCACAAGCCACATCATCAGCTAACCTACGCATCACTCAACCTAGACAAACAATAAAGGTTACAAAGAAGAAATAATTTTTTTCCCTTCAACTTTTGCAGATATTGAATATAATAGAATAATTCAGGTTGTAAAGGACCTAGAGGTCTCTCATTCTGCTCAGTTCAACCACCAGGCCAGGTTGCAGGTTTACCCAGACAGTCCTGAAGGCCTCCAGTGATAGAGGCCACACATCCTCCCCAGGGCCATGCTCCGTTGACCAACTGGAGCCTAACCAGCTGTGTTTCCCCAGCTTGACCTTTTGGACCATTCTGAAAACAGCTTGAACATTTGCCATTCTCTGGTCATCACTGACTACTCCTGTTCTCCACAACCTAAGATGATAAAGAGCAGCCTCACAAGAATGATAAAGTTATCACAGAGCTTCTGAGAGTAGCCTGTCTGGTCCCATGGATCTGTAAAGTTCACACATTTAACTAAACTTGTGTAACAAAAGCCAGTTCAAATGCCACTCAAGTAAGCAACACTTAACAGATCCAATCACAGACAGAGGGTTAAATATTGTTTAAGGCAGCAAGACTAATCTATCGAAGACTTCAAGGCAGCCACTTCATGTACAAGCTGCTCCTTGTAAACAAGTTAGAATTCCTCATCTTGCTAACTTCTCAGCATTATTCAGGTCTATTATAATATACCTGCCATAACAGTAAGTGATTTTCATTCAGTACATTATTGTCCCAATAAGATCGCATTTGTTTTCTTTTAAATCATTGGAAAGTGACCTGCATTTTAGCCAGGATTTTGGTCTCAGTTCTTCTGTCTGGTTAGACACCTTAAAGAACTGCACACTAATCACAGAACATTTTTTCATTAGTTTGTTGGGGACTTTTTTCTTGTCTTTTAGTAGTTTGATGCTTTCAAAAGCATTATTTGATAGACAGCACTTTTTTTTTTTAAAGCAGTAAAAAATAATAAGAACTAACAACTCATCCAGTTGATTAACAGTTAGGTTCATGAATCCTTTGTGCATTAGAAATAGGTTGAGGCAGAAGACTGAAGGGAAGTGATTACCCCTTTCTACTCCAAACTCATCAGTGTGTAGGGTACTGCATTGTGGGTAGCCCAGTGCAAGAGAAACATTGGAGTACCTGTCCTATGAGAGAAATGAAATAGCTTTGCAGCAGCCTGTGAGAGGACTATCAGGACGGGACAAGTCACTTCACAGTACTGCATGGTAGGAAGTTGAACAAACAGGTTCCAATGGATACAGGAGCAGATGTTATTTTCTCCCATGAGGACAGTTTGACAGTAGAAAAGGCCCCAAGGTGCTGGGTGCCCCCATCACTGCAGGCTTTCAAGGACTGACTGGATCACACCTGTGGCATACCTGGAGACGTGGCTGAAGATGCACTGAGCAGAACCAGAGACCTCTTGAGATCCCTTATGACCTCTATTTCCTGATTCTATAACCCTTTGTAACAGGACTGATTCACAGCACAAAAAGGAAGAACATGCTCACCCTGGTGGCTACCTAGCTATACAATCATTTATGATTTGGGTTTTATTTGCTTAAGCCCACCCTCAAGAAATAACTGAAAGTGTTTTACTTCTACTTGATATGCAAGGCCAAAGGATTAGTCTTCAAAAGATCATTACAGAACATATTTCCCTACATACTGAAGTTTGTAGGGAAATAGGACAGGTTAGCACTTTATCTAGAGATGGATCACGTGTTTATGAACAAAAAGAGGCAAAAGATAATACTAAGGAGAGGACAACGGTATTGAGATCTTCCCTTAAATATTCACTCAGCATCCCCTTGATCACAACAACTGCCTTCTGGTTTTATGTAGTACCCAAACACAGCACACTCAGCAACACAGCTAAAGGAGCACGGGATGAGAACTCATGCAGGCAGTTAAGATTACAGACAACGTGTTGACCTGAGCAGGAAATAAAAAAAAAATCAAAGGTGATCAATACTCATGAAGATAATTGACAATTAAAAGGTTGTTTTTTTTTGTTTGTTTTTTTTCAAGAATCGTGACTTTGATGAGCACTGCATGAAAATAAAAGTTAATGAAATTAACATAAAGAATGAAGTACTATGAGGGTCGTCCCCAAAAGTAGGGCCTCTTATTTTATTATGTAGGTCTGCAACATCAGAGGTAGACGTTGGTGGCATGGGAGTAGAGGTTGAACCTTCCCACCAATATTCCATTACCATGTGCTGTTGTGCAACAGATGGCAGCAAAGGGGCAGTCTGACAAAATGGTGCCTAACATGGAAGTACATATGAAGCAAAAGTCTATCACTGAATCCCTCCATGAAGAAAANAGCCCCCCCCGAGCGCGGAGCCCGCGGCGCGGCGGAGGAAGGGCGGCGGGGGAGGGGTCAGACCCGCCTCACGGCCAGCCCGGCTCCGGCGCAGCCCCTCGCCATTTTTGTTTCCCGCGGAGGAGAAGCTGGTGCATTGTGGGAACACAAAGAGCCGCGGCCCCGCCCCGNGCTGAACATTTATGGGGACCAAACAGTGGATGCAAACACAGTGAGTGCTGCGTTTCAGCAGCAGTGACACTGGCCACCTCGGCTGGTGCATATTATATAAGCACAGCACATAGGCTCTTCATCACTGCTGGTGAAAATGCACAACTTCTGGTGATGACTACATCAGTGAAAGCAGTGCTTTGTAGCTGAAAATGAGCTTATCATAGACTGTTACTGAGCTCTTTTTAGCTCTATCTCAGATCAAGTGAATCCTCCTAATTTCACTTCACAAGAGATTCTACCTTCTAGGAAAAGACCATCAACTTCAAGTGCAAGTTGTTTAAAGCATAAATTAAACAAGTTTCAGTACATCCAGTAACACGTATCACTCTGCCCAAGGTCCCTCCAGCACTATCCATAGTCACACAATTCTCCTGGTGTGCTTTACTCAAAATCACACTTCTCCCCAGTTTCCTGCAAGGAAGGTCTGTAAAGAAGGCAAAACCAATTCTGCAGTAAGCTCAGAGATCAGTTGCAGAGTAAACGTAAACTCCCAAACTATGTAAAGATTTCTACTGGCTTTCAGTTACACTTATTTCTTCTAACCAAGCTTCCTCCTTTACTCCTCATTGGGTTGTGCAAAACATGCTTTAAAGAAACTTCAGGTACCTCTCATACTATCTTCATTCACGTCTATCTCCATGGAATACATATGCCCACTCTTCACCAGTAAAGGAACTACTACATACTTGTTAAGGCTGCTTTCTCGTATGCTCATTTCCTGCTGCAGTGAAGGACAAACTTATCCAACCCAAGCCGTGACATCACCTACAACTGCTGTGTATTTACATATATATTCACATGTAAATACACACATCCCTCAACAAGCAGTAACCAGCCACATAAAGACAACCTTTCAGAAGCAACGAATACTTAGTTTCTCCCAGAGTAGCTCTGTAGCTCCTCAACAAGCTCTTTCCCATATCTGATGGGGAGTTAATTGCTATGTAATGGCCTCAGTACAGATCCACAACACAGTACCGTGTAACTCCTTGCAGACAACCTTCTTTTCAGTACTTTACTACACACTTTCATCTTCTCTATTTTTGCGTCCACTGACTCTCATCTCACTTTAACAAGGCATAAACATATTAACCTGTATCCTAATACTTCTGAACCAAGCTTTTTTCCTCCCTTCTTTTAACCTCATACACACCCAAGTTTTTGTAACTTGAGCTCTCAGAACAAAAACACTGGAATGTTTGTTTACAGCAACGTGATTATAAACAAAACGAGGCAAGCTACTTCCCTTTTAATTCACGCTTCTGACAGCTCCGGCAACACACACAGATCACCGTCCTTTCTGCTGTGAGGCAGAAGGGAGCCACGGAGCTCCCATCCCTGTACACAGCCTTCCAGAGGTGTGCGGGCCCAGCGACGCAGGGTAGGAGCGTGGGCTGCCCGGTATCCCCGCGGCACCACGCAGTGCCCTCCAGGTACCACACGTACCAACCCATTCTTCCTAAGCAATTCTAGAAAGGAAGGAGAGCTAACGCGTTACGACGCATCCTTTCAGGCGGCTGCAGTCACCGTGTTTAGACGAACTTAAAATGTGAGCTTCTAAACACGATCAAATGGCTCCGCTCTGACAGACCGAGAGGTGAAACGCTGAAACCAAGCGACGAGCGAAACCGGCGGCGCACTGTGCGCTCCCGCACTGCCGAGCGACCGTCGCCTTTCCGGACAACACCCGCTGCTGCGGACGAACGGCTGCCAGCACGGGCCAGCACCCCCCGCCGCAGCCCCCTAGGCCGTCGCGGCACCGCTCCCTTTGTGTCGGTAACGGAACGGCCCCGCCGGCCGCCGGGAATCCCCAGCCGGGACCTGGAGCAGACCCTACGCCCTACGTGCGGCGGAGCGAGGCCGAGGGGGGAACCGACGCGGNAACAAAGAGGGACTACTTTGGGCTCGCGTTAGGAGCGGGATCCCTGCCCGCAGCCGGGCCTCGTTGCGGAGGTGCCGGGGTTCGGGCTACGCCGCCGGCGGGCGCCTATTGTTCCCCAGCGCCCGAGGGCGGCGGTTCGGGCCGGGCCTGCCCTGCTCGGGGTTCCTTTGCCGCGGTGCTCGGAGAAATGGCTCACGCGGGGCGGGAGCGGCACGCAGCCTGTGCGGCCTCGGTCGTGCCCGGCGCGGGGCTGCCCGTGGTGTCGAGGCACTGCCATTTTGGGAGAGGAGCCTGACTGCAGCTCCTGTTCCTAGAGCTGGAACGGCTGGCTTTAACAGGCCGCGAGCCGCTCGCGTTCTGCGGGCTGAGGCTCCGGGGTACCCTAGCTGAGGCGTTCGGCCAGCCCCAGGTGTGCCACTGTGAGCCAGTGCTTGTGCTCTGCACCCCTGGTCCACGAGTGTTTTAAACACAGGTTGCTACTGAGCAGCTCTCCCTTGGCCCCGAAGTCAGAGCTGCACAACGTGGAGGGCCCGTTTGTCCAAGCAGCAGTTGGGCACCATTGGTGCCGAAGGAAGAGGTCAGTAGAAAATAAATGGTATTCAGCGTGAGAAGCGAAAGTCTGCATGCGAAGATGTAGTTTGTAATCACAACAGACGTGTCAGACACAGTGCTTAGCAGAAGTTAAACAGCAGCTTCCTAGGCAGCAACAACAGCTGTGATCATGCATGGCCAACTCACAGCATATGGGGGTGGGGGGGCTGAAGCGACCTCTTATCCTGCTGCAGCTCTGAAATGATTCCAATAAAAACTTCTCAAAGCTGAGTCTCTCCTTTCTAATTTATGCTGGCACGTGCCAGCTCTACCCTTTTTCTGTAGAATAGTTCCCAAAACCAACACACTCAACTTCAGCATGGCCCCATCCCACCATAAAGCAGCTCTTGCCACAAAGACAGGAGTTGATGCTGCTGTAGCATTATATTTATCTGAGAGTAGCACTGAAAGAAACCAGAAATCCCTGTATTACAGAAGAATAATTAGGGCCTGATTAGTGTGCTATTACAGGAATTGTGCTAGCAAGACCAGACTGTTGCTCCCAAATCCTGTTACCATTAGTTTTCTCACTGCACGCAGCAGAATGCAGCAATATTTTCCCACAACCTAGATTCCACAAAATAATTTTATCCCATTACTTCTGTTAACATATGGCAAGACTGTATGTCATTACTACAGAAGGAACTGTCCTACCCTCCATTCCTTTTTGTCTTCTCACAGCATTTCCAAAGTACTTGAACATACAATCTCCACCGTTGTGTTTTCAATTTGAGACATAATATTAATGTAGTTTTTGCCACAGAGCAGGCAGAGCCAAATTAAATTACTTTCCCTCTGATGTCAGTAAGGGCTTCCTTATGTAGAAATTTCAGGGGGAAAAAAACCAACAGATTGTGATACCTTATTAGATGCTGTTTAATAGGTATGTTCAGCTTTATGCCATCTCATTTCGCAAACAGCTCTATTGCAGAAGGGAGCTCAAAAATAATGACCTGGCACTGACTTTACCTTTGTTTATTTTTATCCACATATTGTTAGGCAAGCTTTTGCCATAAAGTCAAGCAAAAGCAAGGGCTTTCTCTACTTAATAGCACAGCAGAGGAAAAAAAAATAGTATAGTATTCTAAACAAATGTACTACATAAAGCTGGACAAATTTGAACAGTCAAAAACAGTGACATTTTCCCAAGCAAATGTCCCTTCTCTTGAATGTTTGCTTATTTTTTCAAAGCTGGTGTTGTTTATATACTTTCCTTGCCACAATGGCCACATAAATATAAAGCAAACAGAAAACACGCAAAAAGGTATAAGCAGTATATGAGGATAAGAGCACCAACTGCTGTACAGTATTATTTTCCATTACCTCACTGTATCACACAGCATAACACTGACTTAGTACCCTTGAACAAGACAATACTGTAAAGTTTATCCTTGTACAGATGGTTGTCATGACCACAATTCAATAAGGAGGGAAAATTAGATCCCAGGCCATTTTCTCTGCATTGTTAAAGCATGGGAACAGTGAGATAGCTCACCTGAGTTCTCCCAATCTTAAGATAAATATGGTACGTCTATTCTTACAGAAGCTTTGTAATTAGTGAGACAGTTCACCTATATGCATTGGTTATAGCTTGACTCAGAAAATAAACTTCAATTTATAAATCTAAAGAGTAGGCAAGTGATTTTTTAAGATATAGAGTGTTTTATATTGTCTTACAATCAAGTTGCAATTGTTATCCTAAAATTACAGCAATTATTCTATCTTTATACTAAAGATATAAAACAACATATAAAACAATTGGACAACAATATGAATATTTTTTTTCATCTTCATATAACAACAATACCAAGGAAAATAAATTGATGTTACTAGATATATGTAGGCTGCTCTGAAAGTAATGCCTCCTATTTGTTTCCATGGAAACCATAGCAGATGCAGAAAGCACAATAACACTATTTGATAGAGCAAATTCTGAGCTACAAAATGCTGTTTCTCAGCACAGCCACCACCACTAGCTACACTTCTTTTCCAGCAAACAAGAGCCTATGTGCTGCAGCTGTACAAATCTGCACCACGGGTGACCCACCATCACTGTCTGCACTGCTGAAATGTACCACCCACCACCTCACTGTGTTCACATCCACTGTTTGGTCCCCATAAACATTCAGCAAATGCAGTGAATGTCAGTGGGAGCCGTATTTTCTGCATGGAGGAATTCAGTGACAGACCTTTGCTTCATATGTATTCCATGTCAGACACTATTCTGTCAGACTGCCCCTCTGCTGCCATCTGTCACATGGCAACAAACTGTAATGGAATATTGGTGGGAAGATTCAACCTCTACTGCCATACCACCAACACCTGCCTCTGATGTAGTATGCCAACACAATAAAATAGGAAGCATTACTTTCAAAGGAGCCATTGCAGATGAGCTGGTCTTCACATAGAATTGCTTTTTTCTAGTTTGAGCACTTTACCATTTCCATCTTTGCAGGAAGTATCAGGAATTCCTGAAAAAAATCCATCTACTCCCTCACCTTCTCATTATTGTTGGGATCTTACTTGGTAAATCTTAAACTAAATATATTTATTTAAAAATATATTCACTATCACACTCATCTTTGACCTAATTTAGACCACTGAGTCATATAAAAGGAACATATTTTCTTCCTAAGTAATTATTTATATGTTACATCATTCTTATCTCCTATAATTTAGCAATCTAATGCCTACATCTTTTGAAGATAGAATACCCAGAGTATTGCAGTCCTATTTTAGACTGTAAGCCTGTAAAGCACTTCCACATCATACCCCGGAACAGCAATTGCTCTGTGGGATAGTATATATTTGTATAGTTTGTATCACAATCTTCGTTAGCATTTGAACTAAGCTCATTTAATCTTGAACTGGAACTTGCTTACATTCTACAAAGTAACATTTAGCAACATGAATCTGTTCTGAAAGTCTTCCCCTAACACAATCAGACACAGTACTGAGGACTCCAAAAACACAAACTGAAATACATCTACAGATAGATGCTAGCTCTGCACATAATAAAATACACCTAAGATACATTAAAAAATAAAATAAAACAAGTGACATCTTAAAAGATCTGAATTTTTGATTTGCTTGAAGTTTTATTCCAGATGTGTAATCTTCCTGAAATCACTTGTAAAACATTAAGTCCAGACTCTGTATGCCTGGTCTTTGGTAAGTGATGAGTGGTTCTTCAGGTGCTGTATAGTTCACAATTCAAAGCACTTAAAAGCTGCTAAATGTTCCCATAATTATAATACAATAACCTAATTATTTCTAATTTGCAGTTTGTAGCCTACCACTACTGGAACCTCTGTGCTAGAAGTGGCTGAACAAGAAGTCCCTCCATTTACATATATATACAGTGGAAGAAATAAACATCTCTACCTATTAAAAGCTTTAAGTATATCATTCCTGCATTATTTACAGTGTATCTGAGTGCACAAGCTGAGGAGTGGGAGAGGCTTTTATTGTGAGGTACATGTGAGTATGCCTCTGACATCAATCTCGGATATACTATAATTCTTTTTATCCTAAAGCCAGTGGGGAAAGGAAAAAAAGGAAGTGCTTATAAATGTGCATCTGCACTGAGGATGCTGAAGGGCATCATGTGTTCTTATTGCCAATACTGCCGTTCCTGTATTGAAGACACACGAGCATATGTAGCATTGTTTTAGCTCCTGAAAATAGCTACAAGAGAACTGTATCTTCCTACTGTTCTAGCTAGTGGGAATTCTGTGAAGATATGCAAGAGTAGTCCCAAGTAATCTTTCATCCTGAGGGTAGTGCATAAAAAAGAGCTTATTACTCAGAGCTGGAAATTAAGAGAGGTTTAATTCTCTCTCTGCACTGTTGCTTTGTTGCTGTAGTCATATAATCAGCTTCTTTCAGAAAACCAACTGCTGCCAAGACTAGAAATTTTGGTAAATTGCCTGGATCTGAAAGAGATTCAGGCTCCCAAAGTCTCCGAGAATCCAGAGACACAACGGTGTGATGCATTCCATTCCTCTGCTTGTTCTCTAAGCACAGCTCTGAAAGCAGCCACCGAAGCTTTAGTGACTTGAGTAAAAGTCCACAGTCAGCATTTCAGAGTGCAAGCCTAAGCAAGGCCTTTAATCATTCTCTTCAGCTCTGTTCTGCATAGTAGCAAAACTAATTACAGTCTCAAATATTTTACTTCATAGTGGTTATAATATAACTTCATGATGACTGTGGCATCAGACAGTTTTATGGCAGGGTTTTGTCTGCTTCTTTGTATACTGTAAAAACATCTGCTGGAGCAGAATTTCCAGCTCTTGCATGATTACATTTTGTAACAGTACAGACCAGACCTACTTCTCAACTCTAAACTGAATTGGAAAAAAAAAAGAAAAAAGAAAGTTTAACATTCCCTCAGGACACGGTTACATGGCAGAATATTGCTGCTTCATGTGCAGTGAAGAATCTGTTCTGGACATCAGTCTGGCCGGAGGGAGAATTAGTACAGCATTCCCTCTGTGTTCCCACCACCTGGAATGCAGTATGGGCCTTCTCACAATCTTTCAGCAGACCTGCCAAGCCCCACTCCAATGGAAAATCTCTCACTTTTTTTTTTAATGGCATCTCTGTATCTGATGAAGATGAAGACAAAATGCTTTTGAACGTCATAGAATGACAGGATCCTTGTAACATTTAGAGCTGCTCACACTCCTATAAATTCAGCTACAGACACTGAAGATAAAGCAGTAACCCTTTCTGTTGCTGCTGCCAATCCAAGAGGGCTGGGTGGGACAAAAACTAGTGTTCCCAGGCTGACACATTGGTCCAGTCATAAATTTCATACCTCATTTCACCGCAGTGGTTCTATTTGTTAACCCTGATACATTTAAGTAAAAGATGCAACCCAAGTGTCATTGTTTTAGCTAATGTAAACAATGTATTTTCTTGCATACATTTTAATCTTTCCATGTTCATGCCATGCTCTCTCAGCCTGAAAGCCCTGATGATGTTCTAAATCAGCATTGCTTATTTGATTCTGGTCTTTCTAGCTGAATGCAGATACAGGATCAAAATCAATTCTTATTACATCAGACGTTAATTTTTTTCTGATTTGACAGCATTAACACAGGCACTGGTATCCCTACCTATAGAGTCCTCTGATGCTACAGCAAACCTCTTCATAACATGAGGCAATATAAACCAGTCCTCTAACCCAGGTGATTTTCCTGCCTGTATTGTACCCTAATCTTACTCCCCAGGGAAGCACTGGGCCAAAGGAGGAGCCTGGCTCTTCTCCACAGTGGGAGCTGAGGGTACAGCTTCATGTCCTGGCCAAAGGCATCCCACAGCTGCTGTCATCTAAGGTTGCACTCCCTCTTGCTGAGGGGGGGGCGCCTTGTCAGCATTAGTTATTATTAATTATATTATTAGCTACTATTAATTTCTGACACATGGGAAACAAGAACTGCAGTTAGAGTTCAACTTTGTTGATAAGAATTGCTATAAACCTTTATCCTCAGTTGTCTAAATGAGTTCAGGTTTGAACAATATTGTGCAGAACAATTTTTATGAGGACAGTTACAGGATAGGAACAGGAGAATTAGATTAAACACAGGTAAAATGTAGCCAGCTTAGATGCCAGTACACAGTAAGTCTGTGTATATAGGGATGCTCCCCAAAAATGTTAGGAATTCTGCAAATCTCATATAAAATTAACCTAAGCTGTATAAAAAGCTTACTAAGTGTATCTCTAAACAAAATAGAAAGTATTCCTACTCATCTGAAATGTTTTCAGAGCAGCCATGCAGTCACATAGAATGACTATATTGACCCAACTACAAATTAACCTTATTAGACGTGTAAAAGCCTCATAAAGATCCTTTATATCTTTAAATAACTATTAATCTTACCTTGCTCGCTGCAGGCTATTTTCAAGTGGTATGTACATATATATATATATGTATGTATGTATGTATTTATTTATTTGGCATACTCCCAAGCCCAAATTGTTTTTATAGGCTGGTGTAGCAGGAAATGTTCAGTCACAGCCTGAAGCAGTGATTGGGCAGCTGGTGGGACGGCAGAGACAACCCAAGGGAGTTCAGGTGCATAGAATGCCCCTGAGTGACCAAAAGGGGTGGAGCCCTTCTCAGACCCCACTTAAGGTTTGGCATTGCATGTAAAGGCATTTTGCTAGAGATCCCTATGTATCTAAGGTTTTCTGCAGGTAAACAGCTTCTTTCCTTTATTTCTGTGCCCACAGCTATTGTGTTTGAACATGTCCTTGTTTGCTGTAGCCTGGGACCTTGCTACTCTGCTGTCATTGCTGTCCTTTCCATCACGTTACAGTTGGAGATGCAGGTTTGTGGATTAAATCTCATTTAGTGTAGCTATTCCATGATACAGAAGATCTAGAAAAGGTTTGATTGCCAATAAAGTCAAAAGGAAGTGCTTTATCTGCTGTAACTACTGCCTGGGTGTGATGGTGTTGGCATTTCAATGCTCTGTTTGCAAAGAAGGTTCTGAGTGTGTGTACAAAGAGAGCTTAAGACAAACACAACAACAGCACTGTTCACCATGACAGCCGTTAGTATATTCAGTAGAATAGCCATAAAGGTTGTATTTTCAATGGATCTTTTGAGTTAATAAAAACTTTCATTAACAAAAGTAGTTTATTCTTCATACGTACCAGAAAAAAAGTTTTTTTTTTTTCCACTGACTTAAATCTACATAAGAGGCAGAAAATCACATGAAGTACAGCTTGCATAGCAACAAAGCCCTGGAAAAATTAACTTCAGATGTGAATTTCAATGCTAATGGAAACCTGTACTGCAGAACTGGTCAGTGTGAGCTGCTGCAGTACGTGGAGCCAGGCTTGCAGCCCCTTGCAGAAATGAAGCATAAGCCTCACTGGTCAAGATATTTTTACAGTGTTCCAATCAATGTGCTGTTGTCAATCTATGACCACAGTACTAGTTATTGCTCTGGTTTAATGAAGCATATAAATATATAGTTCCATATATCATTTTAGCATAATCTTTGTCATTTCTTTATAGTTTTAAGTTATTATTGCTTCAACTTGCCTTCTGCTGTACAATTAGGAAAAAGTACTTCTAGAAATGCTGTAAGCTGGTAGTCAGTGTTGTCATTCATTCAGGCTTTTATATAGCTGGAGGAAAAATATCTGTTGCTCAGGATGAGTAATAACATGAGTAACTCAAAGAATATCATTTAGACTACTGAATTTATTTTGCTTCAGTGTGATTAGTAATGTAAGAAAATGTGTGTGAATGCAGTTCCTTACTTTGCTTAAAACACCATTTTTGCTTTAAAAAAAATCCTTTTAAGAATAAATATTTTTTGCTTTGTTAGTAATGGTGTTTATAGTCAAAATTGCCCTTAACTACTGTAGAAATTTAAGTAATTCAGTAAATACCTTATGTCTACTGAGACTTTCTATCAAAAATCCACCAATACTTCATATAAAGTAGGCTACAGAAATCAATACACAGACTACCTACTCTAGATATCACAAAAGGTATATGGTTTGTGTCTGACTGGTTGGTTGTTCTGTTTATTTAAAGGGAAACTAAAACTTTAATCTACTAAAAAATCCACCACCATCAAAAACTTAAGGTGAATACTGAAGTAGATCAGCTGTACTTACAGTCAGTTAACTGCTCAGAATTTAAAGATGTTGCTACTTCCCTTATCATAGATGATAAATAAGTTCTTGTAATACAAATGACATTAGAATTACCAACTCTGTAAAGAAAAACAGAGGGTTAAAAAAAGACTTAACAAACTTGTAATCCTTACAATCAGAGGATTTGTAAAAAGGAAACATCACTTTCCTAAGTATTTCTGCTATTTGTAGTGCTTTTGTGGAGTGCTTTCAGAATCATCTAACAATTCAGTACTAAGCTTCTTCGTTTCACATGCAGAGATTCTGAATGCAAAGCTAATGAGACAGGTGTTATATTTTGAGTAATTCTGCCAGTGACATGAAGGCTGTTAGGTAAGTAATTCTGGTATGTTGTATTAATTCTTGCATTTTGGTCCAGATTCTCAGCTTTAAAGACTGTAAACTGAAGTAGAGTGACTTATGTATTAGTTAAGGCTTGAAGGAATTATTTGTTCAGTTCAGATTTGAATGTAACACAATGATTCATTCTGTCTGACAAATCACTGAGTTAGTATATGTATTTTAAGGAGGTGTTGGTCTTAGGGCAGATTAAGCAGCTCCTGGTTTTGCTCCTTATTCTAAATGTCAAACTATTCTGCCTTTATGAATATCACAGTCCTTTGAGTTGTATGCAGAATCAAACTGGAGGAAAACATGACTTTATTTTTCTGGGTTATTTTTAGTTTAGGTTCATCAAACAGTTCACCATTCAGCTATGCAACCAGTTATGTGCCAGAACAGGGAGAACAACATGGGAGGAGGTATAAGTTACAGAGCACAAAGTAAGGGTTTCACATAGCAGCTCAGTTACATGTAGATGTTTTTCTGCCTTTTTTACTCTTCCATTCTGTAGCTGGCAGAAGGGAAGGCAGAACTGCACCTCACCAGCTGAGGATCACAGTCTAGTGTTTTAGCATGAGCTAACTTTCACAGGCAATTAAAGCAAATATGCTAGACTGTGAACTAAGCAGTTCTGTTGTGGAAATGTCCTTAGGCAGAGGGGATGGCAGGACAGCTGGGAGTAGGAATGTATTAAACATTGCTACTGTTTTCCTCATTGCATTTATTCAGAGCTCTTAAGTATACTATGTGTTGAAAAATTTACCCTTCCCACTAAGTAATGTGCTCCAATACTAAACTTCCTAAGGAGTTACAGATAGATATACTTTCTGCACTTAATTTTGCTGTTATTTCCTTCCTGTTATTGATGTTCTAAAGTGTCTACTAGCTTCAATATTAGAACTCAGTATTTAGACTACAAGTAGGATTTCTGTACGAGTGTGGACTAAATCTCAGATGTACCCTAGCTCTCTGAGCTATGTTATAGAGTAAGGGGGAAAGTGGAAGTGCTAATTTAGGGTAAGAAGCTCTGAAAAACAGCAGCATGGAATTAAGAAAACATCAGCTGGACTGTTTTTTGGTTATAGGGAAGTTCCACAAATAACAATTAAGACTAATATTCAGATTTTAAAGCGATGATAAGCAAAACAAAGTATTTTACTTTTAGTGTGATCAGAAGCTCCCAGTAGATTATAACTTTATTACACTGTTAATTCAAAGAAATGGGTAACTAATCAAAGTATGCACACTGAAACATGAAACATGGGCACATTTTTTTTTAACATCAAATGGTTTATTTTTGGCAAAAAAAAAATTATAAAATTATTTCCCAAGTAGGAAAAGATTGTGCAGTCAGTACACTGCTAGCATTATTTTAACACTTAATCCCAATAAATCTTGAGAAAAAAAAAAATCTTGGATATCATAATGACAGCAATTAATAGAGGAAGGAGACTTTAAACTGTGTATAGAAAAGAAACTTTATTTTATTGGTTGATTGAATCTGAACTGTTGTCACTGTAGACTCTCAAACAATGAGAAAAACGCAAACTGTTGTTTCCTCATTTGCTTAGGAATGAGCATTAACAAGGTTGTGCTTCCTTTCAAATCTTTTCTTCTGAATGGAGTATTTTTTGGAGTTCTCTCTGTCCTCTAATCCATTAAAGAATCAGATTTATAAAGATTTTTATTCTTAATCTGTGGAAACCTATTTACTGTAAACATGTTATTAGAGTTCATTTACTGTAAGCATTTTAAGCTTTCTACTGTAGTATGAATTTTAAACAATATACCAGAAAAGCAGTAGACATTATGTCTCTCAAAGCAAGGACTGGAGGGCTTTTATCCCAAATTAATCATCGTCTCTGAATGTTTAATAACAGTAGGATCTCATCTCAGTGAAGAGCTAGTAATGAGTCACATGTTTGTCATTTATCTATCTGTAATAAAGCACATTTTTTTGATGCAGATATGTTTAAATAAGATAAAAGCTTCAGTGGTTACAAACAGCCACTTCAATTTTGGCGTAAATCCAAGCTACTGATGAAAGGGATTGGAGTGCCTATAACCTAACCCATACAAAAAATGAAGTACAATTAGTTCACAGTTCAAATAATTGGTTCTAGTTCTTTACACAACAACAGAAATGGCTTTGTCAACCCTAGGATAAAAAGTAGGCAGCAAGAGAAGTGCTCACTACTGCTGCTGCAACAGGGTAGGTTTATAAATATATATAAAGTACAGCCTTAGAAATGAAACTCACTGGCTAGAAGATGCTGCTTCCACAAATAGATTAATGGTTTGTTTATAACAAATTAAGCCACAAGGGAATCCTTAACAGGCTTTGTTTGCTTTCTGAGTAAGAGATAGCTTCACCTCTCTATGCACTAGAAGCACTAACATCAGTAAGAATTTGGATGCAATAGGAAGTAACTTTTAATCAGTGGATAATATTTAAGGATAAAATAAATTCAAGTTCACAGAAGTTTACAGGAGGTCAAGGAAAGAATCTCACTCTGAAAGAAACATGAGGGAAAGTTTAGGTCTGAAGACTGCATGTATCCCAGATATTCATTCTCCTCCACAAAGACAAACATGATTAAGTAGTCAGAATAAAAAACAAAGTCCTGGATCTCTGAGCATGCATCTTGATAGCTAGGTAGTACAAAGAGTGCAGCTGTTTTTATAGGCTTCATTTGAGGAATAGGAAGTGGTTTTATTTAAAATCATCACCACACTGTTTACCATGTATTTACATTTTTTTTTAACAATTAAAAAATAAGGTAACTGGCAAATACTAACACATTCCACTCCTACTGGTGCTTAAACTGTGATACTGCCCAGGATGACAGGACATTTCTTAGGCATATCCTGGGTAAGAGCACTAATGCAGGAAGTTGCGCTAGGCAGACTGCAAGCTTGGAAAGCTGCTGCGAGAAAGAGAAGTCTGTGACTATTAACATTGGAAGTCTTGTGATTACTAACATTAGCCAGAGGCTTTCTGCATTAATATGATGGTGAGAAGAGTGTGTGAACACTGAAGATTTCCCATGGAGTCTCCTGTGTTAGAGTCAAGCCAGTTATATTGTGGTGAGTTAATGTTTATCTTTTAAATATGTTAAAAGCTGTATTACTTGATCAAGTAACAAATAACTTTTTCCTTCAAAAGAACTTGGATAAAATGCTGTATTATATTAGTAAAGATCACGTTATAATTGGTACCTTAAAGAATTTAGATTTTTCTGTAGTTTTCTATTATCCTTATTAGTCAAATACTGATTGTCCAAAATTCCCAGATGCTTCAGTGCACATAAATAGCTCTTAGCTTTTTCCTGAGTTGTACTCAGTACACAGTGAGTGTTGTCACAGAATTGAAAGTGATGGTATGTGGTTATATAAGGCCACATTTACCTTTAACATCCTGCATGTGTATAATCACCAGTGGATTTCTGTCTCTCCAATCTTTTCATGGTTTGATAGGAAGCAAGTATTAACAGGTAGCAATAAATCAGCATAGCTTTTACTGCTTTTGTATTTGAGATGTGGTATTGTCGTAACAAAAATGAATAATGTGTGAACAACAGAAAGGAAAGGCATGAGATTGGAAAAAAAGAACCAGTTCAGTAAATACATCAGTATGACTTATTTTCTAACTCTGTTGCATTTCTGTATCTATTCCCTGCTCTTTAGAATGCCCCTTGAGTTTTGCACATGTAGAATGCCATGGGCTTTGTATTTACCAAGGCTTAACTGGCAATTTGGTGTTTAAAGGATAATCTGAAAAAGGCTGAAATTGCCCTACTTTTTATCATCTAGCAAAGCCTGGATACAAAAAACTTAAAGAATGACTAAATGCTGCAGTGCTGGAGTAAATCACCTGCTCTCACAAATAACTAAGATCACATGTACTAAGTGAAACATGTATCCCCTAATGAGCATACACCAGGAACTGTTTTGATCCACTCCTAACAGAAATCAAACACTTATGTCCTTGCCTGCCATATGGGAGACCCCCATTTTATGGTTACTCTCAGCCTCTTCTTCCACTGCACAGACAAATTACTTGATATTATTCAGCAAAACATTTAAATGTCTGCTCTGTAGTTTCCTGGTGTCTCCTTTCTGTTGCATGCCCATAATCTCACTAAGCTTGCACATACTACTGATCTGTAGAGGGAAGTGATGCAGAAAGCACAGCCATCTGGGCCTGCTGAAGAAAACACTCTCACTGCAAGGGTATTATTAAAGCCATGATAGCTTTTTGCAGGAATGACAAATCTTACTAATTAATTTTCTGATTTATTCTTCAGAGTGAGTCTGGCAGTGATTATATTATTCAAAAAGTTGTGGACTATTCCTGAATCTTAAAGTACGAATCTCTTTAAATCTTGCAGGCTCTTAATATGTTGTGACCTCCTAAGGTTTGGTTTCCAGATATGCATCTTTCCTTGAGACTAATCCCTGCCAGAATACCACAGCTTATTCTTACACCAGACTTTCTGTAGCCTTTCTTTTAGTCAAAACAGTGTACAAGTGTCTTTTTTTCTCCCAGCAGCAAACCCGCTATTGTAGCTGGCGAACACAGTACGAGTGCCACAAGGACAAGAAGGTACGCACCTGCCTCCAGAGCGCGGCGGAGCTGCGGCAGGAGGCCGTGCTGGGGTATGGCCGCGGGCCGGGGTTCCCTCCTTAACTCGAGTGGAAGAGCTCTGCGGGCTCCACTAGGCCCTCGTCCAGCCGAGTACCAGACGGGAGCCTGCTTGCCATCAATGGGACGCGTTATTCATTAACGGGCTTGTCATTATTCTCTCCGGACCGGCCCTGGGAGCTGCCCGCGCTATAGTGGACGCAGATGGCCACGGGGAGCTGGGGGGCAGCGCGGGCAGACCCTACCCCGTCACCTCGCGGCGCCCACCCGCCGTCCTCACAGGCAGAGGGCGGGAACAGAAGGAGCCCCGCCCCTCCCGCCCTCGCCCCTCTGCCCCCGGGCGGACGCGCTCCTGCTCTCCCCTCCCCGCGGAGCGTCTCCGCCGCTGACAGCTGCCGCCTGGCGCTGTGCGTCTTACGCGCTGCTCGTCCTCCCCTCGCTGCCAGCGCGCTCAGCCGGGCCGGCGACGCGGCTCCGTCGGCAGGCCGGGCGGGGAAGCGCTCCGCTCCGCCTCCGTCCACCGCCCGCTGCGGGGATGTGTGATTGCCATGGCGAGGCGGCTCTTCGCGGGGGCCTGGCTCAGGAAACCCCACCACGCGCAGGTAGGCCGGCGGCGGGAGGCCTGGGGAGGCCGTTGGAGGCGGGTTTCCTCTCGGCGTCCCCTGACGGGCGGGCGCCCTCAGCGCGACCCTCGGCCGCCGTTTCCCCACCCCAACCCCCTCCCCTTTGCGGCCGGGATTCTGTCGGTCCGGGCTGGCTGCGCCGGGGCCGGGAGGTGGGGAGCAGGTGCCGGGCGGGCCTCCGAGCGCTGCCCGTCGGCGGGAGCCGTCTAGCGCCGGCCGCCCCTCAGCGCGCGGGCGCGGGGCCGTGCGGCTCCGGGGGGACGGCGAGTACCTCCCTGCCCGCGCCTCTGCTGCCCGACGGCACCGCTGGAGCCATTCGCGTGCGCGTTATCGGCCGCGCTCCTGCCTTGGAGTACGCAGGTAGGCGCGGACGGTACCGCAGCTGTGCGGAGCGGTGCTCCGGCCGAAAGCGCCGTGTTTGTGGTGCAGCAGGAAGTTCTGCTGCCAGACGTCAGCGAGGGCCTGGTGCTTCGCTCAGGGGTGCTCTCCTGTCTGTTGCACTGTGCTTTAACTCATTTGCGGTTCAGCTGAGTGTTTGAGTGGAGGGGATAAATGTAATATTTACGGGTATGTGCTACTTATGTTTGTCACCTATTGCTGTGTTATTAAATGCTTTCTAGTAATTGGTTCATTAAAAAAATATGGGCTTCATCCTCATGCATCATGAAAGCCCAGGTGCTTTAATTCCTTCTCATCTGGAGCTTTTCCGATCCCATTCTCTTTTTGGAAGTGCCTAAAATGTGATGTCACAGCTGAGGAGCAGTGTGCGGTACAGGTGTAAACTTAGCCCCTTCAACGTTTCTGTCTGCAAATGTGGTTCATGTATCACTTCATTTTAGACCAAAAAACATTGTCCTTGATCTCTTTAACAAAGCAGACACTTTCAGCTCCCATAGGAGGAAGTTTCTGGTGCACATAAAATGAAAAGGAGCTCACCGTGTCTGTACTAGCTTTCAAACTAGGACTGTGTTAATTATTGGCCTTGACTAGAAGTCACTAGAAGTCAAGATGTCACTAGAAGTTCTACTTTGTTCATTATATGGTGACATTGGATAGCCTTTTGTTTTAGTTTATTTTTCTCATCATTTAAAGGTCTTTTTAGCAAAATGTATGATTTCTGTCAAGATCATTTCTTAGTCAAGTTAGAGAAATTAAATATTTGTTTCTGTTGGAGATGTAGGAAAAGTTTTTGTTGATGCTTTCTTACGCTAGAAACTATTGGAATATTCTACAGATTTGTTTGGAGGAGAGCTAATATCAGCTTTATGAAAATGAACTTTATTTTCTGTTACGTAGTGAATGTGTGGTGGTAGCTGATGCATCCACAGACTGGCAGCAGGCTGTCAATGTATTGACTTTGTGACTGCGTGTTGCTGTTGGTACGTGACATGCATTCGTGGTTGAGCTGTACTGATTACTCACTGTGTGCTCTGTTGAGTTTTTGCCTCCAAAGAGGCTGCTACTCTCTAACTATAAATGCTAGATTTAACTCACTGAGATGTAGCTATGAGTGAGATGGAAGTTTTAAGACTTGTGTGGTGTTGCTACGCAATATTTAATTTGGCAGACTAGGGAATTGCATTGTACAATGGAAAGCATTGCTGACTGACTTCCAAATTTTGTTGGCTGGTGTTCCATACTTTTTGAAAACTGTCTTGTGGAATGAGTTGAGAACATCAAGTTCTGAACAAGGAACTTTATACCTCCTCTAGCTTACCTGTTTCTGTAGTGGGAAAACGATGCTATGGGTTGGTTTGCAACCAACGCTCTATGGCAAGTGTTCTATTGTTATTTATTATTGTCATTTGACATGCTCTTTAGCTTGCTTGCAGAATGCATTTATCCACAGGTAATCACTTAGTCTTTCTAGCTAAGGGGAGGGTGCTGCCAAACAGCCTCAGCTCATGTAAGGTAAGCCGGACAAACTGAGGGCATCTTTGCCTCAGCTCAAAGTTTAGTGGTTAGGATCCACAGAAACAGTGCTGAAGCTTTGTTGCAAAATGGGCAGTGATTATGAAATACAGAATTTTCACACAGCAAAGCTAGTAAACCAAATAAAACTACAACAAGCCCTGGTATTGTTTATTGGGTCTTACAACTGGGTGACTAACACTTTTCTACAGTGGTGGTTAATGTTTCTTGAGAAGAAATGGATGTCTCAAATTCAGGAAATGTAGTTCTGAATTTCTTTCCAATAACTGTAGTTAATAACTGCATTATGAGGCTGAGGTCACGCCAATAGGATTATACACATCAGTGATCATGTAAAGAGCACTTCTGTGTTTGGAAGCTTTCTGGGCACTAGAGATTCTGGACCTCCTCTACAGATTCTTTAGGCATGTCCTGTAGATGCTTGTAACGTAGAAGATATTTTGAAGGCCCAGATTTCAAAGGCCCTGTTAAACGTACCATCATTTCCTCCAAGCTTTGAATTCTCTTGTTGTTGTTTAACCTTTTAAGTGGAAACATCCTGTTTTCTGTCTTGATTGTTATCCTTTTTTATGTCAAAGGATACATCCTGTGCTGTTTGCTCAGGATACAAGTAAATCAAGACCATAGCATAATCCAAGGTGTGCACTGTAAGCTCTTAGAAACCTGAAATGCTTCCTATAAACCATAAATCAACCTGAACGTAAAACAAACCAGGAGTTATAACATAATCAGCCTACAATTTTTCTGTTCTCTCCTATTGCTAATACGTCAAATGAACTGTGTGAGTAGTTTGGAGTTTCGGAAAGGATTGTAAACTATGGTTATAGGGAATACTTGACTGAATGAAGCTCTCCATAGTGTAGAACAAATGAACGCTTCCATGTTTCCTAACAATAAAAATGTTTTAAATAAAAAGTACTCTTATCAAAAAATTGGCAAATAGCTACGTTGCGTCTGGATCTGCTACTTTCCATATGCTTTGGAGTGCATCCAGGCTTGAATTCTGCCAGAAGTGGTTTTCCAGTTCTGTTCCAGGGAATGAATGTCTAATTCTTATTCAATGCACATGAGTTAGTGGAATGCACAAGTGATGGATGAAGTTGATGCTATAATATCCTTTTAAGTGTTACAAGTGCTTTCCTTCATCCTTGTGTTCTCTGGCTCGTGTTTCATGTCTTGAGGGAAGAGCGGAGCAGAAAAGAAATTATATTTCCTGGTTTTGGAGTTTCTGCCTTTTTTGATCATTTCAAGACTCTCAGTCCTTCTGGCATCCTGAATAAACTATTAGAAGTTTTCTAGGAGTGTGTTTGGTTCCAAATGAAGCTTGTCTATAAGCATTGCTCCCTAATTTCCATCTGGGACTTTGTGCTCAGAAATGTGCTCAAAAAATCTGCATGACGTGTGTGTGCAGTTAAGTGTGGTGCATTCAGGCTGTACTGGCACATACATGGCCTAACCAGGCTCACTAAGTCTGTGTCCTCACTGCATTACTGCTGCACATTAGTTCTGGCACTTCCCAGAAGTGGTCTAAAGGTGTCTACATTTGTAGATTTTAGGGACAAAATATGTATTTTTAAAAATAATTTGTGGGGAGAAACTAAATTACAATCAGGCCTTTACTGACCTTCCAAAATAGAGTAATTCCCTCTAAATTGGAGAGATCAGAACCTTTTGGTCCTCTGTGAGCAGCTGCATGCTCTAAATGGGGAGTAGGGCTGGAGTCCTGTCAGTCAAAAGCTGCATGCCTACATTGGCACAGTGCTGAGCACGAAATAAACACAGCTTCTCCAGAACCTCATGCCAAGTCTGTGATGTAGTCAGATGGCGTCTGGGGAGGGTTTTCTGTCCCAAGTACATTCTTGTCTTCCTGAGAAGGAGGACAAATTTGGATAAACCCAGATACAGAGGATTATTTCCTGTGCTGTGAATATGGCTGTTACTCAGCAGTGTTCCCAGGGCTCGGAGGCTGCTGCTAGCCTCAGATTATACAAAATGCTATGCTTGTAGTGCAAAACTGCTTTAAATAACATTTTGGAGTAAAGTTTAGTATTGTAAATGGGCATGGAAAGAATCAGCAAGAAGGTTTGAGGAAGGAGGGTGGTTTGTTGTCCAAGAAAGCATTGGGAGTAGTTTTTACAAACAAAACAGCTTTGCTGAAAAAAGGTCAAATTTAGTTTAGATTTTCAGTTTTAGATTTTATCTGTAATAATGAGTGTTGGAGTGTTGTTGTTGTTCTGCTGTAAGGTATTAAAGGTATTAGGGCTACTAGAAGTAGCATTTCTTCTTTTTCTTTTCCTTTTTTTTTTCTTTTTTATTAAGAAAAAATAATAAAAAAAAAGCAGTGTCTCTACGTGAAATCACTGTATCTTTTCTTTGAGATAGACCAAAGATAATCTGTAGCATTTACTTGTTGTAATTCTTGGTCCAAAGGAGCTTCGTGTTATTTGAGGAGAGGAGGAATAAAGATAATCATTTTATTAGAATTTTTCTATAATCCTATTAATAGAATAAAAGATTTGTTGAGAAGGGTCTTGTGACCCTTTAGGCTTTAGGAACAACATTGTCAGAATCCTCTGTAGAAATGAGGAAGTGATAAAATCAGTTTTCGCTGTAGGTGTTCTGCGGTGTTTATTAAGGACTGGGTAACTAAATTGTTATGAAATGTTTACTTCTAAAAACAAAAATCAATTTTGGAAAAGTGAATGCTGTTTTTCCTCCTCAAACTTTGCCCTAAGCACCTCATTCCCAGCTGTGGAACAATAATCCCTCACATACATTTTCATTTAGTATCTGTAAATCACATCTGTGTCCTTCTTGTGGCTTCTTGTTCATCATCATCAGCGACTCGTGGTTTTTTTCAGAAGTTTTATGAGCTGCTGTCTCATGCAGATGTTGCTTGACTTGCTGAAAACTACCTCATGTAATGGTTGGTATCCTTTCTTGTTTGTGGGTACAATTTCACGTGACACAAGAAGTTCTCTTGTTACTTTTAACCTCTGAAACTGTGTGTACTGGAGTTTAAGATCCAATTTGGTGCTTCTTTGAGCTAGGAAGCCCAGGAAGATATGCTGCTGATTTGAAGTAACCACATCCAGAAATCCTGTACTGATGCAGCTTTTTATCATGGGTTGTTCTTATGTGTGATACTGGAGACTGAAGCGTGGAATGCATTTCAAATTATAACAATTTCTGGCTAGTGATACCTTTTGGGCAGTCAAAACTAAAAATTGCTTTTAAGGGAAAGCACTCGGAATTGCCATAATGTCTGGTGTTCAGCAGAAGAAGTGCCTCGCTATTGCTCCTGCCTTTATTCAGTTACTTTGCTTTGGGATAATATACATTTTATAGCAAAAAAGCGAGATGAGACTTTTTAAGAAATGTTTAACATGACAGGAACAGGAAAATAAGCCCTGGGTAAGTTGAAGTTTCCCATTTGGAGGTAATAAGATTTCAGTCTGCTCCCCACCCTACATGTGAAGTGGCAGTTGGTGAAGCTGTTGCATCTGAACACTACTACCAAGCAGAGGTTCTGAGATCAGTCATTTTGGTGAGGATGCTGGATGCTCACACCAGCTTGGGGGAGGTTCTGTTGGGCACTGAGATAAGCAGAGCAGTTTACACTTGTTAGAGAAAAGCCAGAAGCAGCTCCACACCAAGTGATGATCTCTCTCTTCTGGGAAAATCACACTAAGACACGAATCTTCATTCTCAAAGTTTGTGTTAGAATAATGAGATAAAGATGGATTGCAAATCTAGACCAAATTGAGTTCCCTACAGAGGGAATAGCCTTCCTTAGGGAGGATACTGGAGTCTGTGAAGATGTTTTGTTTCTAAATAATTTGCTGTGCACATGGATTTTGGAAAGAAATGGTGGGGGTGGTGATTTTCCCCTTATGTTCCTTGTAAAACTTGAATAGCAACTCAGAAGAAATGG
Organism: Odontophorus gujanensis; assembly: GCA_013399175.1. Lineage (NCBI taxonomy): Eukaryota > Metazoa > Chordata > Aves > Galliformes > Odontophoridae > Odontophorus > Odontophorus gujanensis. The sequence continues at coordinate 64,000 of VXAB01011891.1, forward strand.
TTGGAATCCCTTGTCGAATGCAATATGGGGTACTCATGGAGTTAGACTGCATGAAATAGGCCTATGGGCTGCCCCAAGAAAGCTAAGTAAATATAACATTGAACTTTTAACAAAAAGTTTATAAGTATTGGCATTCATTACACATGTTCCTATGAAATGTAATTTTAGTATTGCTGAGTTATAAGTTAGGTTCTCTTACATTGCAAGAACAGATGTTCTGATTGCAGCTTTTTAGGATATGAGTTCTCAGATTAAGAAAAATAATTTGAAGCAACATCATTTGACTTTGTAAAGAAGAGTTAAAAATTCAAGTGTGTAAGACAGAGAGGGCTTGCAAATTTGCTATTGAATTCTTAAATTATGATGCTTATGTTACTGTCCTTTTTACTACAGAACATTTGGGAAGAAGGCTCTGATTGTGTAGCAATGTCAGTTTGTGATCTGTCAGCTTCTCTAGGTGCTGTGGGCCAAGTGCTGGATGGAGAACAGGAGACTTGCTTTCTTTCTTGCTGCATGTGGTTTATTTCAGCAGCTGTAGCCTGAACAGAGTGGGAGTTCGGGTGGGAAGGAGGACTTGCCTAAAAGTCCAAAGAGGAAGGGGAGTTAAAGTGCTCTGACCACATGCTTTGTGCATTTTCTATAAGTACGGCAAAGATTGTGGAGTGAGCTCGTTGACCATACCTTAGTTATGCAACTCATTATTTGTTTGAGTGTTGCAGACTTGCAGTGGAAGTGGATTTTCAAGAAGCTGACACGCAGAGTATGAGATATCAAAGTGTTTCTACAGGCTCTTGTGGTGGTAACCTTGGGTGAGGGATTTCACAAAATGGTGGAAGTGGGAACAATGGGCAGCTGTTGAATCAGTTGAATAGTTAATCCTAGCAAAAAGATGGGTACACGAAAAACTAATGAACTTGGCTTCACTGAATAGTTAACAGTAATTGAACGTGATCTGATTTTATCAAAATACCATACTTTGTTTACAAAAAAAACTTCTGTACCTCTCTTCAGATACTGTTGTATGTCACTGTCCTTATAAAGGGGAGGATCGCTACATTTGGTGCTGTATTGGGTTACTGAACCATTAGGCTGAAGAAAAATAAGTGTAAGACTCAGCTAGCAATTTCAGGAGCTGCTCTACAGTGCACTCATTAGTTTCATTGCTGTGCTTAAACCAGTATGAATAAACTCTAGATTTTGAACACATAAATTCTAATGAGATTATAAGGACAAATAAAAATAAGTACATTGTTACCCAAGTCTCTCTAAACTTGCATGATTATACTGTGGTAATTTTTAAGTGCTACAATTACTATGTACTGTCTGCCCTTCAACCCTGGGAAAGTATGAAAGTGGCAGAAAAAAACCAACACATTGTGTTCTCTAGACAGTCTGAGAGAAATGGGATTGTATATTAACAACAGAGCCAGAAGAGGCAGCCATCCGTGCTGTGCCTTGAATGCTTTGGCTCTGCTGGTTCCATTCACCTCTCGGTTCAGACCTGTGTTTCAAGAGACCTCTGCTGGACGATTGCCTCAGAGCTGGTAAGCTGGGCTTCCTGTGCAGGTCTGGTGGGGAAAGATAGGTCTCTGCTGTTGTTTCAGCTTATTTTGTCTATCAAAATAGCATGCCTAACTAACAAGTAAACTATGCAGAGAATCCATATGTCCTGCTTACAGATTTCATTTGGTTCCAGAGGTGAGAAGAGGGAGCGAGATGCTCCTGGGACTTTGCCATGCTGTCTCTGCTGGCTTCCCATCACTGTGAAAGAGGGATTCTGGGGGTGATAAGCAAATTCTGTAGATGGGCAGTAGCTGAGAATAAGGATTCTTCAATGGGAAAATTGTGTTGGGAAGACTGAAGAAGCAGTGTGAAGAGGTGCTGAGTAGTGCTCGGACCTGAGGCTAGTGTTGCGGAGTTGGATGGGCTACAAATAGACTGGAAATAGCCAGAGGAAAGAACAGCCAGTGATGTGTGGCTTGAGAGGATTGCCTGAGCAAACAGTCTGAGATTGATGTTGAAAAGGAAGAAACTAATAGGTGGATATTATAGGTAAATAAATATAGAAATTGGACTGGAGGACAAAAAAGATTAAGCTCCAGCAGAGCATGAATGCAGATATCGCGGTTCTTAAGTATGGAGAAAATTATTTCTGAACCTGCTGGTAAAGTGTCCGTTCTTGTTATTGCTGGTTCACATCTCAGATGACTCGTACTGTTCCTCAATAGTCTGTTCAAGTAGTGTGGTTTGCAAGGTTTGTAATTCTTAATGTTTTAAACTTGTAGATGTGGTATTCTCAGGCTAGGAAATTACGTTAAAATCTTCCAGTTCTGTCATTTTAGTAGTGTTCTTTCAAAAGGAGCATGGTATTTCTTTTTTTACTCTCCTCAGCCATTTGCATCCAGTATTTTTCTTTTCTTTTTCTTTTTT